>OY776288.1:0-441136 GCA_963675345.1 Trididemnum clinides | reverse complement strand
TCACTTGCGTTGCGCACTTACTACATAACTGCGCTATGCGTGCTCATTTTAATAATATTGATGAAATAATAGCAACGATCAAGGCAGCAACAATCAAAAACAAAGATCGCAAGAAAGATTTTTATGATGCTGGTCTGCCATCTCCTCCTGACCCTGTAATTACAAGATGGGCAACTTGGCTTAGAGCTAGACTTACCATATTTTTGCAATGAAAAACCGGGACGTTTTAGAACAACAGAGCCTAATCAGAGGGTTTTGTTATAGCTAGGGTTACCATATTTCGAAAAGCAAAATCGGGACAATGGACGGCCACTTTGCACGAGGCCAAATTTATGGGCCCACCCAATTATTTTTATACCAAAATCGGGACGCTCAACTTCACTTGTGGACATAAGTGCGGAGGGAGACGGCGAGGTGCTAAAAAAAAGAAAACCGGGGTGATCCCCCAAAAAAAAAAAAAAGGTCAGCACCTGTTCGGCAGCGCATTTTGTGTCATTTTCAGGCCGAAAACTGCACACATCCTGCATCCAGACAGGTATTGACTTTTTTTTTTTTTTTTTGGGAGATCACCCCAGAAGTTATCATTACCTGCCTGGCGGCTATAAACTTTGAGCACCTGTGATGAAACTCTTCTGTTTCACTACAGCAAAAAGCGGGATTTACCATGAAAAAAGCGGGACGTATGGTAACCCTATACATGGGCAATCATTAACTACGTAGTCAGTAACTAGCTGACTCCATGAAAAACCGGGGCTTTTGCTCAGCTGACCGGGACAAGACCTAAAATTCCGGGACTGTCCCGGCCAAACCGGGACGTATGGTAGGTCTACTTAGAGCTGCCTTATATTACAGTGAGAACCTTCCAGCTGTTCGTACCATTGTCAACAATTAGACAAGTGCAGGCCTCTTAGTCAGCAGAGCAAAAGAAGCTATCCAATGTGGAAGGTGTGGTGCCGAACTTGGTTAAAATAAATCAATACCGAACTCTAGCAGCCAACGTAGAGTTCTCAGAAGGAAGTGCCTGCACGATAACCGAAGCATACGGACTGCTGAAGAATATGCAATTCGATAATGATCCGTGCGCAATTAAAAATTACATTCTAAAACGACTCTCCAACTCTGATTTAGAAACAATAATAAACTGTACCAACATGAGAATTGACCCAACAAGCTACGCACTATTGCAGAAAGCCCAGCCAACCTCTGCTGCCGTTGAGAGGTCGTTTTCTATGCTCAGTAAATTGCTGAAAATATATGATACTGTATTACAATAAAAAGTCCTGGTAATTGTAGTGTGTGGCTTTTTTTTTTTTATTTACCATGTTTATCCTCCATTCACGAGAAAGCGATGTATCGCTATGTTTTGGCTGGTAAGTCCGCACTCGCTTGGGAGTTTCCATTTCCAGGTCACCTGTCTTCCACATAAAGGTGGGGCATCCCGTTAAGTGCCTTGCCCAAGGACACAACAAGCAAACTTGCCGGCTTGTTTTCCACAACATCCCATAAATGCCGAGCGCCAAGCAGGGAAGCTGTTGATACCATTTTTAAAGTCTTTCGGTATGACTCGACAAGGGGAATAAACCCCAGGTCTACAGACTGCGAAGCGGACGCTCTAACCCCTATGCCATCGCGTCGGTTTGCGTCTTTTGTTAAAAACATCATAGACAGACTGTTAATGTACAGTACAGTTGCAATAACAACGCATTTTTTGTATTACACACTAATTGATACCAATACACACAGTGGCTCGTTATTCTAGGTTTTGACGTCATGCGTCGCTTTGTTGCATTAGCTTCAAGACTGAGTGTTTGAGAAAATGTTTAAAGTAGGCTACCTTCTTCTTTTAAACTTATGTAAATTGGATTTTTAATCAAAAAAGTGCAACAAGACATAAATAATAAGCGAAAGTGGTTAGGTCAAAATAAAGTCAAAATTTTGCTAAAATAATGTCAAAAAATATATTTTTTTAAGTAAAAAAAAATGGCCTTACTCATCAGATATGGTAACCCTAGCCTAGTTCAAGAGTAACTCAGTAGCCCAAATATAAAATTCATTTTAACAGCACGATTTACCCAAGATGCTCTTCAGAATTTTTCTCAAGTCGTGGGTCAAAGTCTTCCCCATTCACAACCCGTTCAGTTTCGTCAAGCACTACGGTTGGAATGCCTTGGCTATTTTATAATGATACCAAGCTCATCCAATTACAAAGGACGATACTCCAACGTTTGATTTTACTGAGCAATATGATGATGTGATAAGCAAGGACGAATATGCATCAGGCAAATCTTACTAGGTGGTTGAGAAAGCATCTTGTACCTTTTTCAATATTTGTGAATCATCAGGTTTGTACTGTCTTGCTCAATGGGCTGTTGTTCAAGAATTAAAAGCACTTGCTAGCAATGCTTGTAATAAAGCTATTCGTGTACAGCATATTTTCTTGGGGCAATTTCTAAATTTTTGTATACTAGTTTATAGGCGTATGACAGCAAAGGCAATCTTGAAAATACCGTCAGCGTTAAAACCAATACTACGAATTTACTTGTCATCCGTCACGCAACGCTGTTAAATAATGCTGAGTAAGTATTTCGCTCAAACAGCTTGAAAATGATGAGTATCCATGACCCTTTAGATTTTTTAATATTGAAAGTGTCCGATCAAATTCACAGCATTTCTGATTGCCACGATGTTGGTGCCAAAATTTTGAAATAGGTATTTGTGTTTACAGTTGGCATATTCATGCCAGACCAATCAATTTAACTTTAATTAAAAAAAACAGTTCGCAGGAAAAAGGGCTGGTTGCTTTTCAGGTGTTGAATGAGTACTAAACAACTGGCTTCCGCTTAAGGT
Organism: Trididemnum clinides; assembly: GCA_963675345.1. Classification (NCBI taxonomy): domain Eukaryota; kingdom Metazoa; phylum Chordata; class Ascidiacea; order Aplousobranchia; family Didemnidae; genus Trididemnum; species Trididemnum clinides. Next base: position 438,289 of record OY776288.1, on the reverse strand, counting down.
GAAAAAGTCAAAACATTTCCTTTGGATAGTGACTTCGTTATTGGGCAACAACGTCTGGAAATTGGAATTCGAACTTGCAATGACTCTTAGTAAAAGGTTCTGCATTAGTGATCAAAATCCCAAACGATGTCGTTGTAAAAATCTCTTGGGTGACATTAGAATTTCACTCGCTCTGTAAGCCTAAATTTGCTTTAATGGAAGTTTCGCTGTATAAATTTCTAACGTAAAAAATATTTTGATAAAACAGCTACCGTACCAAAAATTCCTCAAAGGCTTTAAATTTGCAAGTTTGTTATTATGGCAATGTAGCTTTGTGCGATACAGGACTGGTTTATCCTGAAATTGGGAGTTCATTGCTCAACTGGGCACTGCGATGTGCTTTGTGAATGAGCAATTTGTGTCAATGTTCTCTTCTTGATTGCGATTTTTGAAGTGAAAATCCATGTGGAAGCAGAGCTGGTAACTTTGAAGCCATAAAGGTGGCATAGGTGTTGTTGTTGTTTGATTTCTTTCTCTTAATTGGGAATGGCCAAAAACCATGCAATCATTATAATTCTCCCAGCTTAGCTCAAAGGTCTTATATAAAGCTAGAGTTGCCAAAGAAAATTTGGCTTAAAAAGTTTGCACTGCGACGACATCTTTTGAGAAATTAGTACAGCGGTTCCCAACCGCCAGTCCGCAAGAAAATTTTGTCGGTCCGCAGTTCATTTTCACTTGGAGGAAGTTCATTTTCACATTATATTGTACTAGCATTAGTTATTGTCATGCGACTGTTTAAAACCTTTATTGTTATTAGTTCCTGTTACGTGAACTGACAAATAACAATATACAATGTGTCCCAAAAAGATGTATACACATCTAGTTTACAAATATTTAAAATGTGTATACATCTTTTTGGGACAACCCTGTCGAAAAGAGAAATTCCTCAACTATAAGCAAGCAAATAGGGGCAGTTTACTATTCATTTATAACTGACATAGATCTAAACATCTAATTGACATTCGTGTTTTTGTGTGGCTGTAATGCTATAAATCAGGGGACTTCTAACTTTTTTCATGGAGGGCCCATTGCTGATATTTTCAAGACCTGTGGGCCAAAGTCAACTCAAATTTGGTAGGAAATAACGGTCAGAAACGTCGGAGATCGTGTTATGTCGCCCAAAAGTAGGTAATCCCCAAAATATATAAGTCATGACCCCTCTCGCTGTCAAAAATTATGCTCTTTGCATTCAAATTGATTGGATCGAAGTGGCTCTGTCAACAAAACATTGTGCTATAGGCCTACATTTGTTTTGCAATTATGAAAAGAGGTTCTCAGGCCAGATAAAAAGCCTTTGCGGGCGGGCCGTAGTTTGGCGACCTCTGCTAATAAGTCATATCAGTAAGTACGCAGTTTTAATGGAAAACTTAACACAACGGAAGGGGGTCGATATATATCTATTGTTGCTTTGTTGTGGTAAGTTTTGCGTGCAGATCCGCGAATATTTTTATAAAAAATTTACGGGTGCACCGGTGTAAAAGGTTGGGAACTGCTGGATTAGTTGACTCCAGAGCAGAGGTGATCGGAGTCTAAATTTTTCGACTTCAAATCCACTCCTGATCCAAAAAATCTGACTTCTACTCCTACTCTTGTTATACAGGGATATCTAAAACTAGGGGATTGCTAACTGTTTTTGGACCACGTCATTAGGAGGGTAGAACTAGTTAGTAGTTTGTAAAAAGTTGCTTTAGCAAATCTCGCTGCTTGCAATTATTGTTTTGAATGAAATACAATTATCAATAATTATAATAATAACATTGCAATGTAAATGGCGCTATAGTGTAGCAGTTAAGGTTTTGGACTTCAAAACGAAAGACCTGGTTTTGAAACCACACAAGAAAATTATTAGTGTTTGTCAGCAAGGCATAAAGCATTTGGTGTGGTACGTTGCTCCAAATAAAAGTCTGGTCAAAAGCGAGTAAAGGAGTGATATGACAGACAATTCGCTAAGCCAACAATGCCTAATCGTGCTAAAAAACTGGAAAAATGATCTAAATGCAGCTAAATAAAAAGCTCAAAAATCGAACTATTGGAACGAAATAGATCAGTTATCAGTTTGAATCCTAGCAAAATAAGCCCCATGAAGAATTTTATTGTAAAAATAATTCTTCTTTGTGACGACTAGAAACGAGGTTGTATTCAACTTTTTTCTAATACTCTTATTTCAGTCAATGTAATCGTTGCATGAATTAAAAATGCTGCATTATTACAGCTTTCGTGTACACAGTTACTCGTAAAAGATAGTGAGGGCTATTTTAATTAAACTTGTGATAGACAAGGGTATTTGTTGAATATTTCATTCTTGACAAATAATTTACCGTGAAAGCATGCAAGTATCTATAAAGAACAGACAGTACTGTAGCAGCCAAACTTTTCCCCCTCAAACAAATGCTTTACAAGGGTCGCTCAAGCATGATTTCTAAAAACACAGATTTCCAAATGTTTTAAAGTTATTTTATTTCATTAGTGGCCCGTGACGTATCTAAGACAATAGCTCTTACTTTTCTTATGAAACATTAAAAAATATATCAGGTCTTTTTAAAAAATTCGTAGTTGACTATTCGAGCAAAATCTCTTGACAACCTTGGCTCGAGTGCTTGCGGTTTGCAGTAAAAGTGAAACCGAATTATCTCAAAGTACACTGCCAACCTTTCAATTAAAATAGATGATAAACAGCAGCTCAATAGCAATAAAATTCAATTGTAACATTATCATATGTATTACATGTAAAATCAATTTGTAATCTTTGTTATGTAATCAAAACAAGCCAATGATAGCGTTGTATTGCAAAGCGCACGAAAGAAAGATTTTGCAATTGCAAAGCGCACGAAAGAAAAACCTGTTGCCTTTGACCTTATGATATATTTTTAATGTTTCATAAGAAAAGTAAGAGCTATTGTCTTAGATACGTCACGGGCCACTAATGAAATAAAATAACTTTAAAACATTTGGAAATCTGTGTTTTTAGAAATCATGCTTGAGCGACCCTTGTAAGCATTTGTTTGAGGGGGAAAAGTTTGGCTGCTACAGTACTGTCTGTTCTTTATAGATACTTGCATGCTTTCACGGTAAATTATTTGTCAAGAATGAAATATTCAACAAATACCCTTGTCTATCACAAGTTTAATTAAAATAGCCCTCACTATCTTTTACGTGTAACTGTGTACACGAAAGCTGTAATAATGCAGCATTTTTAATTCATGCAACGATTACATTGACTGAAATAAGAGTATTAGAAAAAAGTTGAATACAACCTCGTTTCTAGTCGTCACAAAGAAGAATTATTTTTACAATAAAATTCTTCATGGGGCTTATTTTGCTAGGATTCAAACTGATAACTGATCTATTTCGTTCCAATAGTTCGATTTTTGAGCTTTTTATTTAGCTGCATTTAGATCATTTTTCCAGTTTTTTAGCACGATTAGGCATTGTTGGCTTAGCGAATTGTCTGTCATATCACTCCTTTACTCGCTTTTGACCAGACTTTTATTTGGAGCAACGTACCACACCAAATGCTTTATGCCTTGCTGACAAACACTAATAATTTTCTTGTGTGGTTTCAAAACCAGGTCTTTCGTTTTGAAGTCCAAAACCTTAACTGCTACACTATAGCGCCATTTACATTGCAATGTTATTATTATAATTATTGATAATTGTATTTTCATTCAAAACAATAATTGCAAGCAGCGAGATTTGCTAAAGCAACTTTTTACAAACTACTAACTAGTTCTACCCTCCTAATGACGTGGTCCAAAAACAGTTAGCAATCCCCTAGTTTTAGATATCCCTGTATAACAAGAGTAGGAGTAGAAGTCAGATTTTTTGGATCAGGAGTGGATTTGAAGTCGAAAAATTTAGACTCCGATCACCTCTGCTCTGGAGTCAACTAATCCAGCAGTTCCCAACCTTTTACACCGGTGCACCCGTAAATTTTTTATAAAAATATTCGCGGATCTGCACGCAAAACTTACCACAACAAAGCAACAATAGATATATATCGACCCCCTTCCGTTGTGTTAAGTTTTCCATTAAAACTGCGTACTTACTGATATGACTTATTAGCAGAGGTCGCCAAACTACGGCCCGCCCGCAAAGGCTTTTTATCTGGCCTGAGAACCTCTTTTCATAATTGCAAAACAAATGTAGGCCTATAGCACAATGTTTTGTTGACAGAGCCACTTCGATCCAATCAATTTGAATGCAAAGAGCATAATTTTTGACAGCGAGAGGGGTCATGACTTATATATTTTGGGGATTACCTACTTTTGGGCGACATAACACGATCTCCGACGTTTCTGACCGTTATTTCCTACCAAATTTGAGTTGACTTTGGCCCACAGGTCTTGAAAATATCAGCAATGGGCCCTCCATGAAAAAAGTTAGAAGTCCCCTGATTTATAGCATTACAGCCACACAAAAACACGAATGTCAATTAGATGTTTAGATCTATGTCAGTTATAAATGAATAGTAAACTGCCCCTATTTGCTTGCTTATAGTTGAGGAATTTCTCTTTTCGACAGGGTGTCCCAAAAAGATGTATACACATTTTAAATATTTGTAAACTAGATGTGTATACATCTTTTTGGGACACATTGTATATTGTTATTTGTCAGTTCACGTAACAGGAACTAATAACAATAAAGGTTTTAAACAGTCGCATGACAATAACTAATGCTAGTACAATATAATGTGAAAATGAACTTCCTCCAAGTGAAAATGAACTGCGGACCGACAAAATTTTCTTGCGGACTGGCGGTTGGGAACCGCTGTACTAATTTCTCAAAAGATGTCGTCGCAGTGCAAACTTTTTAAGCCAAATTTTCTTTGGCAACTCTAGCTTTATATAAGACCTTTGAGCTAAGCTGGGAGAATTATAATGATTGCATGGTTTTTGGCCATTCCCAATTAAGAGAAAGAAATCAAACAACAACAACACCTATGCCACCTTTATGGCTTCAAAGTTACCAGCTCTGCTTCCACATGGATTTTCACTTCAAAAATCGCAATCAAGAAGAGAACATTGACACAAATTGCTCATTCACAAAGCACATCGCAGTGCCCAGTTGAGCAATGAACTCCCAATTTCAGGATAAACCAGTCCTGTATCGCACAAAGCTACATTGCCATAATAACAAACTTGCAAATTTAAAGCCTTTGAGGAATTTTTGGTACGGTAGCTGTTTTATCAAAATATTTTTTACGTTAGAAATTTATACAGCGAAACTTCCATTAAAGCAAATTTAGGCTTACAGAGCGAGTGAAATTCTAATGTCACCCAAGAGATTTTTACAACGACATCGTTTGGGATTTTGATCACTAATGCAGAACCTTTTACTAAGAGTCATTGCAAGTTCGAATTCCAATTTCCAGACGTTGTTGCCCAATAACGAAGTCACTATCCAAAGGAAATGTTTTGACTTTTTCACCTTAAGCGGAAGCCAGTTGTTTAGTACTCATTCAACACCTGAAAAGCAACCAGCCCTTTTTCCTGCGAACTGTTTTTTTTAATTAAAGTTAAATTGATTGGTCTGGCATGAATATGCAACTGTAAACACAAATACCTATTTCAAAATTTTGGCACCAACATCGTGGCAATCAGAAATGCTGTGAATTTGATCGGACACTTTCAATATTAAAAAATCTAAAGGGTCATGGATACTCATCATTTTCAAGCTGTTTGAGCGAAATACTTACTCAGCATTATTTAACAGCGTTGCGTGACGGATGACAAGTAAATTCGTAGTATTGGTTTTAACGCTGACGGTATTTTCAAGATTGCCTTTGCTGTCATACGCCTATAAACTAGTATACAAAAATTTAGAAAATTGCCCCAAGAAAATATGCTGTACACGAATAGCTTTATTACAAGCATTGCTAGCAAGTGCTTTTAATTCTTGAACAACAGCCCATTGAGCAAGACAGTACAAACCTGATGATTCACAAATATTGAAAAAGGTACAAGATGCTTTCTCAACCACCTAGTAAGATTTGCCTGATGCATATTCGTCCTTGCTTATCACATCATCATATTGCTCAGTAAAATCAAACGTTGGAGTATCGTCCTTTGTAATTGGATGAGCTTGGTATCATTATAAAATAGCCAAGGCATTCCAACCGTAGTGCTTGACGAAACTGAACGGGTTGTGAATGGGGAAGACTTTGACCCACGACTTGAGAAAAATTCTGAAGAGCATCTTGGGTAAATCGTGCTGTTAAAATGAATTTTATATTTGGGCTACTGAGTTACTCTTGAACTAGGCTAGGGTTACCATATCTGATGAGTAAGGCCATTTTTTTTTACTTAAAAAAATATATTTTTTGACATTATTTTAGCAAAATTTTGACTTTATTTTGACCTAACCACTTTCGCTTATTATTTATGTCTTGTTGCACTTTTTTGATTAAAAATCCAATTTACATAAGTTTTAAAAGAAGAAGGTAGCCTACTTTAAACATTTTCTCAAACACTCAGTCTTGAAGCTAATGCAACAAAGCGACGCATGACGTCAAAACCTAGAATAACGAGCCACTGTGTGTATTGGTATCAATTAGTGTGTAATACAAAAAATGCGTTGTTATTGCAACTGTACTGTACATTAACAGTCTGTCTATGATGTTTTTAACAAAAGACGCAAACCGACGCGATGGCATAGGGGTTAGAGCGTCCGCTTCGCAGTCTGTAGACCTGGGGTTTATTCCCCTTGTCGAGTCATACCGAAAGACTTTAAAAAATGGTATCAACAGCTTCCCTGCTTGGCGCTCGGCATTTATGGGATGTTGTGGAAAACAAGCCGGCAAGTTTGCTTGTTGTGTCCTTGGGCAAGGCACTTAACGGGATGCCCCACCTTTATGTGGAAGACAGGTGACCTGGAAATGGAAACTCCCAAGCGAGTGCGGACTTACCAGCCAAAACATAGCGATACATCGCTTTCTCGTGAATGGAGGATAAACATGGTAAATAAAAAAAAAAAGCCACACACTACAATTACCAGGACTTTTTATTGTAATACAGTATCATATATTTTCAGTAATTTACTGAGCATAGAAAACGACCTCTCAACGGCAGCAGAGGTTGGCTGGGCTTTCTGCAATAGTGCGTAGCTTGTTGGGTCAATTCTCATGTTGGTACAGTTTATTATTGTTTCTAAATCAGAGTTGGAGAGTCGTTTTAGAATGTAATTTTTAATTGCGCACGGATCATTATCGAATTGCATATTCTTCAGCAGTCCGTATGCTTCGGTTATCGTGCAGGCACTTCCTTCTGAGAACTCTACGTTGGCTGCTAGAGTTCGGTATTGATTTATTTTAACCAAGTTCGGCACCACACCTTCCACATTGATAGCTTCTTTTGCTCTGCTGACTAAGAGGCCTGCACTTGTCTAATTGTTGACAATGGTACGAACAGCTGGAAGGTTCTCACTGTAATATAAGGCAGCTCTAAGTAGACCTACCATACGTCCCGGTTTGGCCGGGACAGTCCCGGAATTTTAGGTCTTGTCCCGGTCAGCTGAGCAAAAGCCCCGGTTTTTCATGGAGTCAGCTAGTTACTGACTACGTAGTTAATGATTGCCCATGTATAGGGTTACCATACGTCCCGCTTTTTTCATGGTAAATCCCGCTTTTTGCTGTAGTGAAACAGAAGAGTTTCATCACAGGTGCTCAAAGTTTATAGCCGCCCAGGCAGGTAATGATAACTTCTGGGGTGATCTCCCAAAAAAAAAAAAAAGTCAATACCTGTCTGGATGCAGGATGTGTGCAGTTTTCGGCCTGAAAATGACACAAAATGCGCTGCCGAACAGGTGCTGACCTTTTTTTTTTTTTTTGGGGGGATCACCCCGGTTTTCTTTTTTTTAGCACCTCGCCGTCTCCCTCCGCACTTATGTCCACAAGTGAAGTTGAGCGTCCCGATTTTGGTATAAAAATAATTGGGTGGGCCCATAAATTTGGCCTCGTGCAAAGTGGCCGTCCATTGTCCCGATTTTTGCTTTTCGAAATATGGTAACCCTAGCTATAACAAAACCCTCTGATTAGGCCTGTTGTTCTAAAACGTCCCGGTTTTTCATTGCAAAAATATGGTAAGTCTAGCTCTAAGCCAAGTTGCCCATCTTGTAATTACAGGGTCAGGAGGAGATGGCAGACCAGCATCATAAAAATCTTTCTTGCGATCTTTGTTTTTGATTGTTGCTGCCTTGATCGTTGCTATTATTTCATCAATATTATTAAAATGAGCACGCATAGCGCAGTTATGTAGTAAGTGCGCAACGCAAGTGACATGCATCAAAGAAGAGTATAATTCCTTTAACCCTATTCGGCCCAAGCGGGGCAATAATTGCCCGAGCAATTTCCTCTTAAGTACAGTTTTGTCCACAATGATCCTACAATATCAAGATTTCATGACTTTTCCTAAAAATTATTCAATTTATATTTGACAAAATTTGAGTTGACTGTTGGTTGTAGATCGAAAGTTATTAGCAAATTTATACACATGACTGCTAAAATATGCAGACATATAGCTGAAAGATAAAAAAGATAGTAACCTCACTCTGCGCTCGTCGTAGCAGCCTGAGAGCAAAGCGGGCAAGTCGTAAACAAGAGCTAACCAAAGTTCACGAAAAACTACTTAGATTCAATTGCCATATATAGCATGTACATTCCCTAGAGAAAGTAACTTATTGTCTGGCTGTGACTTGAGAAAATAGAGTAAACGCGTTTTTTGCGAACAGACAACGCATTTGTTCTTGAATCGTATCATCACAAGCAAAGTGACCGTTGATGAGTGATGAGCAATATCACTTTGCCATCGCATTGCTAACTTTAGAGTAAATCTTTGTCATACATAATTGTAATTCCATAACACGTGTTGTTACGGGACTGTTTCTACCGCGCAGCTAGACAGATATAAAGGTATGGTTATTTTTTGTAGTTTTCAGGAGAAACGTCACCCAGTAACGAATTGTCAAATATTCGGAAAATCGTTCTGTGCGATGCTTCAATAAATAAATGCCCGCGTGTAAATATACACAGTAACAAACACAATAATGAGAAAAAAGCCTGTTCGGTCATTTGAAAGCATAACAAAAGTTTTCAAATTGTGACCTACATTGGTGGCTCCATATAATTTTCCCGGACTTAATTAAGCAATACATGTAATATTCAAAGTGTCAAAAACAGCGGAGAATATTTTTCACAAAGCTTTCTCTAGATCACAGAAATGCTAGTACGCAATTTTGGCTTAATTATCACAAAAGCTTCTTCACAATTATCCTAATTCTGGTTTCACGAAACCATAAACTACCCAAAAAAACTAAAACAAAGTCAGTGGTATGTTTAGTGTAAACTGTGTAATAAATAATGATCAAACGATTCAGCCACTACGCTATATTTCGAAGTGTAATGTTGCTTAAATTTTTTGATTATACTGATTGTTAAGAAATTCATGTTTCCAATATTCATACGAAAATAGCCTGAAATCTTTGGCAACCCCTAAGAGCCAATTGTAATGAAGGCAGACAGCTGCAAACATTGTTTGCTTGTTCATGAAAAGTATTGATTTGGATAATTTTATGCCGATGTCAAGTCATTTTTTCAAACATTTTGCTGGGTAGATAAGGTTCATTGTTTTAATAACAAAACTCTCGATCGTCGTTTTCGCAAATTTATTTGTTCAAAATATGTTTACTGTTCATTCAAAATATGTTTACAGACGCATTTTCTGTTGTTTCTAAAGTTACAAATCGGTAATTCTGGCAGCGACATGCAACTGAAATCTTATCTATTTATTTGTACACTATTCTGCGGAATGTCTTGTCAGCATTTGCCCTTGAACAACAACACTATTTTGCTTTGATTTGTTACTCTCATGTTTTTGTGCTCATTTGTCAAATAGACATAGCACTACGCAACTTATTATCCGGAATGTCTTGTCAGCATTTGCCCTTGAACAACAACACTGCATTCCTTTGATTTGTTACTGTCGTGTTTTTATGCTCATTTGTCAAGTAGACATTTCACTACGCAACCGGGGTATTCATTGCGTAAATTTCCAACAAATTTCTTTTTAGTTTATCACTCTTGTTTTTGCATCATCCTTTGTATCTCAAAAGAGCTAATAATTTTCGCTAGTAATGGCCGAAAAACGTCAAGGAGAAAGCTGCACAGTCAAATTTTGTTTCATCACGACAAGGCTCTTGCACATTCTTCTGGGGCTGTCAGGGCCCTGTTACGATAATTTCAAAAGGAAAACACTTCCACACCCCCATATAGTCCAGATTTATCTCCCCCTGACTTTTTTGGTTTCCAAACTAAAGGAACACCCTAAAGGCACCGGTTTAATTCTTTAGATGAAGCAAAAAAGCAAGTAATTTCATTGTGTGAGAGACATTCCCCAGAATTCTACAAGGAAGGAATTTACAGGTGGAAGCATAGATTGCGAAAGTGTATGGACAATAATGGAGCTTGTATAGAAAAATAAGTGTAATCAATTGCGAAATAAAAATTTTATAGCATATGTCTGAGAAATTTTTGACTCACCCTCGTACTTGTATTGATGACTGCCTATAACTCATAAACATATTTCCTTAATTCAGACTATCACACGTGACTACAAAATATTTTTAAAAACTCATTTCATTTGGCAAATAAAAAAACTGTTGCTTTTATAAAGTTGTGCGTAACACACTAACAAACTCTGTTTTTTAAATTTTGAGACAGATAAAAATTACAAATTTGATGCCAAGATAAAGTAACTGCATCACCATGAACAATTCTACTCGTTTTAATGCTGCAGAAGCTGAAGATTTAATACTTGAACTATCTGAATCAGAAGATTTTGATGAAGTGCTATGTTCTGAATCGGAAAGTGATGACGACTATTTCGCCACTCCTTCCATTCCAGCAGTTGCTGAAGTTGATGCCCAGTTTGAAAATGAAGCACAAAGCTGTGAAAATGACTCCAATCAATCCTCATGCAAAAAAGACGTAGGTGATGCCGTCAACGATCGCGAAAATGCTTTGGATGCAAATTTCTTGCAAAGCTTATCGCCATCTCAACCTCCATCATCTTCTACTAGTATCATTACCAGCCTTGAAGCCGCACTAAATGAAAATAATTACAATTTGTTGGACTTAAATCCAAAAAAAAAAAGTGTACGAAGCGAGTACTGCAGGTAAAGGAAAAACTGGATGCAAAAACATCAAATGGTCCAATACACTTCCCACTTCATCTGGCCAGCAAAGTGCGGCTAATGTTGTAAGTGGAGATATTGGGGTTGTAAATGCCCATAGAGGCATTTCTGAGCCAAGAGATGCGTGGGAAATTTTTTTTACGCCTGACATGCTTTTACACATTATTCACAACACGAACAAAAAAAATCGAAAATCTGCGTGCAAAATTATTGCTGAGAGGCCGTGATATTACGTCTGTTCCATACACCAAGAACACTTGCTCTTCAGAAATTTTAGCATTTATTGGTCTTTTGTACCTTCGAGGTCTGCTTGGTTCAAACAATCATGATGTAGCTATTCTTTTTAACGATCTTACTGGAAATCCTGTGTTCGGGGCTACAATGAGTAAAAACAGGTTCAAATTTTTATTTTCCAATATTTCCTTTGATGATTTTGAAACAAGAACTCAGAGATTGGTTTATGATAGATTTACTGCCATTAGAGATGTTTTCGAATCATTCAATCACAACTGCAGCAGTTGCATCGTACCAGGAGATTTTTTATCTCTTGATGAAACTTTATATCCAATGAGAACGCGCATTGGATTCAAGCAATTTAATCCAAACAAACCAGCAAAATATGGACTATTATTTAAGTCGATAAATGCTTGTCGCTATCCATACACATTCCGAACTGCCCCATATGTTGGAAAACCTAAAAATCATAGCAATCAAGAGCAGTGCAAGTTTTATGTTTGTGGAACTGAAGATACAGTCAAAAGGCTTGTAACAGACTTGGAAAAGCACACATCACTTTCTGGCAGAAATATATCGTATGACCGTTTGTACACTTCAATTTCATTAGCAAAATGGCTGCTGGAACGTAATATCACAACTGTAGGCACGCTGCAGGCAAATCGCAAAGGTATTCCTGAAGAAGTAAAGCACGTTGGCAGTCGGGACTCTAACTCTTACGAAGTTTTTTGGGATGAATCTGGCAAGTTGATTTTAAATTCTTATATCGTGAACACCAAAAGTTCCGGAAAAAGAAACGTACTGCTGCTATCCACAATGCATCCAATTTTAGGAACAGTCAAGGACAATTTACGATTGAAACCAGCAATCTATAAGCTTTATGACTACACTAAAGGAGGCACAGATATTATTGATCAACGAATGAATTTTTATTCCAGCAAGGCTAAATCTCGTCGTTAGACTATGACTGCTTTTGCCTATGTACTGGACACTTTCCGAGTGAACGCTTCCACAGTCATCGCACTAAATCAGTCTATTGAACCACGCAATACAAATTCATTCGATTTTGGGATAACTTTGGTTTTACAATTAGTACGCCCATTTGTTGCGCTACGTTCAAAATGGAACTTGTCGAAAGGCATTCAAGATAAAATCCAAATCACCCTTAGTGAACCCAGAGAAGAATCTTACGATTCATCGCAGTTATGTGCATTTCCAGTGCAATCTACCAAGCAACGCAGGTGTGAAGTTTGCGTAGCTGAAGCCACTGGCCGTGAGAGGGATAACATGGGACGTGTTTTTAGCCAATGTCAAAGATGTGGTAAAGCTGTATGCAAACGTCATTACTTCAGATTTTGCGGCGCCTGTCAGTAACTTGTGGTGTTACGCTTTATGTTCTATGGTGTGCTCATACTGCAGTGTTTTTTGAGATGTTTTTCTATTATGTGTCCCCGTAAAGAGCTCTATGTGTTTTTTAAACTTACGCAGCATAAAGTGGGTAGCTAATTAGGTGAAATCCGCGAAGTAGTTAGCTTTATTTTTTACTGTTATTTTACAATGCAATACTGTACTGCAGAATGAAACAAAAAACAAAACCTCTTTTCAGGCCCAAAATGTGTTTAAGAAATAGAAATATTAACGTTTTCTTACAAATAACTATAATAGTTTAAAGAACGGTGTTGTAAAACAATGTTTTTTATATAGCAATGAATACAAGGTAGGAAACATTGTCACTGTAAAAAATTCCGCGAAGCAGCGAAGCCGCGATAGGTGAAGCGCGATATAGCGAGGGATCACTGTAAATTGTTTAGCGGCGATCTATTCTTGGACTTCAAAGGTTACAAGAGTTCGCTGACATTACCGGTACGTGATCAGCCAAGCGCAACTGGCCTATAATACTTAATTTGTCTTGCTGTCAGGAATGGAGAAGTAAATGAGAAATATTTGTTTCTTTTAAATGAGAACTAACGGCAACTATCAAAATTTGACTTGCCTTCAGAATAATTGTTTTCTCTTCTACAAGCAATAATTTCAGAAATATGTTAAACATAAATACAAAATAAGATAAAATCTTCGGTTTGCAGGTTCAATCGTTTTTCTACGTGGTGTAGTTCAAAAGATATAATGCTCTAAACTTTCGGGGCAAAAACTACCCCACGTTGGACTTAGCACGACGAAAATCTCTTGGGCCGAATAGGGTTAATGTCTTTCCAGCCAAAGACATGTACCGAGCAGCATCAGTCAAGAACAATGAAAAATTCTCACGTTTTATTTCAAGTTGTCGCAATATGTCATCCACAGTGTGCAGAATAATACTGCTATTAACATTGCTATCGCTGTCAAGTGGATGGCAATCAACGAGAAATGTCTGATTTGGAGCATCTAAGCTGCCCACAAGCACACTAATATACTTTTGTTTAGCAGTCTCTGCTTTATCCACAATTAAAAATTTTTTTGTCATGAAGTAATTCTTGAATTTGTTCTTCGTTTTGGGATGCTAATTTAGCAACACATGCCCGGGCTGTAGTCTCCAAAGGCAATACTTTTCCCATTGTAGCAAACAGAGACTTTAAAGAAGGATGATTCAGTTTATGAAATGGGATATCTGCAGCTAAGAATAAAGAGACAACCTGTTCCTTGAAGTTTACTTGATCGAGTTGTAAAAAGGTTTGCTTACTTTGGGATTTGCTCTTCGTCTCCAATTTTTTTGGTGTTGCTTACTTTTTTGGTGGCTTTCCACAAAAAACTCTTTGTCGCATTTGACTAACACATCGCAAAGTTTGCATTGCAAGTCGCGGGCAGGAGTGGCCGAAAACTCATCCGGATATTCCTGGCAAATTTCCCTAGCTTTCACTGTAGAAGATTTGGCTTGTTTAGGCATTCTTTGCTTTGCAAGCTACGAATTAAAAAGACCACGTGTAAAGAGCACAAAGGTTTTATAGGAATAGATTAATTGTCTAACAATTATGTGTTTATGCATCAACAATGACGATTTCATGCATAACAACTGCTATTTCCTTCTCAATTACCGCACGCATTTTTACCATTGTAACTATTTCAGAAGTTTAAAATCAAATAAAACTGCGCATAAAATTTTAATAGCAGCTCAAAAATTCAAAAAAATATAAATTTGTTCGTTTTTGTAAGGAAATTTTTGATGTAGACAATTTTGACAAGTTTTGACTTTATTTTAACTAATAAAATCTACCAAAACAGACTCCTGAACACCTGAAACGAACGTTAGTACACGTTTGATCATGTAAGCAGGTCCTGAAAAAATTTTGACTTTAGCGGTCCCTACTGATGAGGCAAAATCCCAAACATATTTTTTGGTCATGTTTATACTTTTAACTAGGCTATTGGCAGCAGGGTTGCCAAAGTTGTAACTTTCGGTAAAATGTTACCTTGCGCTTGCAAATTTGAAATTTGTTACAACGCAAACAAAAGTTATTACTATTTCGCTTAATTGTTGACATCACTTTTGGGCGTAATTAAAGTTGGAGCTCGTGTTGTGTTACCCCAAATACAGGTGTTCTCCAGAAAAAAAAAATCATCACCTATATAGCTGTCATCGATTGTGTCACTCGCGATAATCTTGAGCGAATCCAAGTAGCTCGTTCAAAAAAACGGGCCGGATTTGGCCGGCCACAAACCGACCACTTATGGTGACCAAACACTAAAATTCCTGACATTTAAGCACTTTTTGACATTTCTCCCTGACACAGATTATAACACTAAAATCCCAGGACATGTTCGGGAAATTCCTGACGTATGGCAACCCTAAATTAGGCGAATCATATTAGTGGTACAAAGCTTCACCTCTGTTTGCACCGGTTTCCAGCTACTTTTCGATTTCATTTCATCAACCACAACACCTACAACAAATACATAAAGTTAAAGACACATCAAATTTTATGCAGTTACAATATAGCCTACCTAAGACACTAGCCAACACCAGGTACACCCTCCCGACTTTTAAATTTGCTACTGATCAAAGAATGGCCAATTCCATAAATCATCGACAGTTTCAAAAACATTCCAGTTGAGGTTTGCTTTTGCGTCCCGTACGTAGTTGCGACAAAAAATACAAAATTGGCCACAATAATGACAAAATAGCATCCTAGGAATTTGAAATCATACAAAAACACTACCTTCAAGTTGGCTACAATAAATTTACCGCAGCAAGTATGTCGAACTTACTTGCTATTGTAGTGCTATTGTTGCCGAATAGCACATTAAGGAGAGTTTATAATATCGAACTAATTGTTGATTAGTTTACAAAAGTATATCGTTGAGACAGCACAACAATTCATTTTTTTTCAGATGAACTAACGTGCGAATTCTTGTATAACCAAACAAATGATTTTTAAAAGCTTTTTTTCTAGGTGTGCTGTCTCCCATGTAGTAGTCAGCCGGAAAAGTATATTTACTTGTAAAATTTCTTACTTTAACTTCAAAAATAGCGGCCTATTATGCAAATTACGTATCTATAATCTGCTTCCATTTCGTTGTAATTCCTCTTTTCCATTTAGCATAATACATGAGTGGTAGGACAGCATGTTTTTTTCTGCTTCACTCGTACCACTAAGTTCAGCGGAAACATTTCCGACAAATCGCTTTAATGATGAGTCATGTAGGAGTTCTTGAGATATTTGCACTTCGTCTAGCGCCGAACAGCAATATCTATCACTAGTTGAATAATGACACATCTTTATTACTATCCAATCCAGAATGGCATAGAGCAATTCCAGGTAAAATTTAATGCTTTGTAGATGCCGACACACAGTTCTATAACTAAGCAATTAAAAAGAAAAACTTAGCTTAGTATGTAGCATTTTGATTATAACTGAAGATGATTCAAGTACAAAGCAAAACGTTTTGAAATAAAATATTCACTACTTTACGGCTATCATATTTCTATTCAGATTAGTAAAGAAAGCTCATTTTCATGTTCTTAGAAAATAAAAAACTTTCCTTATAGATATTCATGATTGCAAAAAAAACAATTAATCAAATTGATGTAATAACAAAAGGCTATAATTAGTCTTTGTTATGTATTAGATTATATCTATGCAACAAGCCTTTGTAATCTAAAAGAAAAGCATTATTTAAGAGCAGACACTAATTAGAACTACGTTATGTTCGTGGTTTGCCAGCGTGAAATACATATTCAATGGAATAAAACCACACTTGCAACCGATCTGTGAAGAAGAACTCAAGATGAAAAAAAGGATCAAGAACAAGCTTATTTTCTCACCCTTGCACATCTCAGTTGCAAAGCAGTTTTTGATGTCTTATGAGACCACTGACCAATTTTGCCTGCCTTACTTCTGTGCATCTCCAACTGATCTTCACTGAAAATTTTCTTCCCATTATTATCCAGATTATTCATCTCTTCTTGCTTGCTTTTACTTAACATGGGAAATAAATTAACATTGCTGTTTGATTCTCTTCCCATGAATTTATCTAATCAATCACCTTTTAAAGAATAGTGAGGCTATTTACCCAGCATGTAGTAGGAGGCGACTATTGGGTACCTACCAATTGTAGTTCGGCTGTTAACGGTAAGGTTTCCAGCTTAATTGCTTGGTCGGACCACTCATGTCAAAAAACTGAGGTTGGGGGTAAGCATGGGCATCCTCCCTGTAGAAGAATTTTGCTATAACAAATCCCCATAATCAGAAAAAATAAACAAATGGCCCCCAGTCCCTGGCAGCTCTTAAATGGGCAGGGGGTGCGAAGAATCTGTGGATTTAAACCTGATTGTCATGGGATAAGATTCGGCACCTTGAATGTTTAAAGTCTTTGTGGAAGGAAAACAGAAGTGTGTAAAGAACTGAGGAAGAGAAGAATTGATGTTTGCTGCATGCAAGAAGTACGATGGAAAGGCCATAGAGCTCGTTTTGTGGGTACTTTGGAACAAAAGTATAAACTGTGGTAGTCAGGAAATGATGCAGGTGTAACGTCCAAAATAACTCAAACGGCAATTCTACCGAATAAGGGAGACGGCTTAGCCTCAACAGTAGATTACGCTGATCTCTGAATCAATACAGCACAGCAGCAGATAAGACTTGAATGAAAATTCTATTGACATTAATCTTTACACATAGCCAGCTGACAAGACCAGCACAAGCTAAACGGTTGAAGGCAATGTGTGCGTAACCTATAACAAAACAACATTGCATTAATATACACAAGCTGGACCGGTTAAGCCAATTCAGCAAGATAGATCAGGTCAAAACATGCACTAATATAAGGCACCTGCAGGTAATATGGCCATGCTGGCAATATGGCCCACTGCTCCGATCTCCGTATCTAAGAGAAGAAATATTTTTCCATTTTTATGAACTTGGAGTGGATCCATACTTGTATTGATTCGCACAGTTAGGGTTAGATCTGTGCAGTAATGAGTTCGCTACAGCGAAACAAAAGTTTGAAATCTTGAAATTGAGCGTTTTTATAAAATCTAGGATTTTTCACCCTTCCAAAAACGGGGTGTATGGTTGGGGAAACTTTAATTTCTTTTTAGCAGGGCAGGAAGGGATTGCTTCAGTTAAACTAAGTAGTTTTGTGTGCTTAAAAAGATTTAAGCATTAGTTTAATTGATATGAAATTGTTCGAGAGCCGTTGCTGGTAATAAGGCCCCCCTCCATTTGATTGAATGTGCACCTGTGATTGTGTTAGTGTGCATACAGTACTGTAAGTATGAACACACCTGTCTTTGCATGTACGCTATAGTGATTTTGAGTACACCATTTGATTGTGAGAATTTAGGGAGTACACCTTTCTTTTAACGAAAATGTGATTGCTTAATTTTAAATTTAGTTGCGTACAGCATAGTAATGATCTAAATTTAGGGTACGTTTGCCCGCATGTTTTTTGATCCCTACGATTTAACCAGTAGCTACAAAAGATATTCAGGACCTCTTGTTAATGTTCCTGAGCATCTTCATGCTTCATTTAATGCAAAAACATCACAAAATATCCATTAGTTTGTCTATAAAATTTCTTAAATAGCTTGACAATCTTTGGCCTTATTACCTGCATGTGCATCTAATATGGCCCAAAAAAAACTTTTTTTTAAAATAGCCTCATGGAAACCCTGAACTTCATCCGACCTTCAACGTTTGATATATGATGTGTAACAACTTACTCTACTTCCCTGCATAGTTTGACCAGAAACTTTCACGTAGTTTTTAAGAAATTTGAGAAAGTTTGTTAGGGTGGACATATTACCTGCAGGTACCTTATTAATATAAACTGCGGGGCGCTAACTGTACTTGCGGTGGTGGCAGCAATAATGCACCATACTCGTAGAGCGCACTCAAAGACTAACTAACTAACAATTAAAGCCACTAACGTAAAACTCAACTCCAGCCACCACAATAATTTACAAAAAAAAACGAATTTTAGCTTTACGGACAGAGTGTGCAACGTGTTTTGCTGTCGTTATATCGTTTGATTAAATACAGTTGCTCGAGAATCATCATGATATTTCTGTTTTGCTTAAGAGACGCATGTTGTCGCTTTTGACACTAAGACCCTTTTTTTGGAGCAGCGCAGCACTCTTAAAACTTCGGATCCCCTTCCTGTGAAATATTAGTAATGTTTTTACAGCATTTGAGCTCTAGATCTTTCGATCTAAAGCATATGACAATTCCCATTACGCCATGGCGGCTAAATAATTTGTTCATTTCGATCTCCTAACCACCTTATTTTTATGTAACTGAAAACGCCATTGTTCTTCATCCCCCTGGCCTCAAAAAAGCAGTGGTCACGGACACAATTTATTTTGTAGTAAACCAATCTTAACGCACAAACGAACTGCTCACAAAAACAAATACCGATACTTTTAAAAACAATGCGATTATTCAAAAGGGATCACAGAATCGATCAAGTTTGTCAAGACACAGCATGCTTTTGCTATTTTATCAATAAATGCCTCCTGATCGCCACTTTTAGTGTAAAGCATTTCTATCGATAAAGGTCCTTTCAAGATTTGGTATTTGTTGCGTAATAGCCCTATAACGCGTTCAACATAGATTCAGACATTTGCAAGTCGACGAGTACTTTCAACTGCAATAGTGGACAGTTGACTTTGCCCACGAGTAAATGCCGGTATTTTAAGACTCGCACCATAACTAGCAAGAGTTTCAGCAATGTTGAAGCCTCTGTCAGCCAAACACACATCTCCGGGTAGAAGGTTAGCAAGAAATTGAGGATTTTGGGTAATGTACTTGTCACTAACTCTACCACCCCAAGCACTTGAAAAACAAGAAATTACTTCTTCAGGGTATTGGACTCGGTCTATGCCACTCACCCAAGATCCCACTTATCCGTTTCTCAGCCAAATGCCCTGTGTAGCAGAGCCAAAGGCTACCTCTCTGATCTTTGCTGAGCCACGTGCCCTGTGGAATCTCACTCAATCTCATTGACTCTGTCTGGCATCCTGCCCTTTTCTACAAACTTATTTTGGCTGGCCTCCCTCCTTGCTTTGCTCGTTGAACTCAATCTTTCCTTTCTGACAGGCGTGCTTGCATAATTTATCAAAATCATAAAAAGTCGTTCCTTTTGAGTCCATCGAGGTGTTCTGCAAGGATTCGTTGTTAGCCCTGTTCTGTTCTCTCTTTTCATCAATAATCTTCCGGCTTCTCTGCCTTCCATCAGCTGCTCTCTTTATGCTGACAATCTGGCTATTTGGTCTTCCTCCCTGTCAATCCCCACTGCGGTGGAGACCACACAAGGAGCTCTGTTTCAATTGGAGCGCTGGTCTGAGTACTGGTTTCTTCCTCTCAATCCAAGCAAATATGAGGCCTCCTTCTCAGTGGATCCCCACCAACCTAACCTCCAGCCCAACCTCTTTTTACTCGGCTCCCGCCTCCGTTTCAATCCCACTCCAACTTTTCTTGGAGTCATCTTCAACCACACTCTTTCCTTTTCTAAACACGTATCTTTGCTGAAGGCCAAGTTTTTCCCACTTCTCAAGGCCTTATGCTGTATCTCTGCCTCCTCAAGGGGCCCCTTTAATGAGTCCCTCTCTGTCTTTTGTATGAAGCTTTTTTTTGGCCCCTTCTCATTTGCGCTTCACCCAGATGTTTATTTTCTCTTAAGCCTTACCAATTTCACCAAATTGGAACACCTCCACTGAGCAGCCAGTCGTGCCATTACTAACTTCCTCTCGTCCTCTCCTATACCTCTTCTTCTCTCCGAGGCTTCTTTACCTCCCCTATGAGTCACCCTAACTCATTTCACTCTTTTATCTTATAAGCGGGCTCTTCATCTCCCAACCTCCTTTCCTATTTCGGGTTTGACCAGACTAGGAGTGAAACCAAGACTCTGCAGATTGTCCTGGAGAGCTTTTGCATCCAATCACCCACTCATGCTTCTTTCTACTTCTCCTAGGGAGGCTCTCTTTGCCTGCCCTCCCTTTCCTCCTTGAAATCTTTCTTTTTTCACTGTGGAGTCCACCCTCTCCTCCTCATGGTCTCACTCTGATCCTCCTTTCTCTTGCCAAGGTGTGGCTCTCGCCCATCCTGACTTTCTCTCCCCTCATAATTTGGTACTTTGGACAGAAGGATCTTTTCCTTTTGGCAAGAGTGGCTTTGGCGTTCTTGCCAACTGCTCACTCTGTGACACTGAGGCCACTTTTTCCTTTCAGCAGGGCCAGTGTGTTCAAGTTTTTCTGCTGAAGCCTGCGCCATTCTTCACGCTCTTTGCTGGTCTCGGCAGCACCAACAAGTCTACCATTTCTTTTCTTTCTCCTCCTACTATCTGGTTCTTGCTCTGTCCTTGCCACCCTGTCTTCTCCTCCATCTTTCCTCTTATCTTAAATAGCAATTTCCAGCATTATGCCACCATCAAATAGCAATTTCTAGCATTAAATCGCATAGCTCTAGGACTCTTAAGTGTTCTAGTTTCAAGTGCAGTGGGCGAGTTTTAGCACAGGTGGCAACATTGGAAACGAGGCGTAGAAGCTTGTCTGCTTCTGCAGTCAGTAACTTGATGGTATTAAATAGTGTCAGCCAAGATGCTATGAAAAACTTGTTAAAGTAATTTGGAACCCACTTTTTCTTTTAGCTATTTGCCATTGGTAAGTGCAAACTTAAATATATTTGTCAGCTATTTTTGGTGATATAAGCAGCAATTAATGTTTTGTACACAATGATTTATCTAAGATGCCAAGATGTTACAGGAAATAAGTTTTTCTCATTTAAACTTAGTGATTTCAGTAAGGAATATTAAACAGAGGTTGAGCTACAACGAAATGAATTACAATTGATATTACACCAAGTAGCTGAGAGAAAAGAGTACTGCTTGTACATTCAATGATATTTTTACAAAATTTTGAATTATCAAAAAAAGGATAATTACAATTACAAGCTTATAATCTTTAAAAGCTGTATCTAGCAATACTTCACAGAAAGTACTTTGTTTCTAAAAAGCAGTTTTGTAGTATTGGATAGTACAGTAACATGCTGTTTAAGTTACCATACTAAAGTTTTGTTATATTTAATTAAATGTAACTTGTGTCATACAGTGCAGTTGATTCATTTATGTGCGATATGTTTGAGCATTTTGGGATTTTTAGTTTTAGTGTAGATTAACGTTGTTACAGTTTTTTTCTTTGCAAGAAGCTGAGAAAAAAGTGTGTTGCTGTTGCCTGTTCTTAGTGCCCTACATACTTTTTACAAAAATAATTTTGCAAATATTTCAACCTCAGAAGAAACGTTAATTTCTGTAGTAATAGTGAGCTAGTGACATTTTTCAAGACTTACTGTAAATTCGATTGGAAATGCTACAAAGCCCGTAATGTTTTCCTAAAAGCTGCTTTTGTATTTCATTGGAGTGACCAATCATGTTTATACTGCTTCAGTATTTTATTGCATTGACTCATCATTTTTGGTTATTTTGAATAATGTCGGTTGTGTTGTATGGCTTAGTTGTTTATGTGATTGAGCATTTTGGCTTTTTAGTTTTTTGGCCAAGCAGTGATTTATTATTACTTTGTTGGTAACTGACAAAAGCAAATGCTGCACCATGTTCTTGCACAATATTTTTAAAAATATATAAAAATTTTTAGTGGTAGAGAAAAGATTAAATCTAATATTGAGCAGACGATCTTTCTAAAATCTGAAAAGCAAATTGATAATGTGAAGCAATATTTCAAACCCAGTGATCTGTTGTCAAAAAAGCAGCTTCAGTATTTTATTGTGAAGTATTAATAATTTGAAATTAAACGGTTAAGCTATGGTAGCCTGTTATTTTAAGTAAAATGTGACATGTGTAATGCAGAGATTTTAGAGTTTTCAGTTTTCAACGTTAAACAGTGATCTGTTGTTACCAAACACCAGTATCGCTTTACTCTAAGTCAATTACATTTGGCGGAAACATGATGTTTTATTGTGTTGTTTTTCAGAATTGATTGTACAATAATTCTGCCTTAGTTAGCAACTAGGTAAAAATGATATTAGGTCAGCTACAATATTGTACTTCTCCTATAGCCTTAGTTGATTCTATGAATTGAATCTAGTTGAAGAGAGCAACCAAGCTTAATAAGTTAAAGTAAGCAAGCTTAATAGCATGAAACATTTTCAGTACAGGCGAGCAAATTAGTTCAGCCCTTTTTTACAACTTTAGCAAATAAATTAGAAAATCATATTGTTCATGGTCAAATCGAGAAAATGCTTATTGTATACTGTGACGTTCTAGAAGTTGAGAAATACTTAACCGGCCAATTGTCATAAACAAAAGTTGGAGTTTAATGTTTACGCTACAATGGCAGGGATATCTAAAGTTAGGGAATTGCTAACTCCGTTCTAATCTATTCCGCTTTGTGACAACGGGAGGGTAAGTTTTAAAATGTTTATTTTCCATGTTTAGGTTACCAAAGTAATGTGCAGTAGTTGATCAAACAATGATGAGGTACCATAGGACTCGGTTTGTAAATCTAGTACCATTAGTTAGAAAAGCAAACAACTTATTTAACAAACAGTAGAACCTATGCAAGTAGCTAAAATCATAGGCTGTATTCCTGGCTTAGGGCCGGTTCTTCGATATTCAAGGCATCGTTCATTTCGAATTCCTACCCCAAGGCCAAACAGTGAACCAAACCGTCTATAAAGAGATTCTTCGGCGTCTCGTAAAATCAGTGCGTGACAAGAGGTGGAGCCTTTGGGAAACCAATGCATGGGCGCTCCATCACGATAACGCTCCTGCTCACACAGCCCTGAGTATTTGTCAGTTTTTTGCAGAAAGGAACATTGCAACTTTGGTACACTCCCCATATTCCCCCAATCTGGCCCCATGTGACTTTTTCCTCTTCCCAAAGATCAAATCTGTTCTGAAGGGAACCCATTTTTCTGACATCGATTCCATCAAAAAGGCCGTGACAACGGAGCTCAAGAAGATCCCAGAAAATGCCTTCCAAAAATTTTTGAATTATGGAAAAAGCGAATGCACAAGTGTTTACGAGTGGAAGGGGATTACTTTGAAGGACTTTGACTTTGGTATATTTCAATATTTTTCAATAAACTTTTTATAACAACAGTCTCGTTACTTTTCGGACATACCTCGTATGTGGCATATTTTGGATGCCTATTAGGTGACCAAGAAAAGACCTGGGCACCCCATAAAATATGCAAGATATGTTGCTTAGGCTTGCACAACTGGCTAAATAAACAGTCTTCTTCTATGCCGTTTTCCGTCCCAATGATTTGGCGTGAACCTTAAGATCACTGTCAAGATTGCTATTTTTGTCTTATCAAAACAAAGGATTTTTCCTTTAAACAGAGAGACAAAATAACATATCCCAATTTGGATTCAGCAAGGACCCCAGTTCCTCATGATGATTCAATGCCACCACCAGTACCTCCGCTACATTGACTTGATACTACTGATAGCAGTACTGATGAACACAACTCTGACGGATTAATTTCTTCCACCTACACAGATTCTGATACCACAGAAGATCCCATCTTATTTTCGCAATAACATCTAAATGACTTAATTAGAGATTTATGTCTTTCTAAGGAAAAGGCGGAGCTCCTTGCATCAAGGTTAAAAGAACGAAATATGGTTGAAAAAGATGTCAAAGTAAGTTACTACAGGAAGCATAATTGGGACTTATCTTCAGCCTTCCAAGTTGAGGGACCTCTTTGTTACTGCAATGATATTGAAGAGCTGTTTCAAACTCTGGGTATAGTTCACATTGTGAACAAATTAAGGCTTTTTATCGATTCCTCAAAGAGAAGCTTGAAGGCAGTTCTTCTATACATTGGAAATAAAAAACCCTCCATCCCTATTGCACACTCTGCCCAGTTAAAAGAATCTTATGACAGCATTGAAATTTTGTTGAATGCGATTCACTATTCTGACTACCAGTGGAGCTTATGTGGGGACCTTAAAGTAATTGGAATTTTGATGGGATTGCAAGGAGGTTTTTCAAAACACTGTTGCTTTTTATGTTTGTGGGATAGTCGTGCCACTGCACAGCACTATAAAACAAAAGAATGGCCGAAAAGGAATTCATATGCACCTGGAGTGAAAAATATCCAACGCATCCCTTTAGTAAATCCCGATAAAGTTTTAATGCCACCATTGCATATCAAGCTAGGATTAATGAAGAACTTTGTGAAAGCTATGGCAAAACAGAATTCGAATGGTTTTGAATTTCTCTGTAAAAAGTTTCCCAAGCTAAGCCTAGCCAAGTTGAAAGAAGGTGTAGCGTGTCGCGCCTCGCACTTCATCGAGCTGCCACGCCAAACATCTTTTTGTCTTTTTTAACATTTTTTTTATTAGTTTGCTTTCGGTGGCTTAGCACCTTGCTCCCGCCGATGTGTGTGTGATTCTAGTTCTTTACTGTAAGAGCTGTGTTTGCTAGTTTGCAACTTCGTGCGTCCCCAGTTTGACGCCCAGCTCGCGCACCTTTGCTGTTTTACCCTATGATTTTACTGTAATATTAACTGACGAAGTACATACCGTCAGGTTTGTAGCCGCTCGGCTATCTCCGTTTAAAGTACATCGTGCTCCTATAGTTCGCACGCCTGGCGATGTAACCTCACGCCAGGAATCTAGCCTGCATGGCTTTCCGGCAACCTAGCCGTGATATTGCAACGCGTATTGTTTATTGTTATTGTATGCGTCTAAAATCACACACATTTATTTTTCTTTTTTATTAGGGCTAGATTATGTATATTTTTGTCTTCTCTTGGTAGCTCGATGATCGACTTGCCTTTCCCGCCATTAGGTTGTTTATCCGTTATTTTTGTTGGTGTGACGTGTGCAGCGTCCTGATTACATAGACGTGTGCAGCGACCTAATTCCTGGTGTCGCGTGCAGATTTTGTGACCGACCATGTGGTCGGAGATATTGTGCTCTCTTTCTTCGTCGATCGCCGTGGCGAACGGACCTGTTCTGGTTGTCTGTCATGTTTCTCGTTCGTTGTTGATCGTCGTGGCAGAAGGACGTGATTTTTGATTATCTGCCACAGCTTGCGCGAATTGATGGAATAAAATATTGCTGTAGTGCTTTCTTCCTTGTAACTGCCATAGTTCCCAGCAATTGGGATTCAGTCAGCACGTTATTGCTCGAAGGAACTTGTTTCCTACAAAGGAATCTTTGTTGGTACACAGATTCGGAAAGTTTTTGAAGACCCAGAGTTTGAAAAAATGTTAAATACATTGGAACTACGAGCTTGGCATGCATTTAAATGGATTTGCTCTAATTTTTTGGGAAATGTCAAGTCAAATTTGTATCAAGAGGGCGTTGCAGAGTTGCTTGCGGCATACAAAGAGATGGGGTGTCGCATGTCCTTAAAGATGCATTTTCTTCATTCACACCTCGACTTTTTTCCTGAAAATCTTGGAGCAGTTAGTGATGAGCAAGGTGAAAGATTTCACAAAGATATCCAAGCTATGGAAGAAAGGTATAAAGGACTTTGGAATGAGGGTATGATGGGTGATTATTGCTGGATGTTGTATCGTGATGATACAAACTATCTATACAAACGGAAATCATATGTCAAACATTTTAAAGTTTTCCTCATTTGAACTAGTATTTGATTGCAGTATTAAGTGGTACCCAGATTGCGATCAACATTTTCCACACATGTTATTCTGAAAAACAGTTTTGGAGAAGCTACCCCAAAAAGACTATTTGAAAATCACCCAAATGCAGCTGTTTAAAGGCTGTCAATAAACAGTCTTTTTCAAGACTACAATTAACAAAAAAAAGTTTGCCCATTGTCCGATCTTCATTCTGTTGGTAAACAACCACACCGGTACATTAAACTTGTTTAATCTTTTTTGTTAGATCTTTTTTCAAATTTGTTGAATTAGGTATAACAGCATGCTAATGTGGTTAGTAGCCTATGTTAAAACCTGAACAACAGCCATGATAATGGCAGAGATATTGTCATTTAAGGGATACAAAATACACACAATCTCACACACCATGCCCCTCATATCTCAAAATCCTGATGTGCTAGAAGAAAACTAATGCCAGATTCGGAATCAGCGCCTCGATGTTACCCAGAAATGAGTGTTCTTGTTCTCGTTTAAAAAAAAAAACTATTTTTTTGTTGACCAGTGTTATTGTCATTTTCTAGTTTCCTTTATTTGTATGTATTTTATTATTATCAAATGCCTACAGCAGCTCATGACCCATTTTTTATGAGCACATGTACATGCAGTATATAAATATTAATAAATATCAAATTACTATTTGTCAAGAGCATGAGTGAAATTATCTGACATCTTGTACCTGGAAGGCTGAGGGTTGGGTGATCGACAAATTACATTGCAAGCAGCATTACTGAACCATCTTTGGTTTTATACGAAAATTTCAAATTCAAACTATGTCTTGCACCGACCACAGTGACATCTATGATGATTGCCAATTTTCACCGAGGCCTTAAAATCTCTCAGAAATCTCCTATATTCTCTGTATGCCTTGTAAGTGATCTTTCATTTGTTTCTTGCATGTTGTGACAATGCAAATCTGTGCTGGAGCTAAGGACATTCAGATCTGCTCGGTAACATCAAACCTACTGGTATACCTCTTGTTGAATCAAAACCAAATCTAGGACTAACATTCACAGTTGGGAAGAATTAGTAAAAGGCCTGCAAAACTAATCATATCAGATGGAATGGCATTACCGGTACTACAAGAGGACAAACCAGGGCTACTTGGCAATCCCATTGTAAAGTCAAGTAAAATAATAATCACATGATTTTAAAGAAAACTAAGACTAATAGTTGACGTTTGAACAGGTGATTGCAAATCTAACCACCATCTTAAAATAATAGCTTAATGAAGAAATTCGATCAGTAACCTCTGTGAAGAAGCAGAAGAGTTAGTTCATTTTGTTTACTAGCAATAGTAGAAACACTTCCAGTAAGAATAGCTAAACAAAACCTTTAATGGTAGAGCAATCTATATTAAAATATTACCATATCAGAAGATTAGTAGATTCAGATCTGTGCACCTCTCCAATTATATCCAATATCACTCAATGAATTGCTGTTGGAGATTTAGCAATGACCTAGCCACGAAAAAATGACTGGGGCAACAAATTTGGCTGGGGCCAGGCTAGAGCTCAAAACGCATGTGAATGCGCATGCATGCATAATGTATCAATAACTTAGCTTGAACCAATGCATGTCTGACATCCAGCCCCACAAAGTAGAACTCAGTTTCATGTGGTCAATTTTGTTGTGCAGAGTGACTGTTCTCATTGTTCACCTACTTTCAAGCAGTTGCTACCATGTGGCATGATAAGACAACCATGCATACATCATCAGATACACACATTGCTTTTGCAATATAAGCACTAAATGTCACACAGCAACCACAGTGAGCAACACGCCTACTCTGACCATCTTTCAAGTTTGCTACAGTTGCGACCAGTCTGGGCAAAAATGGCATCCCCAATTGGAGCAAAAGCCAGGGCTGAGACCTCAATTAATGCTTACCAGCCATTGCCGAAAAGATTGAGGTACTGCAGCTTGAGTGGTAAGTATGTTGCAATCATCAACCAAATAGAGGCACAACCGAATGAATGAAAACATTGGTCGCCATTATCTGAGTTCAAAGTAAAATTACAAACACTGAATCTGATATGCTCTGATCTAAGTAGCAGTAATTTTCTAGCCATGATGGCAATAGCAAATAAGTCATTACTCTGCTAGCTGTAGCTTATTTATTTGAGTTTAACTGAATTATTTAACTAGTTTTGTTTGTTTGTTTTGTTTTAAATTATTTAACTAGCTAGTTTGTCAATTTTTGGCTTTTAGTATTAAGTTAATGCCATATCATTAATCTAACTGACATCATACCAGTAAGTGAAAACAGGACTTGTGTTATAAACATAGCAGATGTATAATATGTAGGAAACAAATAGAGGAATACTATTCTGGAGTGCAACTTCAAGTTATCTCGTCTTTAGCATAATTACTAGAAGGCTGTCACATATTTTTTTTTATTTGTCATGTTTATCCTCTATTCACAAGAAAGCGAATTGCATCGCTACATTTTGGACAGGATGTCTGCACTCGCTTGGGAGTTGCCATTTTGATAGGGTTACCATACGTCCCGCTTTTTTCATCGCAAATCCCGCTTTTTGCTTGAGTGAAACACAACGGATTTAACAACATTTTTGGACATTTCAATTAACTCTGCAACAAAAGCGGGGCGGTGAGTTGCGGTTGGCAGGCTTGATTGTGAAGGCAAGGCTTCAGATTTGAAAATTTTGACGAAAATTGGGGTGAACTCCAAAAAAAAAAAAAAAAAAGGTCAACGATTACATTGTTTCAAAATTTTTCCACTTTCGGGCTGGAAATGGGCACAGAACGTGGAAGTAACAGGCGATAACCTTTTTTTTTTTTTTTTATTTGGAGATCAACCCAATTTTTGTCTATGGTTTCAGTTCTCCACGCGTACCTCGACAATCAAGCCTGTATCCGTATCTCACCGTCCCGCTTTTGATAAAAAAAACGTTGGAGGGGCCATAAATCTCGTCTCGTGAAAATTCGTCATCCAATGTCCCGATTTTTGCTTTTCATAATATGGTAACCCTACATTTTGGAGGTGGTCTGGACCACCTGTCTTCCACATAAAGGCAGGGCATCTCGTTAAGTGCCTTGCACAAGGACACAACAAGCAAACTTGCCGGCTTGTTCTCCACAACCTCCCATAAATGCCAAGCGCCAAGCAGGGAAGCTGTGGATACCATTTTTTAAAGTCTTTCAGTATGACTCGACAAGGGGAATGAACCCCAGGTCTACCGACTGCAAAGAGAATGCTCTAACTACTACGCTATCGCACAGGTTAATATGCCAGTTACATATGCCAGAACAAGTATGGTCATAATGATGGTTATACTGTTAAAATTATTTTTCAACATAAATACAATACAAAAACTGTTAAAAATAGCTTTCATGATAATCTGGCCAGATATTTGCTAGGCATTTACAGGCAGACCCAGCTTTGGCAGTCAACATGTTAACACAAGCATGGCTAATTATAATCTCATTGTTTCTTTTTATACCTTGCTGTGTTACAAAGAATCCAAAGTGCATTCTGTAATACCAATTAGTAAGAAATACACAATTTAGATTTGGAATGCATATCATACTGATAAAAATTTTAGCAAGCAGCAAAACAGCTTGTTTTTGTTCAATAAAATTGCCACTAGTGCGAGTCACTAAAAACATTGAAGCATATAAAAATTTATATCATTTATAGAGTTAATGATATGCTGTATAAATGCAAAAAACTGTGAAAAAAATAAAATTTTTGCTGGTTCTAAACCCCACTTTTACACTAATTCTACAGATTAAACCTCAGACAGGATTTTACTGCTAATGATCTCAAAATAAAACAAGAGCCATGGGACTTACAACAGAAAACTTTGGATATTTCTTCACTTGGTTAAACAATTATCAAAAATCAAAATAAATACATTTAATCCATTATTATGTAGTGCTGGAACTTACTTGAGGGATGAAGAGTATGTCAAATTAGTAGCAGAGTCACCTTGGCTCCCTTTTTAATATTTGTACAGAACTTATCAAACTAGAACACTCTGTAGTAACAATATTTTATTGCCTTCGGCTGGTCCAAAGAGTGTCATAGAAAAAAAAGTTTTCAACCTATGGAGAGCCAAAAAGCCAGTTGTTGTTGATTACCTGACTTCTTCCGAGGGATGGGGGCATGGTGAAAGACCATGGAGCCCCAGAAGCTGGGCAACTCCCCAGGGCCTGGACCAGAGGTTGTCGGGAGACAGAGAGTTGCCAAAGAGTGAGCGGCACAAAGAGTCCGTAGCTGTACAGTGCTGAATGAGATGAATGGTGTCTTGGGACGAGTGCCTGCAGGTGCTGCAGGAAACATTCTCGATTCTGCCAATCCTAGAAAGATAAGAACCTAAAAGAAGGCTGTGTCTGTTGCAGCATAAACGAGAGAGAACACAGCAAGAATGACGAGGAAGCACAAGTTCCTCTGGGGAAATCAAGGAAACCTGTGTGTCAAAGAACTTCAATGAGACAGTACACCTGCAGTCTGAGAAAAGAGAAGAGTGAATACGAGAGATAAGGGGTGAGAGACTACAAGAGGTTGCAGAGATTGCAAGTACTGCTCCCCGTGTGACCAGCTCATCAGCCGCGTGGTTCCCCGGAAAAAATGAGTGTCCAGGGACCCGTTGTAGCCTGATAGTACAAGAGGAGAGAGAAGACAGTTTCTGCCAGATCTGCCACAGAGTTTGAGATAAGAGGAAAGATGGAGGAGAAGACAGGGTGGCAAGGACAGAGCAAGAACCAGATAGTAGGAGGAGAAAGAAAAGAAATGGTAGACTTGTTGGTGCTGCCGAGACCAGCAAAGAGCGTGAAGAATGGCGCAGGCTTCAGCAGAAAAACTTGAACACACTGGCCCTGCTGAAAGGAAAAAGTGGCCTCAGTGTCACAGAGTGAGCAGTTGGCAAGAACGCCAAAGCCACTCTTGCCAAAAGGAAAAGATCCTTCTGTCCAAAGTACCAAATTATGAGGGGAGAGAAAGTCAGGATGGGCGAGAGCCACACCTTGGCAAGAGAAAGGAGGATCAGAGTGAGACCATGAGGAGGAGAGGGTGGACTCCACAGTGAAAAAAGAAAGATTTCAAGGAGGAAAGGGAGGGCAGGCAAAGAGAGCCTCCCTAGGAGAAGTAGAAAGAAGCATGAGTGGGTGATTGGATGCAAAAGCTCTCCAGGACAATCTGCAGAGTCTTGGTTTCACTCCTAGTCTGGTCAAACCCGAAATAGGAAAGGAGGTTGGGAGATGAAGAGCCCGCTTATAAGATAAAAGAGTGAAATGAGTTAGGGTGACTCATAGGGGAGGTAAAGAAGCCTCGGAGAGAAGAAGAGGTATAGGAGAGGACGAGAGGAAGTTAGTAATGGCACGACTGGCTGCTCAGTGGAGGTGTTCCAATTTGGTGAAATTGGTAAGGCTTAAGAGAAAATAAACATCTGGGTGAAGCGCAAATGAGAAGGGGCCAAAAAAAAGCTTCATACAAAAGACAGAGAGGGACTCATTAAAGGGGCCCCTTGAGGAGGCAGAGATACAGCATAAGGCCTTGAGAAGTGGGAAAAACTTGGCCTTTAGCAAAGATACGTGTTTAGAAAAGGAAAGAGTGTGGTTGAAGATGACTCCAAGAAAAGTTGGAGTGGGATTGAAACGGAGGCGGGAGCCGAGTAAAAAGAGGTTGGGCTGGAGGTTAGGTTGGTGGGGATCCACTGAGAAGGAGGCCTCATATTTGCTTGGATTGAGAGGAAGAAACCAGTACTCAGACCAGCGCTCCAATTGAAACAGAGCTCCTTGTGTGGTCTCCACCGCAGTGGGGATTGACAGGGAGGAAGACCAAATAGCCAGATTGTCAGCATAAAGAGAGCAGCTGATGGAAGGCAGAGAAGCCGGAAGATTATTGATGAAAAGAGAGAACAGAACAGGGCTAACAACGAATCCTTGCAGAATACCTCGATGGACTCAAAAGGAACGACTTTTTATGATTTTGATAAATTATGCAAGCACGCCTGTCAGAAAGGAAAGATTGAGTTCAACGAGCAAAGCAAGGAGGGAGGCCAGCCGAAATAAGTTTGTAGAAAAGGGCAGGATGCCAGACAGAGTCAAAAGCTTTCGAGAAATTGATAGTAAAGAGAATCGTCCGAGATCTCGGCCTGGTTATGTTAAACCCATTCGAAATGGACTGAGCAAGGAACAGAATTTGATATAGAGTTGACAGTCCAGGATGGAAACCAACTGGCGAGAAGAGGGAATGGAATTAGATTCCAGAAAGAAGAGTAGACGGGATAGAATGATGTGTTCAAAAAGCTTTGAGACACAGGAGGTGAGAGAAATAAGCCTGAAGGAAGCAGGAGAGTCGAGAGGCTTTTCCATCTTCTGGATGGGAATAATAGATTTCTTCCAGATGGAAGGAACAGAATGCAACGTCCAGGAAAGATTGAAGATGTAAAGAAGAAAATTCATGCCAGAGCGAGGAAGGTGCTTTAGTATAGAATAGGAACTTTGTCTGGGCCAGTGGCAGTGGAGGAAGAGAGGTTGGAGACAGCCGCAAGAAATTCAGCAGGAACAAAAAGAAAGCAGAAGGACGAGTGAGATTCCACAGGGCACATGGCTCAGCAAAGATCAGAAAGGTAGCCTTTGGCTCTGCTACACAGGGCATTTGGCTGAGAAACGGATAAGTGGGATCTTGGGTGAGTGGCATAGACCGAGTCCAATACCCTGGAAGAAGAACAGTTAGGAAAATTAGGAGAGAAGGAAGACGAGGAAGGAGAGCCAGTGTTAGAGCGAAGAAGAAAGTGCACAGATTTAGGGTTTGATTTGGGTGAAATTGAAGAGCAAGTCGTCAGCCATGCATCAGCCTTGGCCTTGGCGATGACTGACGAGCTGCGTTGAAAAGCAAAAGCCTTGTGTCTTTCACCAACTGCCTCTTCTCTCTCAGCAGACCACCAGGCTTTAGGATGGCGTTTGATGCGACCGAAAGGAATGGAAGATTTGGCCGCATTCAGTGCCAGAGAGGTAAAGAGAGCAGCAGCAGAGGAAAGAGACGAATATTCCTCTGCAGAAGGACAGTGGGAGTCAATGTACCTTATGAGTCCCAGAGGGGCAATGGCAATTAAAGTCTTCCAGAATGAAGAGATTTTTGGAGGAGGGAAGAATGGAGGGAGAAAAGGAGTCGGTTCTGTTAGCCATCGGAAAGGAGCGAACGGTGGGCATGCACATTAAGAAATGACAGAGAGGAGGAGTTGTTAAGAGAGATGTTGACTCTTACATAATCAGAGTAGGAGTCAAGAGATGATAGAGAGGAGGTAGAAAGTTCAGAGAAAGATAAGCCCTGCCTGACAAAAATGATGACGCCGCTGCTAGCGTGCGTGGCATCATGAAAGAGAATGCCATACCTGGAGTGGGTGTGATTAGATCGCAGAGCAGAGAATCCAGGAATTCGGAAAGAGGAAGATGAGTTAAATTTGGATTCCTGGATGGAGATAAGGCCGACAGGATGGGACGAAAGAAAGTGAAGTACTTCAGTGCTTTTGGCCCGAAGACCTGTAGCATTCCATTGAAGAACACTGAGAGAGCCATGGGGGGAGGGAAGACAGGAGGCGCAAAAGGACATCCAAGAAGAAAGGACGGTGGTGAGGGGGTAGAGGGAGAAGATATAAAATGGGTAGATGGGGGATAAGAGATTTGAAGACGATAGTGTGGTGGGAGTGTAGCATTAGCAGAGGAGGAGCCAGATTGTACAGTGGAGGTATACTGTACATGTTGGAGGAGTTCGAGGAGGAAGTCACAGTGTTATGGTAGGAGAGGCAACTCTAAGAGTGAGAGCTACCAAGAGCTCTGAATTTGGAGAGGAAAAGTTGTGAGCACCTTAGACAGACCCATTTGGAGCAGGTGCAGTGTTACGCTAACTTGCCCCGCCAGGTCACATTTCCAGCGCACACTGAGCAAGGAAAGATGGGTCCAGGGTTGGGATGAACGTTACCACTCATCAAGAGAAGGAAAAGAATGAGGAGACAAAAAGGGCAAGAGAAGGGCAGGTGTAGTGGATTGCTCCCTTACATATTATTACCAACTTCATAATAACAATAATTAGTGGCAACATTGCCAGAAAATGTACTTCGCCTGGTAGTAAAATAGCTTGAGCTTTTGACTTTTTTTGTGTTGCAGGTTACATAAGTTTGTATGTTATATTGGTAAAACTTTTATTGTAGCTAGCATATAGAATCCAGGAACAAGTTGGAAATAAAGAAGAATCAACTTGAGAATTGTCAGAACCATCAAGGTGTTCTACAAGTGGTGACCCCGAAAAACTGATTGAACGCTTAGTCAAAGCCTACTAACACAACATTCCAACTAGAAATTTTGAAACAGGCAAGTAACACACAAAAAAAAATAAATAAAAAAAATAAAAAATAAGAAGCAACGAAGAACTTATTGAACAATTACAACGACTTAATTTTTCTCCTTGGGCAGCTTATCTGCCTAGGCTAGTGCAGCAGTTTATTTACGTTTTGACAAATATCTATGCAATCTACCTACTATACTGGCATATAACTGTTATTGTTAATTGCGTTACTGAATTGCTGTTTTTTGGTTTTGCATTACCACTTGTCTTCAATTATTAAATAATTACATCTACACCGTATTGGACCCTTTTTCTGGGCTACATTTTATTTGGCCATCTTCAGTGATTACAACCAACTTACTTCAACTTAGCAAATTGCCTCTATTATCATCAGGCAAGTGTTTTATATTCGCCAGTTGTACTCTAGCCTATGCTACATCTATATAAGTTACTGATTTTACTTGTGTGCTTATTTTGTTACTTGATTTGCTTTACTTTTTGGCTTATGGACTCAGCTAATTCTCATAATCATAATTACAACTTAAGATATATCAACAACCATACTGTTATTGACATGCTACAACCTACTGACCTCACTAATAACATTCCATCCACATCTTCTATTAGCTTAACTTCGGCACATGACTTAAATCACTCACACACTTCATCACAACAGGCTGATTTGACCCACACGTCTACCTTACCATCTATCCGTCAGCCCATTATTATACATCACCCACCCCAACTTACATTTGATCCCGACAACGTAGATGTGTTTTTTCATACCTTTGATGCCCACTACCTCAATTCACATTTTTCTGATGAACAACTGTATTTTGAATTGATAAAATGTCTATCGCCTAATCAATTTGACAGAGCCTCTTTGGAACTTGATCAATCAATACATAGCTTTCGCATCTTAAAAAAGCCTTAATTGAGGCATATAGTACTCCCTTGCAAACACGACTAAACCGATTGAGAGACTCCCCACCCATGGGAGATCGTACTCCTACACAATTGCTTTGTGATCTAAAACGTATAATGGGAACGTGCAATCCTCATGATGAAGCCATCACCTGGTTCTTAAAAACTTAATTTTTGAATAGATTGCCTGCAAATGTGAAATCCATTTTGGCTGCGTTTGACTCACATCCACTTGAAGAGATTGCCATAATTGGAGATTCTATTATTTTTAGTAGCTCAAAGCAAAC
Source organism: Trididemnum clinides (assembly GCA_963675345.1). Lineage (NCBI taxonomy): Eukaryota > Metazoa > Chordata > Ascidiacea > Aplousobranchia > Didemnidae > Trididemnum > Trididemnum clinides. The sequence continues at coordinate 402,230 of OY776288.1, read as the reverse complement.
CCCCGAAACAGTCTCTTCTCAAGATAATATGTCTATACTTCTCCAGGAAATGAACACCATCAAGATGGAACTAGCATCTTTAAAACAAATATTTGCCAATACACCTTCTACTTCGAAGCCACCTTGTCATCGTGCACAGCCTTCGTTACCTCACACATCAGCTCGACCACCACGTTCTACTCAACACCATCCCTCTGTTTCTAACCCCTCCATTAATAGCAATTACAACTATTCTCAGCAAACTCCACCTGGATCTAATCTTACGTTGTCTGGACGGAATGATCTCTATAATGGTCAATGCTTTTATCATTACAGATATTCCTCTAGTGCCAGATATTGCATCCCAGGTTGCACTCATTATCAAACATTTAAAAAGCCTTTAAACTATCAAGGCGGTGCATCAATGTAAATACACCATCAGCCATACCCATTAATGCTTTCAATATTGCCGATGCATCGCCTGAGGACAACTCACCTTTTATATGGCTTCATGATACCCACAACAACATTATGTTTATTGTTGATACTGTTAGCCCACGATCTTTGGTTCCCCTGTCAAAATTTTCTTCATTTGCTGATTCACCTGCACAGTGTTCACTCTTCACTGCTGATGGCAAGCACTTATATCAAGCAGGTGTCATTGATTTCACACTGCAGTTCGATAAATTTTCCAATACCTATTTTTCTTATCATTTCATTCTGGCAGATGTTCAAAATGCAATACTTGGTCTAGATTTTTTGTGTAAATATCACTTTATTGTCGATACTTTTGACAAGTCCATCACCATTCAAAAACCCTTTAGTCATGACCAGCTTCCCCCCTTACAACCTATTGACTATGCTTCCTGTTCTTATTCAGACATTTTTGATCTCTTTCCTGACCTTACTTCTTCTACTGTTGCTATTCCTAAACGACATATCTTCGAACATATTCTTGAAATAGATGCCCCACCTATTTCCTTTCGCCCAAGAAGACTCAGTTTAGAAAAAGCTAACGCACTTGATGCAATTTTAGATGATCTCTTGAAACGACAGATTATCACACCTTCTTGTAGTCCTTGGGCATCGCCTGTCCACTTAGTGAAAAAGAAAGACGGATCATTTCGATTGGTACATGATTATCGTGTAATTAATTCACGTACAAAAAAGCAAAACTATCCTCTTCCACATATCCACGACCTTACACAGCACATTCGTGGTGCTACTACTTTTTCTTCCTTTGATCTCAAAAATGCCTTTTGGCAGCTTGATGTACGCCCTTCTGACCGAAAATACACAGCATTTTGCACCAGCCGTGGCACCTTCGAATATAACAAGTTGCCCCAAGGATTAACGCATGCGAGTGGAAGTTTCCAAAAATTTATCAACCAAGTCATGCGAGGAACAGAATCCTTCTGTTTTTGCTAGATTGATGATCTACTAGTTTTTAGCAAAGATGAAACAGAGCACAAGATGCATCTGCATGTCATCGCCAACCGCTTAAACACCTACTCTTTAAAATTGAACATAGAAAAGTGTTCTTTTGGTTTAAAGCAAATTAATGGCTATACATTGTCTTCTGATGGACTAACTGCTTCACATACAAAAGTAGAGGCCATTAAACAACTGCTAGAACCCACTACTATCAAAGAGCTTCGACAAGCTCTCGGCCTCATAAACTATCAACGCAAGTTTATTCCTCATGCGGTTGCAATTTTGGCACCCCTGACAAGTTACCTAAAAGGTAAAGTGACCAATGCGACGACCATTTCCTTAAATGCTGAAGCTAAACAAGCATTTTCAGAGATCAAGACAGCTTTGGCCAATGTTGCATATCTTGCTCATCCATGTGAAAATGCTTCACTTTCTCTTCACGCTGATGCTTCTAATATAGCTCTTGGTGCCATCTTGGAACAAACCATAGACGGTAATAACGAAGTACTAGGGTATTTTTCAAAAACCTTAACTGATGCTCAGCGTCATTATTCGACATATGACCTTGAACTCCTTAGTGTGTATTCTGCCGTTAAATACTTTGAGCACATTCTATTGGACAAATCCTTCACTATTTACACCGATAATAAATCCCTTGTGTGTAGTTTCCGCAAACCTTCAGAAAAACACACTTCTAAACAAGTCAGACAACTTTCATACCTATCACAGTTTGACTGCACTCTGCAACATCTTCCAGGTACGGAAAATGCTGCCGCCGACTGCTTATCTAGATTGGCTGTTTATCACATCTTTGAACAAACTGACCTGCCTATTTCTCCTTCTGAAATTGCTCTTGCACAGCAGCCTTATATTGACACACATGTTTTTCAATTTCCTGATTGCTCAAACATTATTCTCAACAAAATTGCTATTCCCAATTCAGTTTATCCTCTTCTTTTTGACACAAGCTTAGGAGTCCAACGTGTAGTTTTACCACCTTCTTTAAAAAACCAGGTCATTATGCATTATCATTCTATCAGTCATTCTGGCATTAATGCCACCCACAACGTCATTCGATCTCGCTTTGTGTTCAAAAACATGCGAGCTAAGGTGCGTGATATTGTTCGTTCTTGTGTTGGATGCCAACGTGCCAAAGCTGCAGGTCATGTGGTTTCTCCAAAGTCTTCAATTCCAATGCCTTCCAGTAGGTTCCAACGAATAAACTGTGATATCGCAGGACCATTTCCCTGTTCCAAAGGGTTTGCATACATTCTGATATGCATTGATCCCTTTACCCGTTGGATCGAAGCTTTTCCAATGGTTGATCAAACCACCTCTTCTGTGATTCAAAGCTTAAATTTCCACATGCAATATTTTGGCGTGCCCAATGAAATACATACAGACTCTGGTTGTCAGTTTACTTCTAATACATTTAAGCATTATTGTATCTTTATGAGCACAAATCACAGAGTTAGCAGTGTACTTTACCCAGCATCCAACGGACTTGCTGAAAGAGCTATAAAAACTGTCAAAACTGCTCTCACCGCAAAATTAGACTCAGCTCAATGGGCATATCACTTACCCATTATTGTTTTGTCCCTTAACTCCACTATCAAAGAAGATTTAGACGCCAGTCCAGCAGAGCTACTGTATGGTCAGTGCCTCAGACTTCCAGGTGACCTCTTTATTTCATCTGACAGCTTACCACCTCCTACCTCAGCTCCTGAACTCCTTCATCATATGAAAAAATTTGCCTCCTCATTACAGCCTACATCAACAAGAGTAAACCAATCTACTCCAGTGTACTTGCCAAAAGCCTTAACTTCTTGATCACATGTCTTCATTAAAGATGATCCCATTCATCGTAATCTCACACCCGCTTACTCAGGACCGTTCAAAGTGGTGACTCGTCATGAACATACCTTCACCGTATTGAAAGGCGACAAGCTTATCTCTGTAAACATCAACAATCTCAAACCAGGATTTGTGCTCTCTTGTCCAGAAATTCAATGCAATCCAGTGCGGCCACAACCACGACCTCGACGACATCTCCAGTTGCCCCAAAGACTTCAAGATTATGTACTTTCTCAGTAATGTTTGACAGCCCCCTCCCCTTACCCACACTACTTAATCATCATTCTGTTATTTTGCTTTTCGGTTTTATTTGACATGACTAACATCTTATATTTACTAGTAACTTTACATGCTGTACGTTACGCACTAATTATGCATCATTACTATCTACAATATGCTTTGGTGTGCATCTATTCCAGCATTTCACAATATTTATTGTTATCATTTCTAGTGTGCTTGTGTCTGTGTATGTACAGATCAGTAGTAACAGCGAACACTGTACTCCTTATTACTAAATACTTTGATATTAGAATAGCTGACGAGCACATTCTACTGCAATCTCTTTCGAGATATGTTATGTTATTATATATTTGATTTCATCTGCTTATCTGTTTCGAGATATGTTATATTATTATATGTTTGATTTCATCTGCTTATAGCAATTATATCATGTTAGTGATGTTACTCATGTCAATAATGTTAGGGCCATACATCATAACAGATTTATCTCCTTCCCTTCACAAATGTAATTGTTGTACTTTCTTGAACGGATGTTATGTCCTTACCCTCTTGATATAACACTGTTCGTGCTGTTAAGTCAATACTGAGTTATAGTGATAACCCACATATGTGAAACCTTGAGAATCAACTTGAGAATTGTCAGAACCATCAAGGTGTTCTACACAGGAGAAAAGAAAAAGGGAAACAGGCAACCGATTTTGAAGAAGCTGTGTGCTGCCGCAATATGGTCATTCAGGGGGCAGCAAAGCGAAAAAATTGTAGCGATCATGTGACCTTTGCCCTTAGGCCTACCCCGCGCGTGTTTGTTTTCGTGTATTGCTGTCTCGTGTTTATTTTCATTTTCGTAGAAACGTGAGCCATGCATTCTTTTGTCTTTCTAAAGTGATTATGTAATCTTTGCCCTCACCTATGCGCTTCTGTTTCAAATATTGTTGTTTTGCGTTTCGTTAGGTTTGCGTAGAAATGTGAGTCATGCATTCCTTCGTGTTTCGGAACATTAATCCTCGTGCGTCCTTTCATTTTTCGAAGAAACAGGACTCATACATTGCCCAGTCTTCACCCCACGAAAAATTATTCCTCGTGCTTTTTTTGAGATATAAATATCTCTTGGTCTTTGGATAAAACAACAGATCAGAAATCAGAAAACGGAAAACAGAATTAATTTTTGGACTGAAGATGCTGCTAAATTTTGAAATTGTACAATAATTTTTTGGAAAAGATTTAATAAACAAAACAGAGAAAATTTCGTGTCAATTGAAAACTTAAGAATAATTCGATGTCAAAGAACTCCCGTAAATTTAAGTAATTAAGTGTAGGTCAGTAGGCTCACGGTACAGCACGCCACGCCTCTGGCACTACAAAATGAAGTGGAGTGCTCGGGATAACTGGAACCCTAGGGAAGGCCAACAACGATTTCAACCCAACGCAAACGGGGTCGGGCACTGTACCGTCACATTAAGGCAGCTGTTGATTGGTGAAGGATTTGTTCGTCAAAAAGTTCACAGTTGACAACGCACCTCTTATTCCAGAAAATACTAAATAGCCTATGCGAGGTAAGAGAAGTGAGGCTGTATAGAGTGATCAGTAAATCTACAAGTCACAGGCACCTCCGTAACACTAGAAACAAAAACCTTGAACACCCCGCTGGGGCTCATTACAGTAACTGAAAAAGGAAAATAGATAAAAGTATAACCCACATTAAGCTTTACATAACCGGGTGTTGAAGTACTACAAATATTGCACTTTAAGGTACGGGTGAAATTTATTTAAAAATTTACCGAAAAAACATTTCGCCAGCAATCTCTAATGTCGCTAGCTAGCCAGCTAATTAAACGTTTTTATGTTTTCAAGTTTTTGTTAAGTTATATTTTACCAGTAGGGGAAAATATGTGCAGGTCTACTGTAAGTTTAGAAAGTGTTCCAAAAGATCCCACTATTCACAAGTTACGTAAAAATTTTTTAATTTATTTCACTGAGGGGCTACAAAAAACGAAAACGTTTAAATTCAATTACCATACTTGCAAACCGAATGGAAACTCTAAAAGCAAATTTTTCGCTAAGCTTTAGCAGCCGCTCCTAATGAAATATTAAGCCAATTAATGGATTGAGCAATCGTGCTTAAAACAAGCGACAGTCAATTTTAAGGACCATTTCTCTCCCACAAATGCTACTTATAATTTTTAGATTATTGATTTGCCACGAACTTCAGCTTTTAGATATAAAAAAAATTTTGAAATAAAGCATAATTTTACAAAGTTACACCAAAATATGTAACAGGAAATGCTGATTTTCCATATTAAAATATGCGGCTGTTCTTTGATTTGGGATAGATTTCACGCTCCATTGTCGCTAAAAAATGTAACCAATGGTTGTCATTACTTGGTGTAATAAATGTACTCTCATCTGGCTAGGTTTTAGTTGAATTGAGATAACCAGTTGTGAGGTTACAGGTTTTGTTAATCCATTGGTACCGAAAATGATCTCCACCAAAATTTGAATTAATTATTATTTTGTATGACTCATAGTTATCAATAAAAGCATGTAAAACAATAAAATTGAAATTGATACTGTAACTAGTTTCTAGCGCGTATGAAACCTGTATGATGCTAGCCAAACTGTTAGAACATTCAAATATACATAAATATGGTTTTAATAAAAGTTTTTTTTTGGTGGGCACATATCTTCCCAATCGGTATTAATTGGTTTAGATTTGAGTTTATTTTTTGGCATGGAAAGATATTTCCCTTACTGAGCGCATATATTCCGCTGTCTTCCCATGTTTCCGTTGATTCAAATATAGATGGTAATGGTATGGCACTCACTCCATCATTGTAAGTGTCTCATTATTTGGTTATTTGGGGTTCTTTGGACTAGCGTAAGCTTTGCTTTGGTGTTGACAATATGCTGTTTGTATGTCAGGCTGTGATCCAGTATTACTTCAGGGTAAAGGTATGGGTAAGGAAAATTATCTTGTTTTGAACAGGGGTAATAAAGGTTTCAAAAAAGTACCAGAGTGGAATGCGTTAAAAAGGCTGTAAACCACTGGGTTAGAAAGAGGGTTAGGGTTAAGTTGACAAAATTATATATTGTAGCATAGTATTTTTAAAAGGCAGTGGCTTTTTTGCCGTCGACGGCAATTTACCCTCAGAGACTATTTTGTTGTGAGTTATTTGTGATTGGTCAATCTTAATGACAAATTAAACATGTGACTTTTGGTCGATTCTGATTGGTCAATCGTAAAAACCAATTAAAAAAATTTTGCACCCCCAAGCCTCTATCCCCACCCTATAAACTCCCTTCCAGTGTACACTGTTCCGTACATTTACATACCGGGCCTTCCCCTTTGGTGTACACTGCCTTTCTTTTAATGCCCTGCCAGCTGAGATTCGAACCCACAACCATGGTATCTCAAGACCAGCGCACTATCCACTACACCACAGCGTCACTGGTGTAATTGTAGCAAATATGGCTATATAAACACACGTGAATGATCACCGCAAAATAGATTCCAAGGGCAAATTGCCGTTGACGGCGAAATAGCCACTGCCTTTTTAAAAAGTATGCATTTGAATTGGGAGTTAGAATTTTAGTTATAGCTAGATTGGAGTCCAGGTTAGGGATGGTAAGGTTAAGGATACTCCTCAGAATCTACATAATTTAGCTGAACAAAATGCTTGTGGATGAAATAATCAGCAATATTTGGCTCCATGAAATGGTCAATGTGTGAAGTGAGTGATATTCATCAACAAACTTCACTTGCTATATTGCAGCAAAAACTGGTTGTGAAGCAAAAGAAATAGGCAGTGGCTATTTTGCCGTCGACGGCAATTTACCCTCAGAGACTATTTTGCTGTGAGTTATTTGTGATTGGTCAATCTCAATGACGTACTAAACATGTGACTTTTGATCGTTTCTGATTGGTCAATTTAAAAAACCAAAACAAAAATTTTGCACCCCCAGGTCTCTATCCCCCACCCTGTACACTCCCTTGCAGTGTACACTGCCCTGTACATTTACATACCAGGCCTGCCCCTCCAGTGTACACTGCCTTTCTTTTGAAGCCCTGGCCAGCTGAGATTGGAACCCACAACCATGGTATCTCAAGACCAGCGCACTATCCACTACACCACAGTGTCACTGGTGTAATAATAGCAAATTTGGCTATATAAACACACGTGAATGATCACCGCAAAATAGATTCCAAGGGCAAATTGCCGTTGACGGCGAAATAGCCACTGCCTTTTTAAAAAGTATGCATTTGAATTGGGAGTTAGAATTTTAGTTATAGCTAGATTGGAGTCCAGGTTAGGGATGGTAAGGTTAAGGATACTCCTCAGAATCTACACAATTTAGCTGAACAAAATGCTTGTGGATGAAATAATCAGCAATAATTGGCTCCATGAAATGGTCAATGTGTGAAGTGAGTGATATTCATCAACAAACTTCACTTGCTATATTGCAGCAAAAACTGGTTGTGAAGCAAAAGAAATAGGCAGTGGCTATTTTGCCGTCGACGGCAATTTACCCTCAGAGACTATTTTGCCGTGAGTTATTTGTGATTGGTCAATCTCAATGACGTACTAAACATGTGACTTTTGATCGTTTCTGATTGGTCAATTTTAAAAACCAATTAAAAAAATTTTGCACCCCCAGGTCTCTATCCCCCACCCTGTACACTCCCTTCCAGTGTACACTGCCCTGTACATTTACATACCAGGCCTGCCCCTCCAGTGTACACTGCCTTTCTTTTAAAGCCCTGGCCAGCTGAGATTCGAACCCGCTACCATGGTATCTCAAGACCAGCACACTATCCACTACACCACAGTGTCACTGATGTGATTATAGCAAATTTGGCTACATAAACACACGTGAATAATCACGGCAAAATAGATTCCAAGGGCAAATTGCCGTTGACAGCAAAATAGCCACTGCTAAAGAAATACTGTTACTATACTAAACATCTTGTAATGCTGTATGGTGCAAGCTGTGTTGCCCTTCAATAAATTTTAGATTTTCATAAACATTTTACAGTTTACTGAATTATAGATTTTTGCATTTTTTTAAGGCAGTGGCTATTTTGCCGTCGACGGCAATTTACCCTCAGAGACTATTTTGCTATGAGTTATTTGTGATTGGTCAATCTTAATAACGTACTAAACATGTGACTTTTGGTTGTTTCTGATTGGTCAATTTTAAAAAGTAATTAAAAAAATTTTGCACCCCCAGGTCTCTATCCCCCACCCTGTACACTCCCTTCCAGTGTACACTGCCCTGTACATTTACATACTGGGCCTGCCCCTTCAGTGTACACTGCCTTTCTTTTAATGCCCTGCCAGCTGAGATTCGAACCCACAACCATGGTATCTCAAGACCAGCGCACTATCCACTACACCACAGCGTCACTGGTGTAATTGCAGCAAATATGGCTATATAAACACACGTGAATGATTACGGCAAAATAGATTCCAAGGGCAAATTGCCGTTGACGGCAAAATAGCCACTGCCTTTTTTTAAAGATCTAGATTTTAAATTGTGGTCACTGGCAACATTGACAACTGATCTAAAAGAATTATTTTAGGTTGATAGGAGATAAGTTAAACTGCTTAAATCTATGGTGATTGAAAATTTGTATTATAATGCAAGAAACAGAAAATTCCAGTGAAAGTGATGATTATTATGACTGCACTGAAAAAGTTGTCACAGATTGTAATGATAAAACGTCAAAGAAAATCACAAAATCTTTTTCTCAATGTGCAGTCAATGATAAAGACCAGTTGAAAAGTAGTAAAACCATTGAAATCTGTTATACTGAAGAGGAAAAGCTTGTGAGTTACCAGTATTTCATAGTTGTTAGCATATATCAATATCAATTCTGGGTGTGTTTTTTTAGAACCTAGAAGCCATTGTTAATGCTCATTCAAAGTTTTGACAACTGTAACTCTGTATAATAAAGTATGTCCAACTTCAGAAAAGTGCTCATTTCTTTTACAACTCATCATTTTTTCCATGATGCAATTATCAGTCTTTAATTTGAGGTTGACAAATAGTTTCATTATAGACATTGAAAACGTAGTACACTGGCATAATACTTGCTAATGATGGTGCAGATATATCCAGACTACCAATAAAGTTTAGGCAGTGGCTATTTTGCCATCAATGGCATTTTACTTTTGGAGGTTCTTTTGCTTTCAGACATTTGTGATTGGTCAATTTTAATAGTGTTTAAAACATGTGCTTTTTTGTCATTTCTCATTGGTTTATTTAAATGATGAAACAAAAAAATTGCACTTCCAATATACATTCTTTTGCGCTATACTCTCTTCCATATATTCACCTAATATGCCCCCTCCTCCAGTGTACCAGCAATGATTCGAATCTATAGCCATTGCATTAGAAGGCAGTTGCACTATCCACTACACCACAGGATCACTGCTAGAATTATTGAAAATATGGCTATTTAAACATGCATAAATGGCAATGGAAAATTAGCGTCAATGAGGGAAATGCCATAAGCAAAATTGCCACTTCCTAAAGTTTAGGTAATTCAATATAAATGCAATGCCTAAGTTAAAAATGCTTACTCATTGCAGCTTCATATTCATACTGCTGAATCAAAATGGGCTTTGATTAAAATGAAAAATGCTTCCACTAAGCACATCTCAGTGCACACAATGTTACTGATGTACAGTTGTAATATCAAAACAAACAAATACAAATAATACACACATATGTGTGCATGCACATGTTTGCCATTACACTCATCAGGCAAAAATAGTTTTAAGCTTTTTGGGATGAGAAGATTAAGTCTGCCATTGTCTTGTGCCTACTGCATTGATAAGAGTAGGAGTGGGGGAGTAGCCAGTTCTTTTCTCTTGGCAGCCTTTCTTTTGCCTGAGTGTTGATCTGCATTATACTTTGAGCACAACTTGCTGGCTGTTTTTTGCAACTCCAATACTTCTGGGGATTCAAACTTTGATCATACTCTTGTGAAGTGAGTGCTTTTACGACTGCATCATTAAGCTCACAACACACATAAATGTGCAATAATCTTCTTGGTGGTACGGAATTTTTATATAGCTTGAAAAAAGCTTGTTTTAGTCATAAGCTTTTCATGACACTCTGATCAGTGGCAGTATTGCATCACAGAGGGAAGAGCTTGAGTGAGTAAGTTGTTTTATCTCATTACTTTCGATGGTCAGCAATCAAAACAAGCCAATGATAGCATTTGCATCACAATGTGCATCACATGTAATCACATGTTGCATCACATTTGCATTGCATCACAATTGCATCACATGTAAACAAACTCTTTTGTCTGCATGACACCTGGTGTTAAGTCTTGATATAAACAGCCTGTAATAAATGAATGCGGAAAGAGCTGCATGCTGTGAAGAGGATTGGAAATTGCTTGCTCTTATGGTTTAATGTACATTGTTCACTTTCTAAAAGATGCTCACCAATGGCGGAGTCACAGACCAGTTGAGTGTCGTTTCATTTGCATGAGATTGGTGTGCAGGAGTCAGTTGTTGCCTTTAACTATTTAGGAACATGTTGCTTGATGCGATCCTTTAGTCATTGAGATGTTTGCCTTATGTAGTGACTCTCACAATGGCACTTGCATTCATATATGATAGAACTTTTTTGAGTGGTAGACAGAACATCCTTGTAAGCATACTGTTTGACATAAGGACCAAGCAGGTGCTGACAGTAAAACCTACCCTAAAAAGTACACAGGGCAGTTCAGGGCCAAATTGCTTTTGTGTAGAGAACTGAGTAATTTTCTTGGCGATTTGAGAGTTGATGACATTTTAAGAATAGCCATTGTCTAGTAATATTTTCTTGATCTGTTCTATTTCTCCAGCAAGTCTGTTTGGCACAAATCGTTAGGGCTCAATGCACTAATGTAGATATTAGACTTATTTTATGTTTATACTCTATTGTTCTGTCAGCACTCGCTTGGTCTTTGCATCAAAGAGTATGCTGCCAGTATGCTCACAGGGATGTTCTACTTACCACTCAGAAAAGTACCAACATGTGTGAATATAAGTTCCACTGTGTTAGTCACTACATAAAGCAGGGCCGGGACAAAGCCAGACAAAAGAGTTTGTTTACATTCTCAAACTCTTTCAATAATTACAGTGTTCACATTTGGCTTTTTGTAGCACTTCTAGCATTTCACTAATGTGAAATATCTTTCTTTGATGCACATTGTGATGCAAATGCTATCATTGGCTTGTTTTGATTGCTGACCATCAAAATTAATGAGATAAAACAACTTACTCACTCCAGCTCTTCCCTCTATGATGCAATACTGCCACTGATCAGAGTGTCATGAAAAGCTTATGGCTAAAACAGCTTTTTTCCAAACTGTATTAAAGATGCAATATTGAACTGTAATTTTACTACAGAACAATTGAGTTTGCACTAATGATTTGTGTTTGGCAGCACTAAAATATGAAAATGCAGATTTATGGAAATTCATATGGGATTGAAAGTGGTTGAATCACATAAATGTGGAAATTTTTGCTAAACTAGGGAATAACTGAATTATGGAGTTGTGGAAAGTCATTATAAAATATGAAATTATGAAGCTACAGAAAAATTTCCAGTCCTCATGTCTGCAAACTTGACACATTTTTTTCGCAATTAGCTCTAATTTTTTGAGAAAAAGTGCTACCAATGTCAAATTTGTTGTGATAAGAATGAATTAATTTTCTTTATTAAATGTTAAGTTGGCATTTTGTTGTGGAAAATAATCCCAACTGTTAGTTTCCTATGCACCCATTGTCATTGATTTTGCATACATTTGAAATTCCGAATACAACATTTTTTATAGCAAATTATTGCTAAACATTTCATTTGCAGACTTTTTGTACAATTAGCTTTAGCTCTAATCGTAGTCTTACCTCTGAGTAACTTAATCCTCACTCTCACTAATTTTACCTTTAACCATAATCCTGATCCTAACTTTCTCTAACCTCAAACCATAGTTGCCTAATTGAAATGTGCAGAAACCTTAAAACAGCTTCCAAAAAATCCCTTTAATGGTGATTATTGCTTAAGCTCCCCTGAGATTTTGAAATTACCTGGTGCATCAAAAATCTTATGGACCGCCTCAAAACAAGCAAGGTGTATACCTCAAAATTTTTAATCATTATTGGCAGTTAATGGCAATAAGAAGGCTTTTACTGCTGTTTGAAATTTTTCTACCATTTTCTGTAAAATCTCTTAAGGGGGATTATGGGGAATTTGCAAAAGAGACGCGTTTAGCATGTTAAGATTGATGTTATGTGACAGGCTGAATACTCGCGCAAAAATAAATCTGTCACAATTTTTTCTATTTTTTTGTTGCCATGGTAACCAAGATGTTTCTTTTGCCATGGCAACAGACGAGGAAACTTTGGCATGCATATCTCAGCCCCTGCACGATGGAATTGAAGGATTTTGGTGCAACTTGATCGTCGAACACTACTCTACGCAATCACATAGCTACTTGTACATAAATTCAAGCTGTCATAATATACTGGGGTTTGTCAAAAATACCATTTTTTTCAGTGAAATTTTCACATATTTTCCAACAAAAATATTTATAGCAAAAAAAGTACAATAGTTAGCCCATTTTCACTTGGTCATTGCATTCATAAGTCTATTAGCTAGCTCTATGCGAAATTTCATGAAGATTGACCGTACGAATTCAGAATTACAAATGCCAGAAAGTTTATAGTCATCATAAAATCGCGATTTTGAGAAAATCCATCAAAAAGTGCACATACATCGATTTACACTTCTAACCTGAAGAATTATACATTTCTAAGGTTTCTATATTTAAAGTAATATTCAATCAGCCGTTTACACCTCCTCTTACTCCTAAATTTCCTTTTACTATTATCCATATCGGCGTATGAACTAGAATCTAGGCGAAATACGGTCAAAAAGAGACAATATCAGTTCAGGTATTACTTTCGTTTTTGACAAAAAAAGAAAAAGTTTCATTCGTTTGTGTTCTCCACTCTGATTGGTCGAGAGGGCTGATGACGTGGAGATCACCGATATCTTGGCCAATGAAATCACTCGTTTCATGAAATTTTCGACTTGGGCTAGCACGATTCTGCAGTGTTTTCTGAGCATTTTGGTACCAAAATCATGGATTTCCGTGCACGAATAAGCGTGTTCTTGCCTTAGTAAATTCATGAATAAATAATTAGGTATTGTTTTGGAATAGCAGCTGTTTCAAAGTCATTTTTTAGCAATGTTTCACTTGAAATGCGACTTTTCATGGCAACAATCTTAAAGATGAAGGATTAACACTTTTGCTCCCGCGTGAATTGCAAGAGAAATGTCCGCAAGGTGGCAGAGCGAAAAACTGTCATAATTTGTCATAATTAATCATCATAAAATACCCAAGTTTGTTTGTAAATCATTACTCATCTGTTTACTTCTACATCAAGTGTAATATATCGTTGAAATCTCTATTTCTTGAGGATTTCAAATATAATAAAAACAAAAATTTTTTTTTGAATATATGTAAATTATATGCAAATTAGCCCCCCCAACAGGTGCTGAGTTGTCTTCGAATTTAAAGTACCCTTACCTCAAAGATCACTACAGATTTTATTTTTCTACCAATTTCTTTAGAAATGGTCGCTAGATGATGCTAAGGACATAAGCTTTCAAGGTACATCAGTCAAAACTTATCAAAAAGCCTAGGTTTTCTACAGTTTGCTACTTTCTGAGGTCCATGACCTTTTGGTTAACCGGTACTGACCGGTACCAAATTTTCCTAGTCAAATGTAGTATCTAAAATATGATCAGTTATTATCTGCTACAGGTTAGCCTAAACCATGTAACATTAAGTATTTTTGAACAGGGAATTTCTTCAAGATTCAGAAAATATCAAGTTTAAATAGAATATGTTGTCACTAACAATGAAACAGCAGCTTGTTTACACCCTTCCCATGTGTTGAGAAACAAGGGGGATACAGCAAACTTTGATTTAGAGAAGCCAAACTTCTGACAGCTTTTAAACTTGTATTTTGCTTCTTGTCTCCTTGGAAATTTGATACAAAATGACAACTTTAGTAGTGAAATATTTGCAATTTATTTTATGTTTTTATAGGGTGTAGTTTTTGTAAAAATTATAATTTAGTGAAGGTAAGTCAACAAATTTTGGGAGTTTTGAACTGATATGATGTACAGTACTCATTTTTGATCAGTAAATATCATATACCGCTTAGACTAAACTATTTAAAGTTATATATTGCTGAAAAGCAAATTTTTTAAGCTTTCAAATGAGACCTGTATTTAGCAACATATCATATTTTTTATGCACTAAATCAACTTTTTTTACTTACCGTACAAATTTGTTTGGGGGGGTTTTGAGACCCCTAAAAAATTTGAAAATTTTAATAGCTAAATTTTATTAATATTGCTTAAAATTTTGTCAAATGATGCTCCAAAAGAGTAGTTTTCAGACTGTGTCAATGATAAAGGCTTTGGTTTTGTGGTAAACCAGGTATCTTGATTTGAATTCAAGGTAATTGGCTCTTGCACGTGTCTGCTGAAAATTTTACAATTTTTGTCATCTACAACTGGGTTCTTGGTCTTTTTAACCTATTTGGGTGTGAAAATCCAAGAATTAGAACACAAATTGTTCATCTTCCGATGCCTGAGGAATTTAAAGATACAATTTTTGTTAAAAAAATATTACGGCCAAAATTTTCAAAAAATAATAAAACGAACCCCATATTCCCCCTTAAAGAAAAGACCTGATCCCCATTCCTTAAAAATGTTCTATAAATTTGCACCAGCTTTCTAAAAACTATCAACAAATCTCAAGTTTGCTTTCAAAATTCACAAAATTTTTCCAAAAACATTTTGTAAATAAATAAAAGAAAATCCCAAGATCTTTAAAGTTTCAAGATTGTCAACTATCACCCTAATCTTAACCTTAGCCTTAATTCTAATCATAGAATGTTGATCTGCATTTTAGCAGTATCCATTTCCATGCATTCTTTTCCACATTTGAAGTTCAAAATCTGATCAAAAACTGGAAAGGCTTTGCTGACGTCATCCAGTCATTACACAAGGAGTTTAGATTTTCCTCCTGGAATAAAATGGGTTGGACAAAATGTTTCAAATGTAAAATTGTGGCCACATTGTAGATGATCATAATTTTTTGTTCAAAGTGAATTTTATTGATAATTTGTAGAAAAAGTAAAAGCTGCTGTTAATCAATTTTGCACATTTAGCTTGTGCATGTAGCTTTACATTTTCTGCTACTCAAGTAAATACTTATTTATCTCACAAAAGGGATTATCAACATCTGTAACTTCTAATATTATTATTATTACGAAGCAGAAAGTAAGAAAATAAACTTTCTGATCAAGCCAGTGACCAATTTTTTTTCGCAATATCAATTAACATGCTGTTTTTGGCATTTTCATTAATAAAACTTACTGATTGCTAAAATCCAATGCTTTCTATTCTGTCTAAAAATTTTTGTCATGAGGCATATCTAATACTGATACCTTTGCTTCATTTACTATTGTGCAAAGTTTATTCATTTCACCATAACTTTTTGAGAAAATGGGGTTAATTTGCTCATTCTAAAATTGTAAATTAAGTAAATACTTACATGTATACTAATGCTAGAGGCTAGCGATGCATTTAGCAAACTGCAGACAATGACACTGTTTCGACCTATCAGGTCTCTTCAGTGCACCAACTGCACTGAAGAGACCTGATAGGTCGAAACAGTGTCACTGTCTGAAGTAAATACATTTTTTTGCAAATTATAATCTTATGAGTGCAATCATAAATGAATTATACAATATTATCTCAGTTATAAAGAAAAATTTTGTTTGAATTGGTTTAATATATTTTGTTTTACCAATAGAAGTTTTGAACAATGTTTTTTCAAGTTATTTACACACCTGATTAAATACGAAAAAATCTAACCAAGTTAACATGATGTAGCGAAAATAAATCCATTCACATAATACATTTAATACTCTCTTTTATGTAATAATTAACTGAACTTTTTATTTCACTAACTGGCGTTGCCTGCAGGACCCCATCAGTAACGTTGGGGTTATAAATATCAGTTCAGCCAGCTGCATTAGCTTCACCCATCATCTACTTGTGTGAACGGAAATGAAAAAATTGTGTTTTTTATGCACATTCATAAATGTTATACACATATGATGATCATCTTAATCAAGACTGGTAATGCTCACAAAGAATCTTGCCATAAATTAACATTAATACTTTCAAAAAGTATGAAACGGAGCAATTGACACACAGTCAAAAATGATGATGTGTCCAAATAGTGGTTGTTTTCATAATCACAGAAATAAACTATTTAATGGTAAGCCTATGTTGAAATTTGGGGAACCCCTTTCCAATTTATATTTGCGATGTTAAGTTCTTTGGCTGCTCTATTTGCCTTGTTTGTGCGTAGCGACAAAAGTGGTTATGTCTTTTCCAAATTCATTTACCTTATTCTAGTTGGAGCCCATCATGGCAAGTTATTTTCAAACAAAATATTTCCTTTAAATTCAGTTTCACAAATTCTGAGGTCTATAGTTTTATTGTGATTTTTTCTTAAACTTGAAATTTTATTACATCTCGTTATAGTCTAGATGGCTATTTATGACCACAGCTTATTGCGACCCACTTTACTTTATCTGGTAAAAACATTAATGAAAAACAATTTAAAAAAAAAATTTCATATTCAGTAAGGTCTTTGAGAAGGATGAGCTTATTCATAAATGAACATGAAACACAAATTAAATAAACTAATATTGATGAAGCATTGATAAGGAAAACAAGTTTCATCTTCTCAAATTCTAGTTTTAGTGAGGCTAGTGAGAAGGATGAACTTGTTTCTTGCTGCTTTCCGTACTGGACTTTATATTAATTTCTATTTGCAATAGTTTTAGAGGTAAAGAATTTGAAAGTTGCAGTTTGTTTCCAAATTTGCTTTTAATCCCAACCATTGCTGAAAATCCAGCTTTGCATTTATAAGACGATGAGAATGCAATAAGTACTTTTAATGACTCTGTAGAAATGAGTGGGTAGGAGGTTTGAAGAGACATCCAAAACTGTACCAATTTTCTTGTGCTGAAATTCATTTCCAAAGAAGAGTCTTCAGATAAATTGATAAGTTCTTCATCAGCTTTTGTTGATATCCCAGTCGTCATGGCAGACTGAAAGGGGTTCATAATCCATCTTTTCTGTTGCATAGCATTCATTTCTTCATAGAAATAAAATTCAAAACTTTCTTTTAACTTATTCAAATGTTCTGATATCTTGCTGATTATACCATCAGAAACCTTAGTTTCAGTCTCTATTATAAAGGTTTGTGATGTTTCAAAACAGTCATAATTTCGGTTGTTAATACAGTTTTTCCACAGAGCAAGTTTTTTCATAAAACCTCAAATTTTGTCATGAACTTCAAATATACTGATACCTTCTGATCCTTGTAAGTACAAATTTAGTTCATTTAATCTCTAAAAAATATGTGCTAAATACGTAAGCCTTAAAATAAATTCTTGTCGCGCAAGTATTTCACAAAATCACATTTACCTTCCAAAAACAGCAATTTCCTCATGAAGTTTTGCAAGTCTTGTTAGCACTTTGCCCCTTTGAGAGCCATCGTATTTCTGTATGCAGAAGAAGGGTTTTATAATTGCTTCCCATCTCTTCACACAACTTCTCAAATAAGCGTGACTGCAAAGGCTTTTGACTTGATGAAATTTATTTTAATGGAAGTCTTCAAAACATTTTTAAAATCATCAGATATATGCTTTGATACCAATGCTGCACTGTGAAGATTGCAGTGAGTCCACAATGCATTGGGATCACGCTCAAGTATTCTGGTCACCACACAACTGTTTCTACTGCACATAGCACATGCTCCGTCCATACATATTCCTATACACTTATGCCAATCAAGACCTCTTGTTCTGATATAAGTATTATCAGTATTAAAATTTTCTTTGCTGGTACTTTGACTGATTGGTTCACACACCAACATATCTTCATGGGGTTTGGAGTTCCATATTTAACGTACAAAAACAAGTAGCTGGCACAGATCTTCTACGTCAGTACATTCATCAAGTTGTAAAAAAAAGGACTTTTAATAACTCGATTTTCTATCCATTGAGACATTTCATCAATTCTATGTGTGACTGCGCTATTAGGTATAAGAATTGATTTAATTTCTTTTTCACTTTTATCACCAAAGAAAACTAACTGTATCTTTCATAGCTGGTAAAACTAAAGTCTCCCCAGTTGTGTGTGGCTTGCTAGCTTTTGCAAATCCCAAGCTAATCAAGTAAGACACATACAAAGATTTTTCATTTTAGTTGGTGTAACGGTGCAAAATTATTTGTCCCTTCTTTAAGGTTCCTCACTGACGAAAAAAATGGAATAATCTTATTTTTTTCGTTTTTGTCCCATCTTTAAGGTTCCTCACTGACGAAAAAAATGGAATAATCTTATTTTTTTCGTTTTTTCACTAACCACGGTTTTAGGTATTTTGAGATAATGCCAGTCCAGCTGAGTAAACAGAATTTGTGAAAATAGCCTATAACTGCCCAAAATGAGAGGTCAAAGTTGCCATGTACTATTTTCTGTTCCATAGCAATGGGCCTTAGCAACACCTTTCACAACCTCTCAGGACTAAGTCTGCTGTCATTTCTATAAAATTTCGCGTTTTGTACCTGACCAGGATATCACCTAAGTGACCAGAAAAAAAGAAATGTTGAGTTTTTGTGAAATAATTTCGATTTTTTGCAGCCATTATTTATAGATTTTTGTTGATTGAGGAATGACAGTTTCTCCCTTTTTGCCATTTTTCTCAATTTCAGGATTTTCACAAAATTTCTATACTAAAATGCTGATAACTTTCTTAGTATTGGTAGGAGCTTCATGAAATTTCGACTGTGTATTCTCCAATGAATTATCTTGAAACGCTAGTCACAAATTTGGAAAATATTTGATAATTACAAAGGTATTGAAGATTTGCATAATTAATTAGGCGTTTAAACCATGATTTTTCAAAAAAGTGCCACTATTTTTTTTCTGTAAAATCTTTTCAAATTCTCTGACTAGGAAATATTCATTAGTCTGTTGTGTATCAATTCTGTAAATTTCAATAAATTCCGTTGTTATATGACAAAGTTATCAAAAATCTGTATTTGTTCTATTTTTTGGACGAAGTCGGCCATTTTGAATGCTAATTCGCATAATTTATGCAAATTTTTCAAAAAATTAAAATAACACGTGAAGGGTGTTACGACACTAATAGAAACATTTCCCTGCATAGCATTGCTCAAATTTAACTTCTCAATATAGCTCTTCTGGTGTAATCAAAAGTTTAAATGATCTTTATTTAGATTTAAAATCTACATAAAATTCACAAAAACTCAACGTTTCGAAAAACTAAAATCAGTTTTTCTTCGTCAGGAGTGACTAAAGTTTAAACACAGACAACAGTTACATAGCAATCAACAGGACGATAAGGAGAAAAAATAAAAATTATGGCAATAAACAAGTGCAGCAGCGACAACTGGCGGTCAAAAATTTATAAATTTGTATAATCCGGGATAAAAGCTGTTAATTTTATCGTTAAAAGAAAAATCAGTTTTGTGTATGTAAAATGATTCTAAAAAACGTCTTTTCTTATAGTCACGTTTTTTAGAATCATTTTACATACACAAAACTGATTTTTCTTTTAACAATAAAATTAACAGCTTTTATCCCGGATTATACAAATTTATAAATTTTTGACCGCCAGTTGTCGCTGCTGCACTTGTTTATTGCCATAATTTTTATTTTTTCTCCTTATCGTCCTGTTGATTGCTATGTAATCGTTGTCTGTGTTTAAACTTTAGTCACTCCTGACGAAGAAAAACTGATTTTAGTTTTTCGAAACGTTGAGTTTTTGTGAATTTTATGTAGATTTTAAATCTAAATAAAGATCATTTAAACTTTCGATTACACCAGAAGAGCTATATTGAGAAGTTAAAGGATGCCTGGTGACAAAAGCAAAATATTGCTCAAATTTATTGATTTTTTATCAGTGAGGAACCTTAAATTGGTTAGCAGTTTTTTAAAAAATCAAGTGGTTTGTGTTTTAACTTGGGGTGCTTAGTCTCAACACGGTGAAGCAATTTGTTTGGATGCATGCTCTCGTTTGCAAGTTGTTCATAACAAATAGCGCATCATAAATAGGGGTCTTCTTCATCTTCATTCCATGTAAATCCTATTTTTAAGTATGTGTCATTATACCTTCTCGCTACTTTTCTTTGCTTTGACTGACTTGTTTTTGTTTGACTTGAATTTTCTGTTTTTTGATTAATTGGAGATTCATCATCATCAACTTCAATTGACTTTTTTTAACCATTTATCCATTATATGAAGGGCTAAGTAATACAAAGAAATTAGATTCTGAAAAATAAACTGTTGTAAGCTGTTTTATTAACACTAGAATGACCAACTGCTGCCAAAATAACTGACTGAGGTTGCTGAAGCCTAGAAGTTACAACTGCTTCAGAGTGAAGTCAAAACTGCAACTGCCAGTTGCAGCGCACATACACAACAAAGGTGTGTATGTGCCTAGATCAGTGATTTTTAATTGGTGAATTGTGGTCTTCACTGGGCCAGTACTTCATTTAGCCCTCACATCAAGTAAAATTAAAAAAAATTTTTTGACACTTTTTTTTATTTTATAAGGACATTCCAGAAATTTACTTCAGTAACTTTTTTTATGGTCACTTATGAAATTGAGAAAAATACGTCAATCAGCCACATGCTTTTGGGCATTGTGAAAATGGACCTTATGCCAAAAGCAGTGAACTAGATAGAAGAGTGCCACAATATTGAACAAAGTACAAGGTGTGTTTGAAAAAGTAACAAGACTGGTGTTATAAAAACTTTATTGAAAATATTGAAATATACCAAAGTCAAATTCCTTCAAAGTAATCCTTTTCCTCTTTAAAACACTTGTGCATTTGCCTTTTCCAGGATTCATTACACTCTTGAAAGGAAAAAAATTTCTGGGATCTTTTTTAGCTGTCGTCATGGCTATTTTGATGGAATCAATGTCAGAAAAATGGATTTCCTTCAGAATAGATTTGAACTTGGGAAAGAGGAAAAAGTCACAGGGACCATATCAGGGGAATGTAGGATGTGTTCCAAAGTTGCAATGTCCTTTCTACAAGAAATTGATGAATACTCAAGGCTGTGTGAGCAGGAGCATTATTGTGATGGAGCCTCCATGTGTGGGCTTTCCAAAGGCTCCGCCTCTTGTCATGCACTGATCTCACAAGGCATCAAAGAATGTCTTTATAGACTATTTGTTTCACTGTTTGGCCTTGGGGTAGGAATTCAAAATGAATGATGCCTTGAATTCAGCTCCTTATGAGATCAGTGCATGACAAGAGGTGGAGCCTTTGACAGCCCACACATGGATGCTCCATCACGATTTTGCTTCTGCTTACACAATCCTGGATATTCATCAGTTTCTCACAGAAAGGAACATTGCAACTTTGGAACGCACCCATATTCCCCTGTGACTTTTTCCTCTTCCCCATGATCAAATCTGTTCTGAAGAAAATCCATTTTTCTGACATTAATTCCATCAAAATGGCCACAATGACAGAGCTTAAAAAGATCACAGAAATTGTCTTGTAAGAGTGAATAGAATCCTGGAAAAGACAAATGCACGAGTGTTTTAATTTGGAAAAGAATTGATTTGAAGGAATTTGACTTTGGTAGGATTTAGTATTTTTCAATAAAGTTTTTATAACATCAGTCTTGTTGCTTTAAGAACACACCTTGTATGTCTGAAGAAAACACAAAGAGTGCCATTGTATGCAAACAAATACAGTGGGCAAATTTGAAAGTATGCAAAAAATTGAAATTCTACAGGGACTGAAAAAAGTGTTACACTATTATAAGCAAGTGAATGTCATAAATGAAGCTGTTAGGATAATTCTACTGTACAATAAAAGTGTGGCAACAGTGCTCATCTAGGTGTACATTGCCGTTGTGTCACTGTCAGGTGATGTTTATGTTAGACTTTTAGCTGCCTTCAAAAAAAATTTGGTCAAAGGACCTAATATCTGAATTGGAGTACCAGACATCTTTTGTTATCTTTGCATTTACACTGAATAAATAGCCATCAGTTATCAAGACTATCCTTTTTTACATCTTCACAATATGGTTGTAAGGCTGCTGTAATGCTTTGTTCAGCAATCTCTACCAAAATTTGTCTGGCGGTTTTCATACATTTGCTAGCAATTCTGCACTTGCAGCATTGATTGTATACATGCTAGGAAACACTGCTGGTAGCACTCAAAAAGAAAGAATGATGTCACCAACTGTCATTTGTAGTTTTCAAGCTAAGGAAACGCAAGGCTCCCTTGTGTTTAATAAGCAACGAACAGAGCATATAGACCTAAGGTATAGCCAGGATCGTGTAATAATAAATTTTATTTGGAAAAGGAGCACACCAAGCCTTAAATACCTTATGTACAAAGTATTACTTTTTGTAACTCTTGACTCCAGCACTCATTGGTTAAAGCAGGCTTTCCTGGCTGAACTGACATTTTCATCCTGGTGTTACTGATAGGGAGCCCTGCAAGCGACACCAACATATACTATGAAACAATGATTTTTTTCTTTTGATGATATACTGCCTGTCAAATTATATACATCTAGACTATAGAACAATGTAATAAAATTTCAAGTTTAAGAAAAAATCACAATAAAACCATAGACCTCAGAATTTGTGAAACTGAATTTAGAGGAAATATTTTGTTTGAAAATAACTTGGCATGATGGGCCTCAACTAGAATAAGGTAGAATATAAAAATTCACAAATGACACCTGTAGTTGACTTAAATCTTTAATAATGCAAGCTTTTGTGAGCGAATGCTCACTTCTTCAGGCAAAATAACTTGAGAGTAATGAATGAACTGAAATTTATATTTGGGCAAATTAATAAATAGAATAAGGTACATGAATTTGGAAAAGACATAACCACTTTTGTCGCTGTGCACAAACAAGGCAAATAGAGCAGCCAAAGAACTTAACATCGCAAATATAAATTGGAAAGGGGTTCCCCAAATTTCAACATAGGCTTACCATTAAATAGTTTATTTCTGTGATTATGAAAACAACCACTATTTGGACACATCATCATTTTTGACTGTGTGTCAATTGCTCCGTTTCATACTTTTTGAAAGTATTAATGTTAATTTATGGCAAGATTCTTTGTGAGCATTACCAGTCTTGATTAAGATGATCACCATTATGTGTATAACACCTATGAATGTGCATAAAAACACAATTTTTTCATTTCCGTTCACACAAGTAGATGACGGGTGAAGCTAATGCAGCTGGCTGAACTGATATTTATAACCCCAACGTTACTGATGGGGCCCTGGGAGCAATGCAGGTAGAGCTGGCCAATTTTTTTAAAAAACATATACAGTAGGCACCACTTATTATGACCAGGGATAATATGACCAGCCACTTATTATGACCAATTTGGTAAGGTCCAGGTTTTCTTCATTTAAAATCCTCCGTTTAATATGACCAAATTTTGGATAATATGACCAACGTTTTCTCCATCTCTCTTGTTACAGTACAGTATTTTTTCCTACCACGCACTTATAACTTCACCTTTTCAACATATTGTTACATACTGTACTTGGTTTTACTGTTACTTGTACTGTTACAATACTGTACTTTGTTTTCCTGCCAACGTCACTCTGTTACTTCGGTTGAATGATGAATTTGACGGTGTTTGGACTTCTTGTGGCTTAAGGTTTTGATTCAGGTGCAGTTATGGCGGCTTCGGTTTTTATAACCATTCGAATATTATGACCAAAATGGTTTGGTCCCAAGGTGGCCATATTAAGCGGCGTCTACTGTACTTTAGTTTTGGAAATGTTTATGCTTTATACTTTTAAGTGTTGACTGCTCCTCATAGCAATAGAAACTAATGTTATGAGGAGCAGTTAACATTGATTTTTGTTACATCACAGCTTTGATCAGTTGAAATGCAATGGTTGCATAAAGCAAAGTTTTCTGGTTGTTGATACTTCTGGCTTTTTTGTGTTCAGATATTCTTGATCTCTTTAAATCAAAGAATATTTACGCTTAAGCAGAATTAAGTATTATTTATAGCTAACTGTCCAACCACAGTTTTGTCTATTTATAATTATTAATTTGGTGTAATAATATGCGATTGCATATAAACTAATTAATATGACCTTATCTTAAAACTGACTGAAATAATATTTGAATGGAGTAAAGATACTCTCCTAATTTTGCCACTAACTAATGGGTAACTGCTACAAACTTTAGTTTACAGTTAATATGGCAAAGTGAAGAACTAATCTAGATTTATAGTAATGCAAGAGGCTAGCGATGCACATAATTTATATGTAGCTTTCGGCTTTGACTCTACAATAGCAGATGAAGTTTAAAAACCTGAGTGTATTTTTTGTTTTAAAGTGCTTGGTAATGTTACTATGAAACCATCAATTGTGAAAACTCTTTACTTAATGTCATTCCACTCGTGTGCATGACAGCCATGAGGTTTGGCATGCCAGGCAGGCTCGATTTTGTGCTGGTGCAACACTATCAAGTTTTGGATTCATGACAAAAATTTAATCGGTTTTGAAAGCATCTTATCAAGTTGCTTTAAAAATTGTCAAGGAAAAAAAGCCATACACTTTTGGTAATTTACTTATTGAGCCTTGTGCCATGAATATGCTTGAACTTTTGAGTGAAAAAAAAACAGACAGAAAATTCAAAAAATATCATTAACAAATGTTGCTATAAGCCGCTATGTCACAGGATATGTTAAATCAGGTTATTGGTAAAATTTGAGCTAGTCCAGTCAAGGTCAGCCTTCCATTGAATAAGTCAACAGATGTTTCAATTTGTGCACATTTATTAGGTTACTCTTGTTATGTGACTGTTACTGAATTGAAATAAGAGTTTTTGATGTGTAAAAACTTGCAGGCAACCACAAAAGCAGCTGACATTCTGAACTTAGTGGATGGTTTCTTTGAATGGAAATATACGAGCTCAAGTCTTAGTAATCTTTGATTAGAGCCATTATAATTCTAATCTTTCATGAAATTGTATGTGCTGTCACTCCATGCAAATGGGGCTTTTCCTGCTTCTGCCATGATCAGAGCTAAGTCAGAGTTTGTAACATTTGTAAAAAAACAGGTCCCACATCTTCTTTTCACTATGCTTTACAGGACTGGGGAGCTGGCTCAATATAGACCAGGCTCCAGCTCTGGAGCTAACAATTTTCAAGTCTATGACTCCTCCAGCTCCGGAGCTAATGTTTAAATTCATGTGGAGCCAGCTTCAGTCAAGTTTTCAAGGTTTTACTAATGTAGTCAAATACCATATATTTTTAGCTATGGATTTTACTATATGGTAATATTAATATAACTATATGGTAAAGGAATATCCAAAAATAGTTATGAAATAGCAATGGTTTTAGATAAACACTCAGATCAGGGAACATAAAATTGAAATGCATCTGAAAAATCATTGAAATTACAGTACTACAGCTACATTTTTTCTATAATTTGATAGGAGCTGGAGCTGCCAAAATTTTTGATGGCTCCAGCTCTGGCTCCACTAACATCTGAAAATAAAGCTCCGGCTCCTTCAAAAAATCCCAGCATCCTGGCTCCCAGCTCCAGCTTTGGCTCCCCAGCCCTGGTGCTCTTCATTGACATGTGCAGGCAAGCAAAACTCCCCAGAATATCTTGAATTAACCATAGAGGAAACAACCCAATAGATCTGTGAAATTTGTTTGATCGTGTGCTCTTAATCACTGCCTTTTCAAAATTTGGTTTGAGGAAATGGGTTCAAATTACAATTTTCCTATTTTTCACACTAACATGAGATGGCTTTCAAGAATTCTGGTTTTAGCTGGGTTCATGATGCAGAGTTAGGAATATTTATTTGACAAGAGAATTCTTCTCTTAGCAAACATTTTAAGAAGAAGTTTGTCAGTGCATTAGGCTATGTATCAGAAATTTTTTCCAATTGAAATTCACTGATTTTGCTGATGCAAGGAAAAAGTATAACTGTTATTGGTGCTCGTGAGATAGTTTAAAGCTTTCATGCAAAACTAGATTTGTAGAGTAGAAAAGTTCAAAGCAGAAATCTTGCAAATTTTTCAGTATTTGAAGAATAGAAAATTACTGAAAATTGTAGCGATTTTGCTGATCTGAAATTTGAGTCAAGCCAACACCTTGTAGCTTTGAAAAACAGCTTCAAATCATATTTTAAAGGCATCATTTTTGACTGCAGGCCTACTGCATCTTGACTTTTTGTTCGTTTGATGCTAATTTAGAAAAGATTGACGACAATGATAAATGCAAAGATGAATTGATTGACCTATCCATAGGGATGGGCAATTCAGAATACAGAATCCAAAGGATTTGAATCCCAAACTATCCGAATCCAAAATGCCCATTGAAACCAAATAATAGGATTCAGTTTACATCCTGCTTACAAGCTTCATCACGTTGCTTAGTCACAGATTTTCTTTTTGTAGAAGTATCCATTGTATGCAGTGTTCCTTCTGAGATTTTAGTAAGAGCATAACTGTCGGCACAAGTGCAAACTGGCTAATAAATGTATAAAAACCGTCAGGCAAATTTTGGTGGACATTGCTGAATAAACCACTACACCAGTCAAAGTAACGTATTTTAAAGTATAAAAAAACATGTCTGTGATAGCATACTGCTGTATGTTCGCTAAGCTAATAAAAGATGTCGTTTACCCCAATTTAGATCTCCAAACCTTTGTCCAAAGTTTTTTCAAAAGCAGTTAAGTGTCAGCAATTTGCAAGCTACGCATGCACTGTTTCCATGCTTTTATTGTACAGTAGAATTAGTCTAGTGGCTATATTTATGACGTCAACCTGCTTTTAATAATGTATATTTTCCCTTAGTCCCTACGGAATTCCAGTATTTCGATTACTTAAAATTTACCTATAACGTTGATTTGCATACAACCGCACCCTTTGTTTTTCCCTCAGTTGTATTTTTTTCAATTATGGCATATTAAACCTAGTTCAGTGTTTTTTAAACGTTTTTTGCATATGGCTCATTTTTGAAATGCAGAAACATATGGCTCGATTATTAATTTTTCTCAATTTTATAGGTGACCTCAAAAAGGTTTTCAATGTAAATTTCAGGAATGCTGTCCAAATAAAAAACAAATCATCAAGAAGATTTTCCAATTTCACTCTATGAGAAGGGTAAATAAAGTACTGGCCCCATGAAGACCATGGTCCGCCGATTGAAAATCTGTAATTTAGGCCATCATCATCTGTCATGAACAATCTTTATTTTGTAATTTGATTAAGACGCCAGCTTTTGAGTTATATCTTGTTTACTCTGTTACGTTTTTTGCAGCAAGAACTGGAGTTGACTGTGTGTTAAAGATGTTTAAAGACAATCTAAAAATAAGTCCAAACAACAACTCTATAGGTGTAAGCACAGAGTTATCAAAATTTCTGGGGGAGAGAAGAGGCAAGTTGTGCTTTGATAACAACTGTAACCTTGCATAATTATATCCACCCTAAAAAAGATTTACGAGTAGCATTAAAAGGAGAAGATAAAGATTTTTGTACGATGTAGTAGTCATACTGTTTGTGTCTTGCTTTCTTAAAGGTATTTCAGAAAGCAATATTGTTGATATGCGATAACAAATTTCACCAGAGTCTTGTTGGCTACTTTCACAAACCACGCATGAGAACAAACAAATTAATTTTCAGGAAGTTTTGTCCCAAATGCGAAAAAATAGCAAAACCTTGTTAACTGGCTTGGCATTGTGGCAAAAGTAGTGGTAGTTTTGAAACACTGCTGAAGCTTGTTCATGGGACCCTTGATGATAATTGCGGCACATGGCTGGCTTAATTTTTTTTGCTCTTAATAAGTTTTTGTTAACCATTGACCGAATACTTGAAAAAGGTTTGCAAATATTTGATATGTGAAATTCTGTCTTTGTCAAAAGCATTCGAAACTTGACCGAAGTAAAGGAAACAGAGAAACTCATGGACGTGAAAATGTGCGAGTCTGGTAAATGCACTATCAAGTCTAGTAAAAAGTGAAAAGCTGATATTTGTAACCACATATTTAACTACAGGGTCTCATTTAGAGGCACTTACAGCAAAAAAAGGAAGGCCTATTTATTTAAAACCACGTAGTTTTACTGCATTTGCAAGAGGGCTGCCCTTCTCAAAAAAAATTTTCAGGGTCCTCGCCTACCTTACCCTGTGCCACTGTACAGGCAAATGTAAAAGTAATCGTAAGGCAGGTTTGTAATGGTCTGGTTATAACGCGTTACACATGTGCATGCTGGTAGAAAGCAATAGCGAGGAAATACCTCAAAAAATCTTGCATTGCATACGATACACTTTATGTATTCCTGTATAAGTCGCACCTGACTTTTTGGGCAATATTTTGGTACAAAAAATGCGACTTATACTCAAATAAATACGGTAACTGCATTTTGCAGGGAAAATAGTATTTCTGGTATGCTGTGAAAATAATACAAAGCTTCTGTCCTACTTTTTGTAGATTTTATAAAAAGAATCAGCTGATTGATTCTGTTTTTAATGTAGGCAACAAAATCTTTCAAGTAAACTATCACGTAGTTTTATTTTTATTTCATCTAGTCAAAGGTGTCAAGTTTTCAGCATTTCCAGGAGGGGAGGGAAACTGTCATGTTACACTTCAGTGACATAATAATTCACAATAAAAATCTTTACTCAGAGAAAGACATGGTTACTTCAGTTTAAAAGTAATCATTAATTGCCCTTTCAATTCACTGTTTGTTCTGGCAAAAATTGAGTTGTTATAATTCAAGTTAAATGCGCTTACTCAAACTCCACAACATTTGAGTGATATCACAGTTACAACAAGATGAAATGTTGCCACAAATACTATCATCATCATTTTGCTCCAGAGTGAGGCGATCTTCTTCCTCCTCATGAGGCACAGCATGTTTTTCCCATCATCAGGGATCAGCTAGTTTGTTCAGCCCAGTTTTCATTTTGTGCAGTCTTCCTCAGTAGTTCTCTAGCAGTCGTATCTTGTCAGTCTAACTATTTTGAACTACTCAATTTAAAGTGCTGTGTCTTTACTAGTCTCTTTTCTTTGTCCATTTTCTCAACAATGCAGCCTCTGCTCTGCTCTCATAGGAACTCTTTGATATTTTCCATCCCCATCATTTTACAAATCTTTCTATTTTTTGTTGCCTGCATATTTATCTTTTGTGGCCAGCAAAGAATATTCTGCACCAAAACAGTCGATCTGGACCAAAAGTTGGAATTATGACTATTATTCAAGCTGAACAGAAAGCAAAGTGATGTGGATAGATAGGGATGGTCAATTCAGGATAATTTACTATTCTAGAATAGTTAAACCAAATACTAAATCCGAATCCTTTTTTGCAATTAGCACAATCAACATCAAAGCAGTTATTGCAAGTTTACAACAACAAAAGCACAATCAGATAATGAGTTTATTGCAGTGCGATACATTTAAGCTTTCTACATCTTTGCCTGTGGGGTGCGACTTATACTCGAATAAATATGGTAAATATTATTTATTGATAGACTAGTTAAAGCAAACGGAGTACAATGATTTGTGCATGTTTTTAGATGGAATAGTGATATGTGCTGTGTGACAGCGATTGCAGTTAGTTACCATCAGATGGGCGTTGCTTGAAGTCTCACCACCTCAAGATTGATTTCAAAATACTTCTGTTGAGTCTGAGATGTATTGAGAGACCGTCATCTATGGATAAACAAAAAATAAACAACTAATCATAAATCAACAAAAACAACAAGCTCACAAGCAATTGTGACACTTCGTTTGGTTTAGAGTTAATTGCATTAGCACAAAATTCAAAAAAATTCATGTATATAAGTTTTAAGATTCTGAATAACCAAATATAAAACTTTATTACACCAATCCGAAAATATTCTAGTCCGTTCTTATAAAATGACTTCTAAAAGAAACTCTGTTCAATTGTCGTTAAGTAGGGTTTGCAAAATAGAAGTGGCACGAGATTTGAAACAAATTATGCTTGAAACTAATACAATTACCAACAACGCAAATTAAGTTAGCAATAATGGTCTGAAATAAAATACTGAGTTTGATACTGGCTTGAATTATAACAAAAATCACATTTAAAGTTGCTATTGCCATCATTTGGCAGTAACATGCTAAGAAGGGCATTATGTTTTGAAGTGATTGAAAAAGAGTGCAAAGGCAACTGAAGACAACAGTGTAAGGTACCTGAAAGAAGAGATAGTGTTGAGTTAACCTTTTGAGGATCATAAGATTCTAGTTCATAAAATTTGAAACAATTCCGTAATTGTTTGGTAATAACAAAATCACAATGAATTTCAGAAAAATGGTTATCACGTCACAAACACATAACAATTAACAATCATGTAACATATGTGTTACCTTATCCCTCAAAGGGTTAAAGAACAAAGATACTATTGTCGGAGCAGAGCACTGCAACACTACGCAATTGTTAAAAACGAGGTGAATTCAACCTCCTGTGCTAATTGAGACAAAACCAGATTTAAAAATTGAATCTTTCCACTGAATGCTTCCAACATTACCCTCACATCAAAACGTATTTCTTTGATTGTGAATGCTTTGCATTTTTTGTTCTTGAGTAATATTAAATGAATCATCATTTTGCTGGGCCTGTTGCAGTTTTGCCAAAGCCCAGTTAATTAGCTTTGTTGGTGTCCACCTTCCTCGATGTGGATAAGGGGTTGACTTTATTGGATGCATACCAGTGCAAACCTTGACTGTAATACAAATTAACAATTTGCAAAATGCACTGTCTAAGGAAAGTCGTCTACAAAATTAGATGAGATAAAGTCCCTAACATTAAGATATGGGAGATGATAGAAGTAACGCCATTATACCACCTCATCCTTAAACAATTTCTCAGATGGTTTCCTCACCTTACAAAATTGCCATACTACCATCTTGCACACAAAGCTTATGACCATTGTTTATATGATTACAAAACCAGAAAACGCATAAGCAAGACTTAGATTGATGGTATCTAGGACATTTTAAAAATCTCCAACATCCAGCTACTTCAGGCTTACATTTTGAAAATACCCGTCTTTTTCTCTTTCCTTTGCTCTTGCTCTCTTTTCCTCTCTGGCACTGAATGCGGCCAAATCTTCTGTTCCTTTTGGTTGCATCAAACGCCATCCTAAAGCCTGGTGGTCTGCTGAGTTTAGTGAAAGGTGCGTCTAGTGAAAGACGTAAAGCTTTCGCTGCCACTCATAGAAGTGATGAAGATCGCCAGGCTTACATCTCTGCTTCTTGATGCACCTCATCAGTCTTCGCCAAGGCTGAGGCATGGCAGATGACTTGCTCTTCAATTTCACTCAATCAAACCCTAAATCTGTACACTCTCTTCTTCGCTCTATGGCTGACTCTTCTTCCTCATCTCCTTTCTCTCCTAATTTCCCTAACTGTTCTTCTCCCAGGGAATAGGATTCGGTCTATGCCACTTACCTGAGATCCCACTTTTCCATTTACCAGCCAAAGGCCCTGTGTAGCAGAGCCAAAGGCTACCCCTCTGATCTCTGCCAAGCCAAAGGCTACCCCCACTGGCCCAGACAAAGTTCCTATTCTATACTAAAGCACCTTCCTCTCTCTGGCATGAATTTTCTTCTTTACATCTTCAATCTTTCCTGGACGTTGCATTCTGTTCCTTCCATCTGGAAGAAATCTATTATTCCCATCCAGAAGATGGAAAAGCCTCTCGACTCTCCTGCTTCCTTCAGGCTTATTTCTCTCACCTCCTGTGTCTCAAAGCTTTTTGAACACATCATTCTATCCCGTCTACTCTTCTTTCTGGAATCTAATTCCATTCTCTCTTCTCGCCAGTCAGTTTCCATCCTGGACTGTCAACTCTATATCAAATTCTGTTCCTTGCTCAGTCCATTTCGAATGGGTTTAACATAACCAGGCCGAGATCTCGGACGATTCTCTTTACTATCAATTTCTCGAAAGCTTTTGACTCTGTCTGGCATCCTGCCCTTTTCTACAAACTTATTTCGGCTGGCCTCCCTCCTTGCTTTGCTCGTTAAACTCGATCTTTCCTTTCTGACAGGCGTGCTTGCATAATTTATCAAAATCATAAAAAGTCGTTCCTTTTGAGTCCATCGAGGTATTCTGCAAGGATTCGTTGTTGGCCCTGTTCTGTTCTCTCTTTTCATCAATAATCTTCCGGCTTCTCTGCCTTCCATCAGCTGCTCTCTTTATGCTGACAATCTGGCTATTTGGTCTTCCTCCCTGTCAATCCCCACTGCGGTGGAGACCACACAAGGAGCTCTGTTTCAATTGGAGCGCTGGTCTGAGTACTGGTTTCTTCCTCTCAATCCAAGCAAATATGAGGCCTCCTTCTCAGTGGATCCCCACCAACCTAACCTCCAGCCCAACCTCTTTTTACTCGGCTCCCGCCTCCGTTTCAATCCCACTCCAACTTTTCTTGGAGTCATCTTCAACCACACTCTTTCCTTTTCTAAACACGTATCTTTGCTAAAGGCCAAGTTTTTCCCACTTCTCAAGGCCTTATGCTGTATCTCTGCCTCCTCAAGGGGCCCCTTTAATGAGTCCCTCTCTGTCTTTTGTATGAAGCTTTTTTTTGGCCCCTTCTCATTTGCGCTTCACCCAGATGTTTATTTTCTCTTAAGCCTTACCAATTTCACCAAATTGGAACACCTCCACTGAGCAGCCAGTCGTGCCATTACTAACTTCCTCTCGTCCTCTCCTATACCTCTTCTTCTCTCCGAGGCTTCTTTACCTCCCCTATGAGTCACCCTAACTCATTTCACTCTTTTATCTTATAAGCGGGCTCTTCATCTCCCAACCTCCTTTCCTATTTCGGGTTTGACCAGACTAGGAGTGAAACCAAGACTCTGCAGATTGTCCTGGAGAGCTTTTGCATCCAATCACCCACTCATGCTTCTTTCTACTTCTCCTAGGGAGGCTCTCTTTGCCTGCCCTCCCTTTCCTCCTTGAAATCTTTCTTTTTTCACTGTGGAGTCCACCCTCTCCTCCTCATGGTCTCACTCTGATCCTCCTTTCTCTTGCCAAGGTGTGGCTCTCGCCCATCCTGACTTTCTCTCCCCTCATAATTTGGTACTTTGGACAGAAGGATCTTTTCCTTTTGGCAAGAGTGGCTTTGGCGTTCTTGCCAACTGCTCACTCTGTGACACTGAGGCCACTTTTTCCTTTCAGCAGGGCCAGTGTGTTCAAGTTTTTCTGCTGAAGCCTGCGCCATTCTTCACGCTCTTTGCTGGTCTCGGCAGCACCAACAAGTCTACCATTTCTTTTCTTTCTCCTCCTACTATCTGGTTCTTGCTCTGTCCTTGCCACCCTGTCTTCTCCTCCATCTTTCCTCTTATCTCAAACTCTGTGGCAGATCTGGCAGAAACTGTCTTCTCTCTCCTCTTGTACTATCAGGCTACAACGGGTCCCTGGACACTCATTTTTTCCGGGGAACCACGCGGCTGATGAGCTGGTCACACGGGGAGCAGTACTTGCAATCTCTGCAACCTCTTGTAGTCTCTCACCCCTTATCTCTCGTATTCACTCTTCTCTTTTCTCAGACTGCAGGTGTACTGTCTCATTGAAGTTCTTTGACACACAGGTTTCCTTGATTTCCCCAGAGGAACTTGTGCTCCCTCGTCATTCTTGCTGTGTTCTCTCTCGTTTATGCTGCAACAGACACAGCCTTCTTTTAGGTTCTTATCTTTCTAGGATTGGCAGAATCGAGAATGTTTCCTGCAGCACCTGCAGGCACTCGTCCCAAGACACCATTCATCTCATTCAGCACTGTACAGCTACGGACTCTTTGTGCCGCTCACTCTTTGGCAACTCTCTGTCTCCCGACAACCTCTGGTCCAGGCCCTGGGGAGTTGCCCAGCTTCTGGGGCTCCATGGTCTTTCACCATGCCCCCATCCCTCGGAAGAAGTCAGGTAATCAACAACAACTGGCTTTTTGGCTCTCCATAGGTTGAAAACTTTTTTTTCTATGACACTCTTTGGAACCAGCCGAAGGCAATAAAATATTGTTACTACAGAGTGTTCTAGTTTGATAAGTTCTGTACAAATATTAAAAAGGGAGCCAAGGTGACTCTGCTACTAATTTGACATACTCTTCATCCCTCAAGTAAGTTCCAGCACTACATAATAATGGATTAAATGTATTTATTTTGATTTTTGATAATTGTTTAACCAAGTGAAGAAATATCCAAAGTTTTCTGTTGTAAGTCCCATGGCTCTTGTTTTATTTTGAGATCATTAGCAGTAAAATCCTGTCTGAGGTTTAATCTGTAGAATTAGTGTAAAAGTGGGGTTTAGAACCAGCAAAAATTTTATTTTTTTCACAGTTTTTTGCATTTATACAGTATATCATTAACTCTATAAATGATATAAATTTTTATATGCTTCAATGTTTTTAGTGACTCGCACTAGTGGCAATTTTATTGAACAAAAACAAGCTGTTTTGCTGCTTGCTAAAATTTTTATCAGTATGATATGCATTCCAAATCTAAATTGTGTATTTCTTACTAATTGGTATTACAGAATGCACTTTGAATTCTTTGTAACACAGCAAGGTATAAAAAGAAACAATGAGATTATAATTAGCCATGCTTGTGTTAACATGTTGACTGCCAAAGCTGGGTCTGCCTGTCTGGCTGTAAATGCCTAGCAAATATCTGGCCAGATTATCATGAAAGCTATTTTTAACAGTTTTTGTATTGTATTTATGTTGAAAAATAATTTTAACAGTATAACCATCATTATGACCATACTTGTTCTGGCATATGTAACTGGCATATTAACCTGTGCGATAGCGTAGTAGTTAGAGCATTCTCTTTGCAGTCGGTAGACCTGGTGTTCATTCCCCTTGTCGAGTCATACTGAAAGACTTTAAAAAATGGTATCCACAGCTTCCCTGCTTGGCGCTTGGCATTTATGGGAGGTTGTGGAGAACAAGCCAGCAAGTTTGCTTGTTGTGTCCTTGTGCAAGGCACTTAACGGGATGCCCTGCCTTTATGTGGAAGACAGGTGGTCCAGACACCTCCAAAATGGCAACTCCCAAGCGAGTGCAGACATCCTGTCCAAAATGTAGCGATGCAATTCGCTTTCTTGTGAATAGAGGATAAACATGACAAATAAAAAAAAATATGTGACAGCCTTCTAGTAATTATGCTAAAGACGAGATAACTTGAAGTTGCACTCCAGAATAGTATTCCTCTATTTGTTTCCTACATATTATACATCTGCTATGTTTATAACACAAGTCCTGTTTTCACTTACTGGTATGATGTCAGTTAGATTAATGATATGGCATTAACTTAATACTAAAAGCCAAAAATTGACAAACTAGCTAGTTAAATAATTTAAAACAAAACAAACAAACAAAGCTAGTTAAATAATTCAGTTAAACTCAAATAAATAAGCTACAGCTAGCAGAGTAATGACTTATTTGCTATTGCCATCATGGCTAGAAAATTACTGCTACTTCGATCAGAGCATATCAGATTCAGTGTTTGTAATTTTACTTTGAACTCAGATAATGGCGACCAATGTTTTCATTCATTCGGTTGTGCCTCTATTTGGTTGATGATTGCAGCATACTTACCACTCAAGCTGCAGTACCTCAATCTTTTCGGCAATGGCTGGTAAGCATTAATTGAGGTCTCAGCCCTGGCTTTTGCTCCAATTGGGGATGCCATTTTTGCCCAGACTGGTCGCAACTGTAGCAAACTTGAAAGATGGTCAGAGTAGGCGTGTTGCTCACTGTGGTTGCTGTGTGACATTTAGTGCTTATATTGCAAAAGCAATGTGTGTATCTGATGATGTATGCATGGTTGTCTTATCATGCCACATGGTAGCAACTGCTTGAAAGCAGGTGAACAATGAGAACAGTCACTCTGCACAACAAAATTGACCACATGAAACTGAGTTCTACTTTGTGCGGCTGGATGTCAGACATGCATTGGTTCAAGCTAAGTTATTGATACATTATGCATGCATGCGCATTCACATGCGTTTTGAGCTCTAGCCTGGCCCCAGCCAAATTTGTTGCCCCAGTCATTTTTTCGTGGCTAGGTCATTGCTAAATCTCCAACAGCAATTCATTGAGTGATATTGGATATAATTGGAGAGGTGCACAGATCTGAATCTACTAATCTTCTGATATGGTAATATTTTAATATAGATTGCTCTACCATTAAAGGTTTTGTTTAGCTATTCTTACTGGAAGTGTTTCTACTAATGCTAGTAAACAAAATGAACTAACTCTTCTGCTTCTTCACAGAGGTTACTGATCGAATTTCTTCATTAAGCTATTATTTTAAGATGGTGGTTAGATTTGCAATCACCTGTTCAAACGTCAACTATTAGTCTTAGTTTTCTTTAAGATCATGTGATTATTTTTTTACTTGACTTTACAATGGGATTGCCAAGTAGCCCTGGTTTGTCCTCTTGTAGTACCGGTAATGCCATTCCATCTGATATGATTAGTTTTGCAGGCTTTTTACTAATTCTTCCCAACTGTGAATGTTAGTCCCAGATTTGGTTTTGATCCAACAAGAGGTATACCAGTAGGTTTGATGTTACCGAGCAGATCTGAATGTCCTTAGATCCAGCACAGATTTGCATTGTCACAACATGCAAGAAACAAATGAAAGATCACTTACAAGGCATACAGAGAATATAGGAGATTGCTGAGAGATTTTAAGGCCTCGGTGAAAATTGGCAATCATCATAGATGTCACTGTGGTCGGTGCAAGACATAGTTTGAATTTGAAATTTTCGTATAAAACCAAAGATGGTTCAGTAATGCTGCTTGCAATGTAATTTGTCGATCACCCAACCCTCAGCCTTCCAGGTACAAGATGTCAGATAATTTCACTCATGCTCTTGACAAATAGTAATTTGATATTTATTAATATTTATATACTGCATGTACATGTGCTCATAAAAAATGGGTCATGAGCTGCTGTAGGCATTTGATAATAATAAAATACATACAAATAAAGGAAACTAGAAAATGACAATAACACTGGTCAACAAAAAAATAGTTTTTTTTTTTAAACGAGAACAAGAACACTCATTTCTGGGTAACATCGAGGCGCTGATTCCGAATCTGGCATTAGTTTTCTTCTAGCACATCAGGATTTTGAGATATGAGGGGCATGGTGTGTGAGATTGTGTGTATTTTGTATCCCTTAAATGACAATATCTCTGCCATTATCATGGCTGTTGTTCAGGTTTTAACATAGGCTACTAACCACATTAGCATGCTGTTATACCTAATTCAACAAATTTGAAAAAAGATCTAACAAAAAAGATTAAACAAGTTTAATGTACCGGTGTGGTTGTTTACCAACAGAATGAAGATCGGACAATGGGCAAACTTTTTTTTGTTAATTGTAGTCTTGAAAAAGACTGTTTATTGACAGCCTTTAAACAGCTGCATTTGGGTGATTTTCAAATAGTCTTTTTGGGGTAGCTTCTCCAAAACTGTTTTTCAGAATAACATGTGTGGAAAATGTTGATCGCAATCTGGGTACCACTTAATACTGCAATCAAATACTAGTTCAAATGAGGAAAACTTTAAAATGTTTGACATATGATTTCCGTTTGTATAGATAGTTTGTATCATCACGATACAACATCCAGCAATAATCACCCATCATACCCTCATTCCAAAGTCCTTTATACCTTTGCTCATCACTAACTGCTCCAAGATTTTCAGGAAAAAAGTCGAGGTGTGAATGAAGAAAATGCATCTTTAAGGACATGCGACACCCCATCTCTTTGTATGCCGCAAGCAACTCTGCAACGCCCTCTTGATACAAATTTGACTTGACATTTCCCAAAAAATTAGAGCAAATCCATTTAAATGCATGCCAAGCTCGTAGTTCCAATGTATTTAACATTTTTTCAAACTCTGGGTCTTCAAAAACTTTCCGAATCTGTGTACCAACAAAGATTCCTTCTTTCAACTTGGCTAGGCTTAGCTTGGGAAACTTTTTACAGAGAAATTCGAAACCATTCGAATTCTGTTTTGCCATAGTTTTCACAAAGTTCTTCATTAATCCTAGCTTGATATGCAATGGTGGCATTAAAACTTTATCGGGATTTACTAAAGGGATGCGTTGGATATTTTTCACTCCAGGTGCATATGAATTCCTTTTCGGCCATTCTTTTGTTTTATAGTGCTGTGCAGTGGCACGACTATCCCACAAACATAAAAAGCAACAGTGTTTTGAAAAACCTCCTTGCAATCCCATCAAAATTCCAATTACTTTAAGGTCCCCACATAAGCTCCACTGGTAGTCAGAATAGTGAATCGCATTCAACAAAATTTCAATGCTGTCATAAGATTCTTTTAACTGGGCAGAGTGTGCAATAGGGATGGAGGGTTTTTTATTTCCAATGTATAGAAGAACTGCCTTCAAGCTTCTCTTTGAGGAATCGATAAAAAGCCTTAATTTGTTCACAATGTGAACTATACCCAGAGTTTGAAACAGCTCTTCAATATCATTGCAGTAACAAAGAGGTCCCTCAACTTGGAAGGCTGAAGATAAGTCCCAATTATGCTTCCTGTAGTAACTTACTTTGACATCTTTTTCAACCATATTTCGTTCTTTTAACCTTGATGCAAGGAGCTCCGCCTTTTCCTTAGAAAGACATAAATCTCTAATTAAGTCATTTAGATGTTATTGCGAAAATAAGATGGGATCTTCTGTGGTATCAGAATCTGTGTAGGTGGAAGAAATTAATCCGTCAGAGTTGTGTTCATCAGTACTGCTATCAGTAGTATCAAGTCAATGTAGCGGAGGTACTGGTGGTGGCATTGAATCATCATGAGGAACTGGGGTCCTTGCTGAATCCAAATTGGGATATGTTATTTTGTCTCTCTGTTTAAAGGAAAAATCCTTTGTTTTGATAAGACAAAAATAGCAATCTTGACAGTGATCTTAAGGTTCACGCCAAATCATTGGGACGGAAAACGGCATAGAAGAAGACTGTTTATTTAGCCAGTTGTGCAAGCCTAAGCAACATATCTTGCATATTTTATGGGGTGCCCAGGTCTTTTCTTGGTCACCTAATAGGCATCCAAAATATGCCACATACGAGGTATGTCCGAAAAGTAACGAGACTGTTGTTATAAAAAGTTTATTGAAAAATATTGAAATATACCAAAGTCAAAGTCCTTCAAAGTAATCCCCTTCCACTCGTAAACACTTGTGCATTCGCTTTTTCCATAATTCAAAAATTTTTGGAAGGCATTTTCTGGGATCTTCTTGAGCTCCGTTGTCACGGCCTTTTTGATGGAATCGATGTCAGAAAAATGGGTTCCCTTCAGAACAGATTTGATCTTTGGGAAGAGGAAAAAGTCACATGGGGCCAGATTGGGGGAATATGGGGAGTGTACCAAAGTTGCAATGTTCCTTTCTGCAAAAAACTGACAAATACTCAGGGCTGTGTGAGCAGGAGCGTTATCGTGATGGAGCGCCCATGCATTGGTTTCCCAAAGGCTCCACCTCTTGTCACGCACTGATTTTACGAGACGCCGAAGAATCTCTTTATAGACGGTTTGGTTCACTGTTTGGCCTTGGGGTAGGAATTCGAAATGAACGATGCCTTGAATATCGAAGAACACAATGAGCATCAATTTTACTTTTGACTTCGACTTCCTTGCTTTCTTTGGCTTTGGAGATCCATAACTTTTCCATTCATGACTCTGTCTCTTCGTTTCTGGATCGTATTTGAATACCCATGCTTCATCCCCAGTTATGACAGAGTTGAGCAAGTCTGGTTCAGCTTCCAGATGCTCGGTAATGTCTTGGCAAACAGTGAATCTTCGTTGTCTTTGGTATTCGGAGAGAATCTTTGGAACCATTTTCGCACACAGTTTGCGCATTTACAAGTTTTCAGTAAGAATTTTCCACACTGCGTCTCTGCCAATGGAAAGCTCCTCACAAATCATTCCTACAGTCAGTCGACGATCTGCACGCACCAGTTGTTTCACACGATCGATGTTGCTATCAGTCCTGCTTGTCACCGGCCTGCCAGACCTTTGATTGTCCTCACATTCTTCTCGACCCTCTCAGAATCGTTTGTGCCATTCAAAAGCACGAGCTCTTGACATTGTTTCTTCTTTGTAAACTTGCTGTAGCAACGCAAAACATTCTGAAGGTGTCTTGCCAAGCTTGGCTAAAAATTTCAAATTAAATCTTTGCTCCACAGTACTCATGTTTGGAGGGTACTCTCACCGTCAAAAGCGTAAAAAATGCAGCTTTTCAAGCAGTACAACGAAACATAAGAAATACAAGGCAAACGAAAAGAGACACTTCAATCAGAAAGTGTGGAAATGAACTTGTTTTTACCCTGCGACAGTGCCTTGACAGTGCTGACGTCCGACGCAATAAATTTGTCAAAATTCATTGAAGCAAGCGAGCAGCGGTTGCAGTCTCGTTACTTTTCAGACACACCTCGTACATCTTCTTGATATCATGAGTGATATTTCTTTGCTGTTTTTGCTTGTAAACTTTCCACAGACAAAGCAAAATCGATCTGGATGGTTTAAGCAGTTTTTAGGCATTATGAATAGGCCTATCTTTAGAAATTACTTGTAGAAATACTATAATGTATATTACTATTTTACACCTGCAGAAATAACTAATTTATATGATACAACATATTGCCATATACTGTTAATATAATCCCTCAGTTTCGCCTGGTATGTTTCTACATTTGTCACTCTCTACACTTACTGTAGACTACTTAAATAAACTTGCAAAAATATCCTTCCATCCTTTTCTTGTCATTCAGAGCTTGCACTTAGGCTGTTTTACCACTTAAGAATGTTATTCTGTGACGTCATAATGCAATGTTCTATTGTATTTGGACTGTAAAATGCTTAACAACAAAAATTGATTTAAAATTATATAAACCGAAATATCTCAAAAAACAGATGTGCTAGAGAAAAAGTAAAATCATTTTTGGAATCTGCATCAAAAATACTTTAAGATAGGCTCATCAGAATCTTCGTTTAAAATTTGCTGTTGACCAGTGTAATTAGCTATAGCAACAATATTTTAAATCTAAAGCAATATGATAAAAATATGCTAAAAGTTACTTAGTGACATGTAACGTAATCGCAAATATTTTGTTTTCAGAATCTGACTACAGAAATTTTGAAACTTAAAGAGCAGGGCAATGACGAGTTTAAAAGAAAAAGTGAGTTCACATTCTATTTAGCTCACATTGTATTTCATTACATTAATTGCGTGATAAAACCTCAGTTGGCTTCCTTGATCATAACAAGACCATTGGGCTAAAGTCCAATTTGTGATTTGAATATCAATGTTGTACTGACTCTACCTGCTCTGTAATTTTACAGTACTATGCCTATTTACCGGTATCAGTAATTTCATGGGCTAAATTTTGAGCAGAATGTCTAAAGAATTTTGGACAATTTTGTACAAAAGTTATAACCCGTTTGTTGGTACCTTAGAATTTATCTCCTACAGTTTGATTAGTGTTGTCAACGTGACTAGCATTTCTCTCAGTCCTTGCACATCCCAATTTTTTGCATACATCAAAGTTTACCTTAAACATTTATTCATTGATAACAGCATTTTATTTTTCCCTCTGACAAATTTTATTTGTTTGGTATGACTAGGGCCAGCTAAAGTTAAAAAACTTTGAGGGCTAAGTTACATTATCAAACTTTTATCAACCTTGGTTTTGGTTGCTCAGATCTTTTTGGTAAGTTTTATGAGTCAAAATTTTACCTCATTGAAATTTACTTTCAAAAAAAATAATTTCTTGTTTATTTATGTAATTTTTTTGAGCAGCTTTAAATAATTTTATAGAAAAGTCTTATAATTCAAACATCTGCAACAGGAATGAGTTATTGTCACAATAAAAATGAATGATCGGACTGAACATTCGTCACTTGATGCATGCTTATTAGAAAAGTTCATTTCAAAATCTTGATTGTTGATGCGTGGTTGCACAATTGTTATGCAATTAATGTAGTCCTATAAAAGATTATGTCTCACTACACGTGGTCTTTTTGAACTTTGACTTGTGATATTTAGTTGCATTGAAAGATGCCTAAACAAGTAAAGTCGTCTACAGCGAATGCTAGGCAAATTTGTAGCCAGTAATCAGATGAGTTTTCAGCAACCCCAGCAGATGATATATGGTGCAACATTTGTGACGTATTAACTAAATGTGATTAATATTTTTTGTGGCAAGTCATAAAAAAAGTAAGCATCATCAAGCTGGATTGCAGAGGAAAAGCTAATCCCAAGGTAAGCCAGCAAACCTTTTTACGGCCAGATCAACTAAACTTGAAGGAAAAATTATTTTCTTCATTCCTAGCAGCAGATATTCCACTTTATAAACTGAACTAACCAGCTTTAAAGTTACTGTTTGCTGCGATGGGAAAAGTTTCATCTTCTGAGACTGCAGCCCGGGCTAGCATTGCTCAATTAGCAACTCAAAAAGAAAATCTAATTCAGGAACTAATTCACAACAAAAAAATTTTTTGATCATGAATGAAGTAGAGGTAGCTAAGCAAAAGTATATTAGTGGGCTGGTGGGCAGCTTGGAGACGCCAACTGACACATATTGATTGTCTTCCACTTAAAAACTGTAGCAGTGTAAATAGCAGTTTTATTCTGCACACTGTAGGCGACATATTGCAACACCTTGGCACCAAATGGGAAAATTTTGCGTTGCTATCAACTGATGGTGCTCGTTAGATGTCTCTTGCTGGTAAGATACTAAAGGAATTCCCGTATACCTAGGGATGGGCAAATCAGAATACCGAATCCTAAGGATTCGAATTCCAAATGCCAATTCAAACCAGATTATAGGATTCGGTTTATATCCTGCTTACAAGCTTTTTCACGTTACTTGATCACAGATTTTCTTTTTGTAAAAGTATCAATTACATGCAATGATTCAAAAACCAACTTGCACACACAGGCGAACGTGTAGAAAGCTTAAATCTATCGCACTGCGATAAACTCGTTCTCTGATAGTGCTAATTGCAAAAAAAGGATTCGGATTCGGTTTAACTATTCTAGAATATTCTAGAAAATCTAAAAAATCTTGATGGCATGGTAGTAGCAATAAAAGCAACAGCAATCAAAAATTGTAAAAAATATTTTCATGAAGCTGGTCTGCCATCACCTCCGACCCAGTGATTTATAAGATGGGCAACTTGCCTTAGAGTTGCATTGAACTAAAGACTTTCCTGCTGTTTGTACTATTGTCAACTATTGGACAGGTTGTGGACTCTTAGTTAGCTGAGCAAAAGAACCTATCAATGGGGATAATTTGGTACCAGGCTTAGTTTGTATTAACCAATATTAGACTTACAGCTAACCCCCACTTCTTAGAAGCAAGTGACTGCATTACGACGGAAGCATGCAAATTATTGAAGAACATGCAGTTTCACAATGATCCCTGTTCAATTCAAGCTTGCATCTTAGATTTAGAAGC
Source organism: Trididemnum clinides (assembly GCA_963675345.1). Taxonomy (NCBI): domain Eukaryota; kingdom Metazoa; phylum Chordata; class Ascidiacea; order Aplousobranchia; family Didemnidae; genus Trididemnum; species Trididemnum clinides. Next base: position 358,062 of record OY776288.1, on the reverse strand, counting down.
AATAATAAACTGTACTAACTTGATCATTGCCCCAACCACCTATGCATTTTTGCAAAGAGCCCAGCCAACCTCCGCTTCTGTTGAGCAACCAGTCTCTTTGATATAAAAACTGGGAAAGGATAGAAAGTTTTAGCTGGAAAATGTCAAAAAATACTTGATGCTCTATTGCAATAAATAATTCTGGTTATTTTAAGGTGTGATCTTCTGTTGAGCACATGACAGACTGACAAAATACGTCCTATTACAGTAATGCAGCAGTTTTTATTTGCATGAATTGCTTTGCAGAAGCGCTGTTTTGTAGGTCCAGTTGATGTGCATCACTGCAAGACAACTTGAGATTTATCTGACTGCTAACAACAAAATGCAAAATATACCTTCTCTAAACTTATGTAAATTGCCTTTTCTGCAATATATTTGTACAACTTTGCAAATACATGTTTGATGGATTTGCTGTAAAAATTTAAGGTAAAATAGAAAAATTTGCTCAACAATGGTCACCACCATCATACCGTACCATACAGCAATCTATTACATCATGTCAATAACCCGTGACCGGTTTCGACCTTATTGGGTCTCATCAGGCAGGTGTAAAAAACACTCAATAATAAACATGCTGAAAAAAACAAATTGCCTTAGAGTTGCATTGATGGAGGCGGATCCCTCTTAATAGGAGATCGGCTTGAAGATGCTAATTAGCAACTTCTATATTTTATGGCATGATAAGTCTTGACAATGATTCTACACCCCTATTAGGGCTTACCAATGTGACTTGTTGTCCATGTCATGTGTGTGTGTCCTTAAATGAGACCCCCATGATATAGGTATTGCTGTATCATATTGTTTTTATTGCATTTTTTTTGCACCCAATAGCAAATTTGTTTTTTTAGCATGTTTATTATTGAGTGTTTTTTACACCTGCCTGATGAGACCCAATAAGGTCGAAACCGGTTGCGGGTTATTGACATGATGTAATGGATTGCTGTATGGTACGGTATGATGGTGGTGATCATTGTTGAGCAAATTTTTCTATTTTACCTTAGTGTGATGCTGGAGGCGGATCCCTCCTAATAGGAGATCGGCTTGAAAATGCTAATTAGCAACTAGCAACTTCTATATTTTCTGTAAAAATTTAATGATGTAAAAAAGTACACTGTTTTTGGCAACTTTTTTTGGTTTAATTTTTCTAGCAAAATTTTCAACCAATTGTCTTTAATGTGGGAGATAATAAAGAAGAATCCAGGCAACTTTTTTTTTGGTTTGTCAAAACTTTGTAATTTTTCTAGCAAAATTCTCAACCAACTGTCTTTAAATGTATGAGATAATAAAGAAGAATCCAGGTTTGATTCTCCCCAAGGTTTGACCTATGGAAGATCATGACTCGCATAGACGTTGCATGGCTGTGACACAACAGCGAGTGACAGCATTATATGTTGCAACATGCACAGCTGTGCCTTTGCTTTACGATTTATCCCTCAAGCAGTTTAGCATCAAATAAGGTCAAGAATTTTTTTTTTCTTTATGCAAGTAACTCTTAGCTTCAGTTTAAGATACAATATCATTTTTTGAGAATTGCAGCAGAATTGGTTAAAATTTATATTTTTTCTTTATGTTTCAATTAAATTTGTCCACAGTGATCTACCACTGGGCCGGTATTTTATTTAGCTTCCAACATCCCTAGTCAAATTGACAAAATTTTTCTAGATTTCTTGTTTTATTGCTTTATGGGGATGATATACAGTAGACGCCGCTTATTAAGCCCACGGTTTATAAACCCACCCGCATATTAAACCCATACTCGTCTGGCCCGGAATTCTTCCATTTGACTGTGCATTAACAAAACTCGCTTTATACGTCCAAAAACCTGTTAAATAAGCCCAAATTTTCTACGCAATTTAAAATTTGTTTTAAAAGCTTTATAACTGACAAATTTTATCACGTAATTCTTGTTTTTTTTCTGTAATGGATAAACATCAAGCATTTCGCTTGCTGTCTAAAATTCTTCTGTTTTGTCACAAACCTTTCATGTCTAAAAACTGACTATGTTTTACATGGAGCAGGCTGCACCTGTACGATAATATGAGAAATAGGTAACACAATGAAATAATGATTTAGAATAGCTTTAAACATTTTATTTTTATTACAATTAGCTACAAATATTTTAGCTCAAAATATTTAGAAAAAGTCGTCCGTCGGTTAACAAACCCACCCGCTTAAGCCAAAATCATCCGGTTGCTAGGCGGGCTTAATTAGCGGCGTCTACTAAGTCTGAATTTTGCAGAATTTACTGCTATAGTGTTTTAGAGGTATCTCTGAAATCGAGAAAAATATATAACCTTGTCACAGGCCTGTGGTTAGTTTGAAAACAAACCACATGCCAAAAACAATGAAGAAACATTGAACTAAACAAAAAATGTGACTGTAAACTATTGCAATACATTTGGGGGGGGCAAACCAGAATATTTTTTCGTTTTGAAACGTGGGTTGTTGTTGTTGAGCTGAATTTACATTATGCAAGGTCAAGCCGTACCTAATCATTGCCTCTTCGATGGGTTTCTGGAGCGATGGTGGTGTTGCGTGGCGCTTTCTTATGAAAGATGTAACAAGCTATTTTTCCATTTTCTTGATAAGCAGCCTTCTCGCGTGTCGAACAGCAAATAGCCTCCGTCTCTAGAAATTCATTGAAGGTAAAAGGAAAGCAAAAAGGGGAATGAGATCCCTCTGGGCACGCGGCCCAGTGGAGCTCGGACAAGTAGCCTCTGGCTCTGCTACGCAAACGCTTTGGCTGAGACAAGGAAAAATAAGATCTCAGGTGGTTGACATAGACTAATGCCGACTCTCCAAGAGAGGAGAACATGTTTCGCTGGTAATGAATGTAGGTGCCGTTGTCAAACTGCTGATGGATGTTGTTCGGCATTGTGTTTCTTTTTCACTTACATATCAGTTCATGATGTCTAAACTGCGCATTTGTAGTAAACGTTTATAGTTGTGCTATGCGGTCTTGATTAACTAGATTTTTTAAAGAACTGTTCTGTTTTCAGTGTATTTGAAAGCAGAGGAGCTGTACAGTGAAGGTCTTCGTATTTGTCCTGATTCCTTTTCCTATCATCGGGCAGTATTATTGTCAAATCGAAGCGCTTGCCTCAATTATCAAGTAAGATTATCAAAAGCAAGCACTTTTCTTTTTCCAACATATCATCTACTCTTCTAGTTTTGGTCTTTATTATGCGATAAGCCCCCACATGACTTGCTCAAATTTTAAAAACATTATTCTCAAGTTCCCTGTTTGCCGTTCAGCATCAAAAATAATATGGAGAAAAAGCCGGCGAGTTTGTTTGTTTTGTCGTTTGATGCAGCGCTTAACGGGATACCTATTTTCATGTGGCGGACAGGGGGTGAGGTCGAGCTATCTACTCGTCGCGTAACCCGATCTAATTAACGGCTTGAAAAAGCATGAGTCCATATATATGAGCCAAAATAAAGTCTATCTCAAATGAAGAAAGATCTGCTTCTATGTCCAAAGAGCGAGTTTGGTGGGATAATGTCACAGCTTGATGACTTCGCTTCTACTCGTTCAGTTCATGGTTGTTCTAAAACAAAGTATTTTAACAAAATTGTTGGCAAAATTCGAAAAAGAAATAGTTAACAGTAGGCGTATTACAATATTTAGTTTTCACTCTTTATTTGTCATCGCATGTTCACGTATAACAATACCGCAGGACCTGTGTAGTCTGCCATACCAGAAAGAGAGCCTACAAAATGGTTATGGAAAACTTTTCGTCACTGAACACGCCAAAGCCTCATCACAAGGAGGAGGACTTGAAAGTTTTAACTAAAAGACGAAAGAATATATTGGAAATGAAGGTCCCTCTATTATCGCGGAGTAAAGCAGTATACTTCGAAACTGGCGTTTGCGGACAAAGTCTGGAGTTTTTTTGCCCCATGTCACGTTTTGTTAGCACGCTTTCGGTAATATTTGTGGTCATCCTTCACCCGATCCATGTCGTTTTTCAATTTGTATGTTCTGTTAAAAATCTTACGAAGTTGCCAGGCTTTTTGATTTTCTCCTGTAAAGTGGTTGGACATCATGATTTTTATATTGATTTCGTGGTCAGTGTTTTGTTTGCTATTTTTCAGAATAAGAAGGAAGAAGCGATTGCTGATTGTACAGAAGGTAAGTTGGTACATTAATTTGATTTGAATTCATGTTGGTCATTGTCTTTCGCTACTTTGCTTTGAGATTATTTCAAGCTTAAACTATACGAGCAATTTCGTGAACTTAGCATCGACATTAAGTGCAGTCATTTCCTAAAAATCTCTTCATCATCATTACGGTAATGTTATCAAACTCTTGGTCAGCAATAAATTTTTCAGCAATCAAATTGAATCCGACTTATATGAAGCCGTTAATGCGACGTGCGCAGCTTTATGAGGACACCGAGAAATTTAGTGAAGCGCTGGAAGATTATCAAAGTGTCCTCAACCTTGAACCAACCAACAGTAAAGCTCATGCCGCTTGTTCGAAGCTTCCGCCACTGATCGAAGAAAAAAACGAAAAGCTGAAGGAAGAAATGATAGGTGGGTGTTTTAGTGTCCACTTAATGTTGAGCACTTACCGAGTGCGGCGTTCGCTCTCGGTATTTGGCGCCACCGGGTTGGAATGCGCCTTAGTTTAAAGCAGTTACTGAGTATGGAGTGTACCTTAGATGTTGATTTCTGCTGACTGTAAGCTTTGCTGATTGTTGAGTTCTCACTAAGGGTTTTGCGTTTGCTGAATGTGTAGTGCAGGATTGCTATTGCGTGCAAACTCAACGTTAAGTGCTCACTAAGTGTTTTGGGTTTGCTGAATGCGGAGTGCATGATCGCTTTGGAGTGCACACTCAACATTGAGTCCTTACCGAGTGTTTTGCGTTTGCTGAATACGTAGTACATGATCTCTATTGCATGCACACTCAGCAATGAGTGCATACTGAGTGTTTTGCGTTTGCTGAATGTGGATTGCGCACTCAGTGTTGAGTGCCTACCGAGTGTTTTGCGTTTGCTGAATGTGTAGTGCATGATCGTTATTGAGTGCACACTCAGCTTTGAGTGCTTACTGTGTGTTTTGCGTTTGCTGAATGTGTAGTGCATGATCGTTATTGAGTGCACACTCAGCTTTGAGTGCTTACTGTGTGTTTTGCGTTTGCTGAATGCGGAGTGCATGATCGCTATTGAGTGCTTACCGAGTGTTTTGCGTTTGCTGAATGCATGGTGCAGATCACTATTGAGTGCATACTGAGTGTTTTGCGTTTGCTGAATGCGGAATGCATGATCGCTATTGAGTGCACACTCAGCATTGCGTGCTTACTGAGTGTTTTGCGTTTGCTGAATGTGGAGTGCATGATCGCTATTGAGTGCACACTTCTGAGTGTTTTGTGTTTGCTGAATGCGGAGTGCATGATTGCTATTGAGTGCTCACTCAGCATTGAGTGCTTACTGAGTGTGCTGCGTTTGCTAAATGTAGAGTGCATGATCGCTATTGAGTGCACACTCAGCATTGAGTGTTTATTGAGTGATTTGCGTTTGCTGAATGCGGAGTGGATGATCGCTCACTATCAGCGTCGAGTGCTTACTGAGTGATTTTCGTTTGCTGAATGCAGAGTGCGTGATCGCTATTGGGTGTACACTCAGCGTTGAGTGTTTACCGAGTGTTTTGCGTTTGCTGAATGCGGAGTGCATGATCACTGTTGAGTGCTTACAGAGTGCGGAGTAGTGTTGAGTACTTACTGAGGTTAAAAGTTCGAGAAGAAACGACCGTAAGCTTTCATTTTACCTTTTAAATGGCAATCCCGTGGCCTTTATTTAAATTGGCGATCTCTTTCGGCTGAGTCGAATGACCAGTTCTTGATTTTTCTGTTTTCAGGTACTTTAAAAGATTTAGGAAACAAGGTTTTGGGTAAGTTTGGATTATCGACCGATAATTTCCACCTAGAGCAGAATCCCGAAACAGGAAGCTACAACATCCAGTTCAAGCAGAACCCGTGATTGTTGCTTAGTGGAAGCGAGCGAATAGAGACTGTTCTTGATCTGAATGGGAAGATATTCAGATCGTAATTAGGAATTGTATAGCCGCCGAAAAGAAAGACTGTAGAAGTCTTCTTGCCTTGAACGTTTTGTCCAAGGTGTGTCATCGTGATGTTCAAACAATTGTCGGTTTTAACGATGTAATATGCTGTGTGATTATTATGTTGTCTTGATTCCTTTTTTTTATTTTTTTTAAATTCAGCAGCGTAACTGTTGCTTAAAATGTCTATTTTATTTCTAAGCAACCAACTTATTTTGCAATGAATCTGCATCCGATCTCTTGAAGTTACAATTTTCCACAAAATAAACCTATAGCCCGAAGTTCCAATGAATTGCAGACCAACGACGTTTTAATTTTGACCAGCATGAGGTTTGTTGATATGCCAACACATTTCATGCTCAAAAGTGCATTTGTACAAAGCACTGCCCAACATTCACCTTGAGTAGACATCACCAAACTTTTTTCACGAAGGGCCGAATTACTGAGAAAATTTTATACTGGTAAATTCAATCGAAGTTAATTAAATTAGTATCTATCACCGCAACCTTTATTGCAAATTTACTAAAATCAGCTTGGTATCTCACGTGTTCAACAAATTTTAGGGTCATGTATCTGGCACCCGCTGGCTACGCTTAAAGTTGGGGTATGTCAGTAAGAATTTTGTCATGGCAGATTTTTTTTAAACCAGATACTTCTGTAGAAATGACTGCTTTTGTGGCGACCAGAGGAAAAACCCTCACAAACGACCTTTGATCTTGAGCAAAGTGGCCTGAAACAGCTTTGTCAGCAAGCCGTTCATATGTAGTCGGAAACAGCTTTCATTGTTTTATTGCGTCAAATCACGTAAGTGAGAAGAACGCAAACGTAATAAGTGTATTCTGTCAAAACAAAACTAAACTTGTTTCTAATGAGGCTGCAATATAATGCTTTGCCTAATGCAGTGGTTCTCAAACTTTTTTGCCGTGACGCTTTTGGAAAAGTTTGCTAGGCATGCGACGCACCACTAATAAAATTTTAAATAAGAAAATTTAAACTTATAAATGGCGCTTTAGGGGAGAGCGGGGCATAACGGGACGCCTAAGGACTTTTGTTAATATTTCTTAATATAAACAATGTTTGTGCCCAATTTTGGTATTGCTGTATCTGCATGATACAATAGTACCTACAAACAAAGAATCATCGCGGTTGTTGACGACCACGGAAAAGGAGAGCTAAAAAACAAATTTTAAAATTTGTCCCATTTTGCCCTGCACTTGGGGCATAATGGGACAAATGTCCCGTTATGCCCCAGGTGTCTCTTTCACTTTAACTGTTGCTGTAAACCATAATTTACAGTTATGAGTATGTTTATTTAGCTATACAGTAGAATTTTCCTATATCGACAGTTCGTCTATATCGACACATTATTGTCCTATCTTTCACGTGCATTCGAGTTCGCCTATATCGACTTCGGCTATATCGTCAGTTCGCCTATATCGACACTCTTTTTTGTCCCCCAGAGCATGTTGTTCGTTTATAGTGACACTGACAGGACTCAATTTTCTTTTTACAGCAGGACGTAATTTCACAATTTAGTACAAAAGGGTTAGCAGCTGCGAGAAAAATTTTGCAGAAAAGAATTTAGAATTCCATCTGTACTGTAGTTGCAAAGAGACTGACGATTGACGAAACAATACAGAGTATCGACAATTGTTGACGTATTAGAAATTAGACTGAAGACAAACAACCAAGAAGTGTTGCCCACAAAAGTTCAGCAACACGTGTTTGAACAAACTGTTACAAAAGCAAAACAAAAAAAACTACCAATTTTCTTGTTATAGCGTACCGTACAGTGTAGTAACGTCGTATTGCTCCGCATTAGTACAATACATTAGTACAAATGCAAAATAAAAAGTCATTGTAGACTAATTGTATAATTTTCTTTCTAGAAAAAAGTTCAGAAGAAAAATATACAGTACACTATACAATGGAGCTTTCTATTATAAATGCTTTCGATTGAATTGTTTCCTAACTTTCCTTGCTTGACCTGAAAATTTTTTGGGGGGGCAAGAGAAAATTTTGGGGGGGCAATTGCCCCCCCCAAAAAGGTCCTGGCTACGCGCCTGGCCTACATAGTACAAGCAGAGTCGAAGTTGCAACTGACATTTCTAATCACACTACGATCTAAGCGTAAATTGCTGGGTGTTGAGCATTTGACATAGACAAGCAAAGAGGCAAAAAGTGTCAATGGATTGTAAAAAGACAGTGATGAGGCTCTAGTAATTGACCATGAGATTCATCTCTTCAGCTAAAAAATTTTTGCTGCACACAACCATATGGCATATTACAGTAGAATTTGCCTAATTCGTCATCTCAAGGGGATTAGAAAAAAGTGACGAATTAGGGGAACAGACTAATTATGCAAACAGGTAAAAACTCTATAATGGCTTGTACACAAAGGGCTTGTTTTGTTGTTAACGCAGTTTGTTACGTTTATTATTGAATACAATGCACTTACACGGAACACAAATCATGCAATACATGAAAAATAATACACAAAGTCAGTGTAACCAAAATTGCTAACTCGCAAAAAATGTGTGATTTTGGTTTGCTTTGCTCTATTAAAGGCTTTCTTTGCCAATATGTCCTGTCGCATTTTGGACACGTTGCAAAGAAGCACATCGTCCTTTGTGTTGCTGCAGCGAGATTTCCCCGTAGACTACTGTATCATACCGATAGGGACGCTTTTCTTTACTGAGATCTAATCCGATAAGGTCTGTTTGTTTGTTTGATATTTAGCACGTGTTGAAATAACCACTGAGACCGCGTGAATTTATCTATCATGCAGTAACCAACAAAGCTGTGAATACCGCTTAAACAATGAATTGAATCTGAAAATGATGAATAAGACGAACAAAGGGTTTTTCGGGGATATAAATAGGTGACGAATTAGACGAACTGGAATGCACGTAAAAGATAAGAATTCTGCCGGGACTGACAAAAATGTGACGAATTAAGCAAACTGACGAATTAAACGAAGACGAATTCTACTGTATATACAATTTAAGCCTGAGATGCATTTTTTATCACTAAAGCTTGCAAACAATTTATCTCTCATCTAAGGACTGGTCTTCTACGACAAACTTGAAAGGTTTGTTTAAAATCTAAGTCTCTGCCAAAAAATTAGGCTGAAAAAAGTTGAAATCTAAACAAGAGCAATGTCCACAAGCTTGATTAGAAATCCTTCAAATCAAAATATATATACGGTATATGGTTGTTATCATGCAGCCTTCAAATCAATATTATCATGCAGGTTGGAGCTCATAAAACATAAGGTAGAATTACAATTGAGAAATTAAACAAGCTATTGTTATTGCATTAAATATCAATGGAACTAGTAGCACATGATAACATAGCAAGACTAGTAGTATTACAAAAGTTTGACCTGTCAAGTTTATGCAATTTGTTTTCAGATTAAAGCAATTTCAATCACAGGCAGTCAGTACTGCAAACATGTTCACAATACCCAAGTCACTGTATTGCATTATTTTGCTTTTTTATTACCATGTAGCATATACCCAGAAGACAAAATTATTTAAATAAGTAAACTGTCAACTAACAGCATTGTTTCTGCCCAAAGATTTTTTTACGGCATTTATAGTTTGACGTTATAACTCAAAGAAATCCAAAAACATTACAAACTAAATTGTATATTTTTGTGCAATATCTCCTAAGCAATTTCAGGATTAAAAGTTATTGCCACATTAAAATTATTTTTTATCTACAACAATTATAGTCACACTGAAAAAATATCTCATTCTTAATCACTAACAAATTTTGTACACAAATCACATTTATAAAACCCATTCCCTCTATAGTCTGTGCAGTTTTCATGAGACCAGTCCTCACATTTGTGACACTGAATCCAATCTTCTTTGGGTGGATCTTCATATAGTTCACCACAAACAATGCACTGATATTCTTCAAAAAAACGTGGTTGATGGCGTTTGGATTTGGAACACTTGTGTTTATGTTCTAGACCAGGGGTTCCCAACCAGGGGTGCTCGCACCCCTTGGGGGTGCGAAGCAGCATCCTAGGGGGTGCGAGATGGTCATTCAGATCTTTCTGTTGCATTTTTGTCCTGTCATGCTCAGTTCATCATGTGTTAATAGCTCTGCACAATCAGTGTCTAATTACAGCATGCCTAATGCGCGGCCTTCACTTCAGCCCGAAACGATGCGAGGGTATTTCTTCTGGGAGATCACCCCTGCAATAATGGTGAGAAAACTGCGGAATTTGCCTGCTTGAAAACTACGGAATTAGACTCTAAGCCAGGGGTGGCCAGACAAGTGATGACCTTTTTTTTTTTTTTTTGGAGAACACCGCTGAATGTGGCCTTATTTTGACTTCAAAGCATCAAGACATTGCGTGGCAGATGCGCCACGCAAACATTCATAACTTGTTATTGCCCTCAAGTGTGTAGTAATGTCTTGATGCTTTGAAGTCAAAATAAGGCCACATTCAGCGGTGTTCTCCAAAAAAAAAAAAAAAGGTCATCACTTGTCTGGCGTGAAGTTTGGTGGCATTTTCAGCTATCGCCTTTTTTTTTTTGGAGATCAAACCTGAGTTGATCGTTCTTTTCAATTCAGAGTGTTAGTGCATGGCCTTATTCTTCACATGTTAAAATACTATAGGGGTGCGAGAACATATTAAGATATTTTAGGGGTGCGAGAACATATTATAACAATATAGGGGTGCAGGCCATTAAAAAGGTTGGGAACCACTGTTCTAGACCAACATTGCACTGTTCTTTTTTAGAAGATTTGAAGTGATTTTGAATGGAAATTTTTTTTTGATATGGCGAACTTGTTAGAAGTTCTGATTGCTTTCCTTTTCTTTTTCTGCTTTTTATTTTACCACGAGGTAAAGGAGAAATGTCAATTACATTGACTTCAACATGTGTATTGTTTTGATAACTTGCAACAGCAGACGTGCTTTTCAAATTTTCTCTGGTTGTATTAGTAGTTGATTGAAGTGCTTCTGCTATTGTACTAGTGCTTGCACGATCAGCAGAAAAAGTAAGCACATCTTCAAAAATGTTATCATCATTGATGGTTTGGGGTATAAGCATTTCAGGAAAGCTTTTTGAATTTTCACTGGTTGTGTTACGTGAACTGACAAACAACATCATAGGAAGGAGAAAATCCTAAATTATGAGCAAGCGAATAAGGCCAGTGTACAATTCATTCATATCTGACATAGAATTGAACGCCTAATTGACATTCGTGTGTTTATGTGGCCGTATTGTTATGAGTCATTTTGGTGAGTTCGCAGTTCTAATGAAAAACAACTTTACACTACGGAAGGGGAGTTGATATCATTTTTAGTTTATTTATTATGACCGAGATCAAATTGTGCCTAAAAAACATGTTATGGATACTGCTTTCTCCTATGACTACTACCGGTTCGTACTCAGAAAACAAATTATTCATGCCACTTTCTCCAATTCGAAGAAATTACCCCAAGATCGTTATAAATAACGGCCCCGAGTTCTACTGTGGCAGATTAAAGAAAGCATTGGTTACAAAGCCATGCTGCGGTATCCATCAGCTTTAATAAAGCATTAAGTACTGAATGCTGGTCTGTACGAATTAGTAGAAATAGGAATAGTAATATGATTCTTTGTATTTGTAGAAGTAAAATAACCCGAATTTAACATCATAATCACTATCTCGCGCTTAACGCTTCCCTCTAATTGTTCTTATGGCCCATGAAACGTGTATTATATTTTAAATCTTGGATGAATAAATGAATTGCTTGATCATTGTTGGGCCATTGAGTACCGGGAGACGAGAAAGTGAAGTTGAAATTCGTATCCGGACTTATTCAGATAGCATCACTTCGGTTCATGGAGGCGCTGAAAGGATCGAAGACTACAGGTTGCATTAGAAGTCCATGGAAGCGATTCTTTTGTCTTGCTAGTGCTTGCATGATCTGCAAGAATATTTAGCAGTCCTTCAAAATAACTTTCATCTTTTGTTTGGGATATTGGCATTTTTGTAATGATCGACTGTGAAAAATCTTCATTGCTTTCACAATTTGCAGAAAAAATACTTTCCAAATTAATTTCTGCAGCATTTGCAGTTGATTGAATTGATTCACTTCTTCCAGAGTCTACTTCATTAACACTAAAGGAATGCAATGTGCCAATGCCATCGTTTGTTAGAGGCATTTCTAACTCTGTTACAGTTGACGGGGAAAAATCTTCATCACCAAAAATGTCTGGATTGAAGGGAACAATTCCTGCAGATCTGAATCCATTTACTGCTTTTTGAACCGTAGCAACTTGTTCATAAGCATGGCAAAAAAGCTCACACAATTCCCAATTGCTGACTCGCTTTCCAGGGTTGCTGATTAACCATTTGTCTATTTCTCTGTTGTAAAAAGTTTTTAAAGGTCCAAAAAATGTTTTATCTAATGGTTGTAACTTATGTGAAGTGTGAGGAGGGATAGAGAGCATTATTATATGTTTTTTTTTAGCAAAATTAATGGCGTCTAATGACAAGTGACTGGAATGATTGTCAAGAATAAGCAATGCTTTCTTATCGACCCTTGGGCAAGCATGCTCCTTGAAGTGAAACAACCATTGCAAGAAAATGTTGATGTATATCCCTTTGAACCCTGTGGAGCACCTTTCAATAATGCAGGATGCATTCTTTTCCTGGGAAATACAAAAATTGGTGGAATGTAGTTACCAATGGCATTCATTGAGCAAACAGCAGCTACCGTTTTCCCTCTTTCAGCGCTGGTAATACGACCAACTTGCTTTGTACCTTTTTTAGCAATTACTTTTGAAGGTTTTTGAACACATGTTATCCCTGTTTCATCAACATTATAAATCATATTAGACGTAATTGTTTCTTTTTGTAAGATTGATTTAAGCAAATCAAAGAATCTTTTTACTTGTGTTCTATTAAAGCCAATTGCACGATTAAAACTTGTAGCTTCAGGTTGACGTATACTAAGCTCTGGATGTCGTTTCAAAAACCCAGCTAGCCAGTCTTTTTCAGCTTTATGGTTGGCATTTCTAAAAGGCACATTAATGTGATTTGCTTTTGCAATATCAAATGCAAGCTCACGTAATGATTCTGGTGTCAACCCAAAAAACATATCCTGTAATTTCTTGGCATGTTCTACTAGTTGATTTTCTAGAGATGAGGTTAAAGCTGGTTTAAAATTTCCCAAATCGGTAGTTCCTGGATTTCTGATTTTTTTGTTCACATGCTTTTCGAGGGTGCTTTTTGGAATGTTATCGAGAGTGGCTGCTTTTCTGATTGAAAGGTTGTTTTTTTTTATTTCTTCAATTGCTCTGAGCATACTACTTTCCAACCAATTACACCTAGTAGTTTTTCTAGTATAATTTCTAACCATGATGAATCAGAACATCCTAAACAAAATTTTAAAACGAAAGAAACTTGTAATCTTTAACCAACTTTTATGTTTAAATGAAGGCTTATAAAAAAACACAGTGACAATTCAATTTCCTATAGGTAGGAAAAAGGTGAGACCAATTATGAGCTACTTTTCTGTTGCTGATATTTAAAATATAATGTATATGCGCAAATGATTGAATTTTATGAAAAATAGTCAGACTACATGAGCCATGTAAAAGAGGCTGTAAATAAACTAAACTTCTACAGTCTTGGACAAAAGTTTATAATATCTGCTAAGTATTGTTAAATTTTAACTTTAATTAAGATATGAAGAGATAAGCGTTTAATTTAGTCTTTTTTGTATATTGTCAATTCAAATTGTAAAATGTCAATCCAACATACGCATTCATTAAAAATACTTGTTTTAATAATTATAATGTCATTTGAAGGAAATAGAGCAAAAACAATAGTGATACATATTGATTTTCTTTGAATTACACTAAAAATGTGGAATATTATAAACTTTTGTCCGAGACTGTAAATACAAAAAAGTTAATTTCATGTTATAAAGAACAGTCAATGTTTGACAAAATTTTAAGGCTACATACAAAAAAGTATTTTAATGTAAGTTTACAAACTAAATAAGCAAAGCTTTGCCTATAAGCCTGTAAAAATTATCCGTTCATAGACTTTGAACACCGCAAAATTTTTTACATGCTATTTTAAAGCTTTCGGAGTCTATAAGTATAAAGAGCAACACAAATTACTTTCAGTCTTGAAGTAGAGGATGAACTAATAGACAGACTCTCTGGGCCAAATGTAACCATGAGGGCACTACAGCATGTGGTTTATAAAAGACAAAACCAAGTGGGTTTATGTTCCAGATAGTCAAATTATTGTCACTTTTAAAGTTTGAAATTGCAGTATGATTTTTATATTTATTTATTTTTATATATATTAACTTTTATATTTTAAAAGCTTTCTTTTTTTTTAATGTTTTTAAACACAGGCTGTAGTATATTATATAAATGATAGTGAAGAAGCTTCATTGTTTAAAACCAATTACTTTCTAGGCCCATTAGCAGCAGTTTCTTTTAATTTAAAGCATAGGTATGTGGAAGAGTTGATTAAACAATAATTGCTTCCTTCTACAAGATTTAAAAGTGACTGCTGCAAAAACTTTAGTTTTGAAATCAAATGACTTTTTTCTTTTGAACCTATAAAGGTAGGTCAAGTCGGGTCAACTTAAAAGAAGAAGTCGTCACCGGTTACAAACGAAAAAACTATTTCCTGACCCCTAACCCTCACCCCAGCTTCTTGTCAACTCTAAACCTCATTAATACTACAGTTAGGGGGTCAGGAAATAGTTTTATTTATCATTCAAATTGGTCCATTACTCCATAACCGGTGACGGCTTTTTCTTAAGTTGTCCCGTCAAGTCCCAGTTGAGTACCGGTAGGCACTGAATTACTTTGGTTTATTTTTGCATTTTAGCAGAAAAGTTGAATATCAATAGATTGAGTAAAGGTATGGTTATGAGAAAGGTCTAGATAAACCGTTTAGATTACCTTTTGCTACTATTCTTGGGCCCCCGACCCTCATTTAACTCTGCGAAGTTAACCCTAACCTCAACAAATTTAAAACTTTAGTGCCTAATTAACTTTAGAGCTAGCAATTAGTAGATATACACACGGCTTTTTTACAGGCCCCAAACACTAGACCTAGGTCACTACATTCACAGAATCATGATAGGTTTGATTTTTGTATTCTACTTATGAAAAGCACCCCTACAGGCCTACATAATAACACTGACATAAACTAAGTTGCTCTGCGCTAGAAGTAAACCTCAGTAAGCACTTTCCCAAAATTAAAACAGCAGAAACTGTCCCATTATGCCCCAATAACAGTGTCCCGCAATGCCCCAAGATAGTAGTCTAGTTTAAACCCCCTTAAAATTTTGTTACGAAAAGTTCTACCATCGAATTACGTCTTGTTCCCGAAAGTAATAAATTATCTGACATTTGGAATTAGCGGTGACGTGAAAACAGGCAACAGTTTATTTTGAGACTAATTTATTTGCTGGAAAAAATTGTATCAACACACTAACTTATATGTTCTGCTTAGCACCGCCATTACTGTTTTATCTGCAGTCACGCCGTTTTCCTAAAAAATAGATATTGTGGTAACCTACCAAATATATTTAATTTGGAGCTCAGGAGTTAATACTCAAGAAATAATCGCTAAGTCCCGTTTTGCCCCGCGTCCCGTTTTACCCCGCTCTCCCCTATAAACGAATTTAGTTTATTACTATATATACTGAAACAACATCAAGCAAAAAAATGAACAGATTCATCATTAGGCCTATATCTTAATGTGATGTGTGTGCTTGTTTATTTTTGCAAAGTTTATCAAATCTCGGTAGAATTTTCGAAACTGCTACCCGAATTTCTCTTTCAACGTTTATACGTGTTCGATACTTGGTTTTAATAACAGCCATAGCAGAAAAACCAGCTTCACACAAATACGACGTAGCGAAAGGAATAATCATTTGTAGTGTTTTTTCCGTCAATGCTGGATATTTGCTATTCAATGAAATCCAAAATTTTGTTGGATTTCCTGAATTAAACTTCTTTTTCAGGGAATTATCACAGGTAAGGTTAATGTAGTCTTCTTTTTCTTGTTCACTGAAAGACGATGGGCAGGGTTGGTCAAAAGGATTGCGAATCCATTCATAGTCGGATAAATTTTCTGGAAAATACTTAGAAAATTTCGAGTCGAGCTTGGATAGATGTTGCACAAATACGCTTCGTAAATTTGATGGCAGCATCATGCTTTTCTTTTCAAGGAAAGTGAAGTACTGAGAACTTCCAGACACGTTTTCGATATCATTTTTTTAGAAAGACAGCTTTTTAATGAATGCTTCAATTTTATCTGAAATGTCAAGCACATTTTTATCCGATCCTTGCATAGAAACATTTAGTTTATTCAATTTAGCAAACGCATCACACAAGTAAGCCAATTTTAGTAAAAATTCGTTTTCAGATAGGTAAACTGCAAGATCATTATTTTCTTGTAACAAAAAATCTTTAAGGTCATCCACCAACTCGTAGACTAGTTCAAAGGATTTTCCAAGTGAAAGCCATCTGGAAGAACAATAAAACAACAAACTTTAATGTTCTGCCTTCGTATCTGCACAGAGTCTTTGAAACACTCTTGACTTTGATGGCCATGTTTTAATGTAGTTAATAATTTTGATGATGACTTCAACTATCTCGCCAAGCTCAGGACTCCGTTCTAGAGCAACTAACGCCTCACGGTGAATTATGCAATGCGTCCATTTTGCCATGGGTGCACGTTCTTCAATTAGACTTCGCAGTCCACAGCAGCTGCCCGACATAGCTTTGGCACCGTCTGTGCATATACTGATACACTTTTCCCAATCTAAATTGTTTTTGGAAATAAAATTGTCAATTATATTAAAAAGATCAATGCTTCGGCATCCAAGCTCAATAGGTTTGCAAAATAACATCTCTTCTACTCAGTTTTGTTCAGAAAAGTCGACAAACAGAACATAACAAATGAGGTGTGCATCTCTACTATTATCAGTTACTTCATTTAGTTGCAAACTGAATTCTCGCTCTTTCATTTGATCAATCAGTTGGTCGTAAATGTCATCAATCCGGCGACACATGGTATCATTAGATAATGGTACCAATATTAACTTTTGGGCAGCTCCCTCTGCTATCATCGTAGTTGCAAGATCGACTGCAGCTGGCAGTATTAGTTCCTCAGCAATGGTATGAGGTTTCTTACACTTGACAATTCTGTGCACCACTTGGTAGGATACTTTTAATGGGAGCTGGAAGAATTGTGAAATGGTGACACTTGCTTCTTTAGATCATTTAATTTTCGAGCAAAAAATTCTCTTGGTTTATTTACAAATTGTGGATGTGATAATCCTAAATGGCATTTCAGCTAATTAGGTAACATGCTCTCACTGACCCGTACCTTGCTAAATATAACACACTGAGGTTTTTCTTCGCCATTCATCAGAATAAACGTGAATCCAAAATCTAAATATTTGTCGCTATACCTGCGTGATTTCTTTTTAGGCCTGGCACTGTAATCTTCAAACGTGATTTTACGCTTCTTGTTTACATCCATTTTACTTGACTGAACTGACTGCTGCATCTTTCATTCACACGTGCAAAATGAGCATTGTGCAATGCTTTTATTAGCAATCAATTACTACTGTTACGTAACAATAGGAAGGTTGCACGCACGTGATGAAAATGCGCTTTCGAAAAATCTGGCTGACTAGATTCAGAGATTTTGCATTGAATTGAATAGAAGAGATATCGTTTTTTGCAAATCAAATGAAGAAAAGTGACAGTTGTTAAATGAACGTTAAATATGTTGTTTAACTGATGTTAAGGAATGCATCTAAGGTCAAAGTAAGATAAGAGGTGCTAAGGTTTGCTTGTTATTGCTAATTTTATGGGCTAAACATGCCGGCTTATTTGTAGCCAGCTTCTGTGAGAGTTCCATATTCAATTAATCAGCGTGTTTCGGAATGCTGAGTTTAAGTTAATTGTAATGTGTAACTTATATAGTATATTTAGTGGCATAAGCATTCTGAAAAGTTGAAAACTTAAGTTATACTGTAGCCTAAATGACAGGGCAGACTTCTGTACCGTTTGTCATATGCTGGATTAGTTATTGTTGGATAAAATCAGTAAGTTTTTGAAATTTTTTGTCAATAGTAGGCTAATTGCAGGCCAGTCATATTAATATGTCAGATGTAATTGTGTGACCTTAACTACTCCTTAAACAATTGTTTGGGCTATTACCTAGGCTGATGGACCAAGGGTAATCTAAAAATTACGGTACCAATTTGTTCATTCATGCGTATGAGCTCATGCTCTGTTTGCATGTCTTTCGTCACATTGGGTCACCACGACGGGTAGACTGCTTTGCCCCAGCACCTGTTTGCTACATAAAGATGGAGGCATACCGTTAAATGCCTTGCTCATGGACACAACAAGTAAACTTGCCGGCAAGCTTACCGTACCGGTACTAATGATCAAATAATGGTTGTTTTTGCTAATGTACCGACTGGTATCTAATTGGTGTAGTTTATTTTTAAGTGAGGAGCAAATGGTGGTTAGATGGCACTTCTCTTAGAGGCATTTTTTAAAAATTAGCACACTGTGCTAGGCTTATACTAGCTAACTGAAAGATCAAATCTCAACCAAATTGATTTTGGTCAAATTTATTTGTTTCCGAGAATCCAACTAGCAATAATTCAATCCAAATTTTAATTAATTTTTCATTAGTTTTCAAAATAACCCTAAAAGTTGGTGTTGGCCCTATACCTCTCCAGCATAAATTAGAGCTTTTGGTTAGCCAGTTTTTTTGGCGCGAAAATGTGTGACGTCATATGCAACCTTCCTATACATTGAAAAAAAAATCTTACCAAGAGTCATAGCAAAAATTTATTGTTTTATCATGATAGATAGACAGATAGTGATAATACGACACAGAAATATAACAACTTTTACTTACATTAATTAAGTATTGCTACAAACGGAATTTCTTGTGCGACGCTCCTGGAAAAACAAAACGACGCACAGTTTGAGAACCACTAGCCTAATGACAAGGAGCGTTGACGGAAGTGAAAACTTGTGTGTTTTCAACAGTGAAGCATTTTCTAAATAAATATTCTGATCTCTAAGTGACCTAAGCTGCTGTAAGCCTTTGCTAACATATTCTGTTCTATGCAAGGAAGTGCATGTATATTGCGCTGGCTTATGAGTCTTTGTAATTGCATTATTAAACTTTGAATCCAGATTTTTGACTAAAGGCGCTACTCTTGCTAGGCAAGCAGACCTTTTTCAAACAGCGTTGCGTGTTAATGAATTCGTGAAGTTAAAATGAAATACAGTTTGCAGGTTTTTGGCGCTTTTCAGTTAAAATTAGATTTTAGCTACAGTGTTAAACGTAAACGTGATCTTATACAAAAACACATTATGGCGTCATAAAGTAGGCATGTTAGATACAAATCGTAATTCGAAAGAAAAGAAGGGTTTTGTAAAAACAACAGATATAAAATTACGTTTAGATTCGAGATGATTCTAGATTCACAACAAAAATGATTACAGCAGAACGAAAGCAACAATTACAGAAACTATAAAAAGCTTCACTTATTTGTGACACGCGCTCCGCCTTAAGAATATTATGATAATGATATTAAAACTACGAATAACGAAATTTGCGAGTGCAATCCACTACAAAATCCTTAATCACGCACAAAATAAATTCGACTACCATATTTCACACATTTCCTCGTATCTACACTTAAACAGCATAAACAATACACCTGAGTACAGCACAATTAATTTATCACACTGAGACAGTCAGCCGCTACATTACTCTTCCCAGGAATTTCTTGTAACAGTATAATCATGCCCTTGTAAAGCCGTGGTCCATCGCATTATGTGGTCGTATTGATATTTGCTCTTGTTTATAGATACTTGGGGCTGGTGATCAATCTGCAAAATAAACTGTTTACCAGCTAAGTATAGCCGGAACTTTGTTACGCCCCACACAATACCCAAACATTATTTTTTTAAGGATAAATAGTTGGTTTCAACTGACGCGAGTTCCTTGCTGGCATACGCCACTGGAAACCGTCTCTCGTCATGCTATTGCATGAGGGCGGCACTCAGTCTGCGGTATGATGCATCAGTTTGTAAAACGGCTTGCTATGATCTGGAAGCTTTAGGATTTGTTGTTGTTATTCGAGGGACAGGGGCATGGCGGAATACCGTAGAGCCCCAGAAGCAGGGCAACTCCCCAGGGCCTGGACCAGAGGTCGTACAGAGACAGGGGTGCAAAGAGTCCGTAGCTGGACAGTGCAGAATGAGAAGTGTCCGCAAGCGCTGCATGAAGGATTCTCGATTCTGCCAATCCTAGAGAGATAAGAGCTTGACAAAAGCCTGTGTCCGTTACAGTAAAGACGAGAGAGAGAGAGGGAGCACAAGTTCCTCGGTGGAAATCGAGGAAACCTATGTGTGGAAGAATTTCGATGAGACCGCACGTCTACAGTCGAGAAAAGAGAAGAGTTGATGCAAGAGATAGAGGAGAGAGACTACAAGGGATTACAGAAGGAGCGAGTAGCGCTCCCCGTCTGGCTAGCTCATCAGCTGCGTCTTTCCCCGAGTGTCCGGGAACCCGTTGTAGCCTGATAGGGCAGGAGGAGAGAGAAGACAGTTCCTGTCAAAGGGATTGAGGCAAAAGGAAAAGACAGGGTGGCGAGAGTCAGATAGGAGGAGAAGAAAAGAGAAGTGGTAGACTTGTTGGTGTTGCCGTAACCATCTAGGAGCTTACAAAATGGTCCAGGCTTCGGCGGAAAAACTTTAGCATACTGGGCTGCTGAAAAGGAAAAAGTGGCCTCAGTGTCACAAAAAGAGCTGTTGGCGAATATGCCAGAGCCTTCTTTGCCAAATGGAAAAGGAACAGAGCCGTCTGTTTAAAGCACCAGATCGTAAGGGGGAGAAAGTCAAGATGAGCGAGTGCCTCACCTTGGCGTAAAAGAGTGGCATTTCAGGGGGAGCATGGAGAGGTAAGGGTGAACTCTACAGTAAAAAAAGAAAGATTCCAAGGAGGTGAGGGAGGGCAAGCGAGGAGAGCCTTTCTAGGAGAGGTAGAAGGAAGCATGAGCGAGTGAGTGGAAGCAAAAGCTCTCCAAGACGATCTGCAGAGCCTTGGTTTCACTCAATGTCTGGCCACACCTGAAATGGGAAAGGAGGTTCGGAGACGAAGAGCCTGTCAATGAGATGACAGAGCAAAATGAGTCAGGGTGACTCGTAGGGAAGGTAAAGAAGCCTCAGAGAAACGAAGAGGAATATGGGAGGACGAGAGGCAGTCGGTGATAACGCAACTAGCCGCCTGGTGAAGGCGTTCCAATTTGGTGATATTGGTAACGCTTAAGCAAGGAAACCATCTGGGTGAAGCATATGTAAAAAGGGGCCAAAGAAAAGCTTTAAACAGAAGATAAAGAGACTCCTTGGGGGGCACCATGAGGAAGCAGAGATACATCGTAAGGTCTTGAGACGTGAGAAGAACTTGGCCTTTAGCAAAAATACGTGTTTAGAAAAGGAAAGAGTGCGGTTAAATGTGACCCCAAGAAAAGTTGGAGTGGAATTAAAACGAAGGCGAGAGTTGAGTAAGAGAAGAAATAAGCCATAGAAGCCAAAAGATCATTGATGAAAAGGGAGAAAAGTACCGGGTCAACAACAGATTCTTGCGGAACATCTCGACGGAATCGAAAGCAACGACTTTTGTGATTTTGATAAACCATGCAAGTGCTCCTATCAGAAAGGAAAGATTGAGTCAAATGAGCAAAGCAAGGAGGGAGGCCAGCCGAAATAAGTTTGTGGAAAAGGATTGGGTGCCAGACAGAGTTGAAAGCTTTCGAGAAATCAATAGTAGCAAGGATCGTCCGAGAGCCCGGTCTGGGTTTGTTAAACCCATCCAAAATGGACTGAGAAAGAAAAAAATTTGATCTAGAGCAGACAGTCCAGGGCGGAAACCGGTCTGACTGAGAGAGAAAATGGAATTAGACCCCAGAAAGAAAAGTAGACGGGATAGAATGATGTGTTCAAAAAACTTTGAGACGCAGGAGGTGAGAGAAATACTGCACCTATCAACAGCCGTCTCAACGCAGTGGTGCGGTCCCTACCCAGTTTGGGTTGGGTCGAAATGGCTGTTGGCCTTCTCAAGAGACCCAGTTACCCTGGGCACTCTTTTTTAGGATTGGTCGCTTCAATGAACAGTTTTGTAAATTACTGAAGACCTTTCTTGAGGTTGCCCCAACGTATCTTGTTTGGCTGTCCCTTGCTTGTTAGGTCAGTCAATGGCGCTGCAACCGCTGCAAATGTGGGGATGTTTGCGCGGTAGTAGTTCGCTAACCCCAAAAACGATTTTATATCCCTTTGTTCGTAATCGGTCTTCGTGCTGTGAAAATTTTCTGTAAATTGTTCTCATTAATTTTGATCCAGTCGTGGCCAATAGAATATTCGAGAAATTGAACGGATTCGGCCCGGAATACGCATTTAGGCGGTTTTGCTGTCAGTCCTGCTTCCCATAAACGTCGAAACAATTGCTCCAATACTTGTAGATGTGCTTGTCAGTAGTTTGTATGAATTATAAGGTTATCAATGTAGCTATCAACGTTGTTCATTTTGGCTAAAATCTTGCTCATTTCGCGAACCAACGTTTTCCCCAAATTTTTCATTCCAAAAGGCATTTTCAGAAAATCATACTTACCATCAGGTTTTACAAACCCTGTCTTTTCGATGTCTTTTTTTGAAACTGGGATTTGCCAGTATCTTTTGCTGAGATCAATCTTAGAGCAATAGTTACTTTTCCCTAACCGCTGGAATAAATCTTCTGCCGAAATCATAAGCTCCGGCTGTGCTACTGTAAGCTTGTTTAATTTTCGATAGTCAACGCAGATGCGGTCTGATCCATCTTTCTTTTTCAGTTGCAATTGCGGATGCGAATGGTGAGTTCGATTCTCAAATAATTCCGAAGCGAACCATATCTTCTATCTCCTTTTTTAAGATTTTCGTGCATGGCGTACAGCAAAGAATAAGCCCGAGACCTGACTGAATTACTATCAGTAAGCTCTATCTTATGTTTGATTGCATTAGTTTTACCAGGAATATCCGAGAAACACTGTTCTTGTTATGACAAGGTGTTCACCATCTCTTTCTGTTTTGTTTTAGTCAGTTCGATCCCCAACTTGACGTGCTGTACTGTTCTTCTTCTTCTTTTGGAAGGGTTCCACATTTTCAGATGCTGGCAGTGATGG
Organism: Trididemnum clinides; assembly: GCA_963675345.1. Classification (NCBI taxonomy): domain Eukaryota; kingdom Metazoa; phylum Chordata; class Ascidiacea; order Aplousobranchia; family Didemnidae; genus Trididemnum; species Trididemnum clinides. The sequence goes on along the minus strand of OY776288.1, from coordinate 334,711 downwards.
TACTCAGCCAGCATCGTGTGTCGACATCCAAAACCGTCAGTCCACGTATTCCTGTAGGTGCCCGATGTACGGGGCATGTCAGAATGATGTGTTCTGCGGTTTGTTCTGCAGCGCCACACTCGCAATTCGATGTAGGAGCAAGGCCCCATTTGTGCATGGACGACTGAAAGCACCCAACACCAGCCGGCAAACGGTTGAGTCTGACCCATGATGATCTGGGCAGGCCCATCCCCATTGGCCTAGTCTTGTCCTAGGAATGAAAGCACGGAGATCAGATGAGCACTCCAAGTATTCCGTGCTCCATTTAAAGTCTGTCCATTGAGCTGCACGAATATCCAATTCAGTTAGATCTTGCAGTAACTTCTGTGCAGCGAGCACAAAGGGGCGTCTAGATTTTAGTCTCTCTCTGTGGCCGTGTGTGGTTCCAGCCAACAGTTCATAGAGAATATGGCCAGGGTAGTAGTATATAATATTACTTTCGAGCCCCTTTTTGCGGTGCAATTGCGGTGCTCTACGTCATTTCCGAACGTGACTTCCGAACATGGTGATACATGAACTTGAAGGACATTGTAAACACGTGTAACAACTTGTAAACAAATGACAACGTGTAACAACTTGTAAACAAATGGTAACACAAAGACAACGTGTACCAACTTGAAAATAAATGTCAATACAACTTGTAACAACTTAAACAAATGTCAATACAACTTGTAAATAAAACTTGAAATTGATTTATAGGCACCCCTCTTGAGAATACCGTCACTTCGATATTAACTGCATTTTGAACATATGGTCTGTAAGGCAGTCCTTTGCTCGAGCTAGAAATCTATCACCAAAATATAAACATTTGGGCGTGAAAGTCTCAGCCAATCACAAACCGATGCTGACTAGCGACTATCAACAAAAGCCGATGCCAACGGAAGTTAGAAAGCTCGGAGTTGGTCACGTTTCTCTAACGGCTTGAAAAGTAGATACAAACAATTTTCGGAGCTGATCGCGCTTCTCTAACAGTTTGAAAATTACATATAAACAATTTTTAGCAATGAGCGAATGATTATTTTTAACTGCATTGCACCAATGTTTTTATTTCACCAATGTTTTATTGCACAATTGTTTGATAGAATAAGACAAGTCCAGACAAGCATAACGATTCTTTTTTTGTGCTAGCTGTTGTGTATATAAACCGTGTTTTTTAGCGAGAAAATTAGAAGAAGAACAATGGAAAGCTGTGGTGAAACTCACACTTCAATTGCTGACGACTATGAAGAGCGAGCGGAGAATGTCGACACTACAACTACTCACCCCATCTCCTCATGCTACGACGGGTTGATGGAGCAAACAGAGTTGTTGAGGCGTGCAAGAAAACACCAAGAAGAAGCAAGAAAAATACGAAAAATCTTCCTCGACATTGACAAAGAAGGAAAATCAATACCCGCAGATGGTGAGATGCTGAGAAAAGGCGTGCTGACTGTCTCAAGAGGAAAAACTCTCTTTTCAACCGATCAGCTTATTCAAGTGTGTATTCATATGTTCGATGGCCTACCGTTTGTGGCTTTCAAAGGCCCAACAGACGCCCGGCCATATGCGGTGGTCATTTTCTCAGCTGACTGCCAATACAGTGATGTCTGTGAAGTGAAAACGCGGTTGGAGATTTTCAAAAAAGAGGCAGCTGTAGAAAACTTTCTTATCAGATTTAAAGTGGAAGCTATCTTTTCACCCGAGAAATATTTTCAACATCTACAAGATCGATTATCCGGATTCATCATTAGAAACGAAAACTGCGGTATCAGCAAGGAGCTAGCCGCTCTTGTGAAAACCTTGAAAGAGGTGAAACACACAGCTGGGAAGAAAAAACGCTCAAGTAGTCTGCCTAGAAGTACTGAACTTTATCAAAAGAAGAGAAAACCATCTCCACCTAACGTAAAACAATAAATGTGTGATTTTTAACGTATGTAACCGTCTTTAGATTTGAGTAAAATTTGTTTAAAAAAATGCTGTGTCCTTCTTTCGAATCTGAAGAATCGCGGGTGTTATCCTTCACAGACAACTGGCCTCATCGAGTCGATAATTTAAGCCCTGAACGAATGGCTAAAGCTGGATTTTTATACAGAGGTAGTGATGATCGAGCAATTTGTTATCAATGCGGGCTTTGTCTTTATCAGTGGGCTGATAGTGACATCCCAGAAATTGAGCACGCGAAATACTGGTCCGCGTGTGCATATCTAGAGAGAACGTTTGGAATTGACTTCATCACCCAATAGAACAGCTTTCGCATCCCAGAAGAGGAGTTTTTGTCGGGAACTCGATTCGGTTTTGCTACTCCCGAAGAAGTAGCAGATCCAACACTAACGAGAAACCCTCCAGTTGAAAATGAAGAATCGAATATAACCCCCCTAACTGAAGCAAAAGAGTGGGACACATCTCAAGAACTTGTATGCAAAGTGTGTTTCGATTCGAGAATTAATGCTTTAACCATGCCCTGCGGTCACTGCTTTGGATGTTTAGCTTGTACAACAAAGCTTTATTCAAAGGAATGTCCCATATGCCGTGTGATTATTTTGGATGTAAATCGTATTTATATTGTATAATAAAGACACTCGATTGTATTCAATTCTGTTTATTACACGTAAATGGTTACAATTTCAATAAATTCTCAACAAAACGCTCAACAGTTTTATCATTTACACTAACATTATCGGAAAAATGAGTCAATATCTCGGCTAGAGAGCAACCACGCAAGCGAAATAAGATGTAGTACACGGTATAATGTCCACAGACTTCAGATATCAAACTCTGCAGGGTCTTCGAGTTGTAGGTCCAGGATGAGGAGTGTGAATCTAAAAAATCCGTCAAACCATAAACAATTGGATGTAGACCATAGCTATCGAAAAACTCAGCAGATCTTTGATTGTTGAAAAACATAGCAACCCAGTGTTCTCCAGGGGCAGTGCTTGGATCGGTATTAACAACATAACTCCCAGGATACTCCACAGTAGGTAGTTGATCTTTAGAATAAACGCCTTTAAAAATCTTTTTTGCGCAGGAGTCATTTTTTAATATCCTCTCAATCTGCAGTGTATCCATCAGTAATCAGCTAAAACGTTTCTATCTCTATCGATTTGAAGTAGGTTGTCAAATTCTGCATGAATGATGACATTCATTGTTTCTGTAGGAGGAGTAGAGAAGTGCAACTCCAGACGAATGTTTCCAGTTTTTACCAGCTGGAAATGAGAACAGGAAGTGGACATATCCGGCATAAGGTCTATTGCATATAAAGAATGACCGGCAGGGAATGAATCACGAGAGATTCCGTTTCCAGAGTCGTTGTAGTAAAGACCGGAGTCAGTAAAGAGCGACAAAAAACTTCGAATATAGCGGTTTTGACTGTAGTTTAATTGCAGAGGATTGGCTGGTATTTGCTCCCCATCTCTGTACAAAGAAACAAAATTGACTGAGCAGTGCTTGAAGTTGAAAGGATTCTTTCCAATAGCTCCGTTGAAGGCTTCATTTTCAACCAAACCGAAAACTATCTGTCGCGGTAACTGTCCTAGAAAAAGATTCTCTTTCGAGATGGAATAAGTACCACGCGGGACTGTAAAGCTTTTTACCTCTACTCTTCAAATGGGATATTTTGCGGAACTGTTTTGTAGAGCTCGAATGTGACTGAGTTGGACTGCGTCACTAGGCACCGCTTTCCGACAATAAAGTGTTGCATTCGTAAGTTCAACCATGTAATCTCCTGACCCTATCAAACAAAAAACATCTTTCGATCTGTTCAACCGCAGCTTGACCTCCACTCTGCTTAAGAGGTATCGGTTCTGGAAGCATAAATCTAAGTGTAGTTTACCAATCATATCCAGTTCTTTGCTGCCAGCTGCTAACTCTTTCCGTTTTTGGAATCCTTTATTCGCATTGGTTGAAGAGTCAAATTTGCTTGCTGTGTCTCCATACCAAAGAGAACAACTTAACTGAGATTTTTTGGCTTCCTCCCCAAAACTTAAAAGCGTTTCGATATAAGCTCGATAAGGGTATGTGTTGGATGCTTGGGTGACTAAAACCCCATTCAAATATAAATCACATTGAGACCATAAAGCGTGCAAGAAATTGCACACAGGAGCAACATTGCTATCGTTCGCTAAAACTGAACCGTCTTGTTTTTTAATCTTTGCGCGAACATGCAGTAAAGTATTCGAAAGATCGATGTAGGAGCTGTTTTCTCCTGGAATGAGGAATTCGATAGGACCATTATTTGATAAAATAGAGACAGGATTGTATTGAACGTATTTTCCTTGCTCCAAAGAAGTTTGAGAGGGAGGGACAGAGAATAAATCCATCTCCCCTTTAATCGATTCACACGACTCTGTATGAATCAGACTCACGACTCTGTATGAATCAGAGGGAGGGACAGAGAATAAATCCATCTCCTCTTTAATCGATTCACACGACTCTGTATGAATCAGACTCGCCATCTTAACTGAATATGTCTGTCTTGACTCTTTTCGCTTTTGAAGAGGATTTCTTTTTTCTTTTTGTGGTTTTTTTAATTCTTTCCCGTTCCCCCAGAAACGTGGTTACTTTTCGTAGTAAATTAGAACCAGTCTCTTTTGTTCTGTTCAGAGCAGCTTGTTTGAGGTTCTTACCTTCCAGAATATCAGAAACGAAGTTGGTTCCGCTTTTCAAAACCTCCTTTCCTATTGATTTAGCTCCTTGCTTTACAAGAGGTAAAACCGATCGTCCTAAAGAGGCAAAGATGTTTCCTAACCCATACCCTAGCTGCCTTTGCGAGCCGGAGAAATATCCTTTTCTGGTCTGGGAGAGATAATAATCTTCATACAGCTGAGGGTTACAACAATACCGTGGTCTCATGTTGTTAACGTTCCCCAACAAGGTCTGTGAAAGTAATGTGTAAGTACAAGATGTTGTTTTCTTTTAACCGGATTATAGTTAATTTTTTCAAGTGTTGTTCTCATCACGTATTCGTTGTAATACTATCTGACTGCTTTGAAATGTGGCTAGTGCTCGGAGTTTGATAAAGAGCATTCTTTCTCCTTTTGATTACTGGCGATGGTAGTAGATACCCTAAACAGCTAGATAACAGCGAAATCCAGAGATTAATGTTCTCGTTTCCAGTAGTGATGTTGTAGATGCTAAACCCAACCACAAAATAAATTGCAATAATCTGCGAGAAAAACACAATTTCGCTTTTAGGGATGTCTTTACCACAAAAAGAACAATCACCCATAATTTATAAGATCTTTCTCTGTAATCCAGGAATTATATTTTTCTGGGTACCCCGACCAACTTACTAGAAATTCCACTCTCCCTCGTCTCTTACGCTTCTTTAAAATGCTGTCGATTTCATAAATTTCATTATCTTTTATAGACAACTGCAACTCTTTTTCATAAAACGTTCCCATAATGGGTTCACTGCTAAGATCCTTTAATCTATAATACGGTGGGTTTCCGGGAAGAGCTTTCTGTACGATGAATAATTCCTTTGACCAGTTTTGTTCATAACCCTTTCGAAAAAGGTTTTTTATCAAACTCACGCGTACAAAATCGTTTTCAGATAATTTTGGTTTCTTTTTCTCTGCATCTCCGAATTGTCGAATCCACAGTGTTTGCTGATCTTCCCGTCTAGCAGCTGAAGGAGTGGTTTTTATTGTTCTGTGATAGCTGTTATTGTAAGAAACCATCAAGTCATCCAAGACATCAATGTATTTGAACGTATTATTGGCTTTAAAATATCGCCAAAGCTTCATTTTCAAAGTCCTAATTAATCTTTCAGCAAGAGCTGCTTTTGTGTCAAAATTATATGTCTGAAAAAGTGAAATGTTTTGTTGTCTCAACCATTTTTCTAACGCTTTGTTGGTAAATTCGGTTCCGCGGTCGGTTTGCAGATAGACAGGGTTGGGAGCACGGCGGTAAATATTTTCAAAAGCTTGAATAACAGCTGTCGATTTTTTACTTTTCACCGGCTCACAATTAGCGAATCCGCTAAAAACGTCTATGACAATGAGAAGAAATTGATTTCCGTCGTTGCTCTTTTTCAAAAGCGAAAAATCTGCTAGATCAGCCTGATGTTGGAAGTCTGAATAGGGGGCGATTGTTTTCCTTCTTTGATATTTTTTTCTTGCTGGTTTAAAAAGCATATACACATCCTGAGTTTCCAACCACTTTTTTACCGGTTTTTTTAAAGCTTTTTGAAATTTAACAACTCCAGAAAAGGATTGAGGTTTTTTTAAAGAGTAGTAACTAGCAAACTCTCCCATAACCAATCTCAGAGCTGGTGGGTTGCTTTTGGTTTTATACCGTTTTACCTTCTTTTATAACTGACTCAACTTCTTCCTTCGAAAATGGAGGGTAACAATGACCCGCCCCTTACGAAACCGAATCGAGTTCCCTTGGTCGTCACGAAGATTAATTTGAATTTCTGAGAAAGACTTTTTCATTACTGGTTGGTATTGTAATTTGTCATATCTTTTACCAATAACGGAGCCAGGCTTCCCCTGACTCGATATAACCCCTAATAACGGAGCAAGCGTGTGAGCCACAATACGATTCTCAATGACATCGCAATACACATAAATATTGTTTATTGGATTCATATCCACCACGCGATCAGAGCGAAAAATACCAACATTATGGAATGTACTCTCTGCAAACCCCAACATTTCGGTTAGAAAAGGGGCTAAATGAAGTAAAACCGATGGCCTCGCCACTCCATCATTATCTACCCTAGTAGGGGCGGAAGAGTTATTCCTTATATTCAATTGAACTAATTACGAATTCTCATTATACCGCAAATCTAATAAAAAATCGATTGGGTTTGTCAAAGTACCATTCTCTATGAGCTCCTCATTCTTCGCTTGAAAATCATGCTTCATTTGATTCAGCAATAAACGGATTAATTGTTTTGGTTCTTGGTAATACCCAGATGGCAGTTTTGTTTTAATGTGGATCTCACCTCTTTGATAGATGACCCAATAGCTTGTTGTATCAACATTATACCACGAATGATTAAACTGAGTTTCCGCCAACCCCACCTCCCAAGACCCTGGAAGTTGCAACTCTTTGGGTAAATGAACAATGTAGTCTGAAATCTTATTTTCTGGGTAATAATCAGGCGAAGAATTGCTAGGTAAAGTTACATACATCTTGAGATGGTGAGTGCTTTCAGTGTCACACAGCAAATGGTAACATTTTTCTATAGAGGGGATTTATATCTCAAAAATTTTTTCCTTAACATTTGTTTCAAGTGAGATAACACTGCATTTGCCCCAAAAACATTTCTCTATCATCTATACTTCGCATAGCAGGTGAGTGGTTACAAACATGTTTGAAGTAAATTATTCAGAGAACACAGATGGGTTGCAGTGACAAACTGTTAACACTTCTAGACACACAAACTAAGAGAGTAAATAAGGAGCTTCTCTGCTACATTTGCAATGATGATTAAATCTTACAATTCCAAAACATCACTAAGAAAGCAGATTATTTGTGATGCAATGATAAAAAACAATTCAAAATGTTAACACTCCTAGACACACAAACTAAGAGAGTACATTAGGGAGTTTCTCTGTTACATTTGCAATGATGATTAAATCTTACAATTCCAAAACATCACTAAGAAAGCAGATTATTTGTGATGCAATGATAAAAAACAATTCAAAATGTTAACACTCCTAGACACACAAACTAAGAGAGTACATTAGGGAGTTTCTCTGTTACATTTGCAATGATGAAATATTCACAATTCCCCAACACCAAATGCAGACTCCCTATTACACGACAACAAATATGTTTGAAATGAAGCAAATGACTAATAGATCACAGATAATAAAAGACAACTGAACTATTACAACTCATGGAAACACAAAAATTGTTAAGAGAGTATTGCAGTTCAACCTTTCTCTGTATCCTCATGGAAGAGTTTTTCAAAGCAGAGATCACTTCATTCCTGATCAGGTACATACAGCCGAATTTTGTTTTCTTCTTGGTTGAGTAAATTCTTTTACTGCAAGGATTCTTTTTGTGTACACAGTTGAAAGTAGCATATTGCCATGGCTGTAGCAGTTCTTTGACATTGTTTAAAACCAAATCATGTTACTAGAATCTAAAACAAGCAGCTGTTAATATTACTTCAAAAAACCGAGGTTTAACTTGACATAACTCTGTAATTCCAACAGCTAAACTGAATCAGCACAATTCCAACAGCTAAACTGAATCAGCACAATTCCAACAGCTAAACTGAATCAGCACAATTCCAAAAAAGAGCTAGCGGCAACCACACCTTTTACTAGAACATTCGATAGCTTTTCTCTTTCAACTCGTTTGGACAGCTACAATTAAAATCTATCGGTAGCGTGTTTTATTATATTTGTTCAGGGTTTAAATCTTCGACATAATAGGTTGAATTTCTTTGAAATCTTAGGTGTTTGTCTTAACAACTGTGTTCTCTACATTCAGAAATATTGTGAAGAATTACAAACTATCCCAAACTAGGGATTGAAACTGCTCGGAGCCAGGTGAAGGTTTGGTCTCTTTTTTGATTTTATCTGTTATTAGTTTTTTAATATTGCTTTGAGGAATAGGAGTTTTATCAAAAATTAATTCTCCTCTTGAATTCCACGAAGCAGAGCTGTTGTTCTCAATCGACTCCAAAAGCTTCTTGGCTTGGATTAGGTTTTTTTTGGTGAACCCTTTCAAAATGTCTTTTTTGCCGGGATAGGTTTTTCTTCCTCCTCCAACACCAACCGCGGATTTATGGTTCTTTCTTTTAATGATAAATATTTTTGAAGAACTTGGTTGTATTGTTTGATCTTCTCACTCTCCTCCAGATCAGAGTTCAAAATTTGACTCATTTCTTCATCAAGTTTAGACATCTCTTTCTGCATTGGTTTCCTGTAAGAGTTAGGGTCTACTAAAATCATTTTCTTCATTTTTTCACAAGAGAGCCTACCAGTCCAGAAATCGCTGGAATCGCTATGCTGAGGAGTGTGGAGAGGAATCCACCTTTTTGGATTAGCTTCCGCTTCCGATTGACACTGATAGGCTTTGTCAGCTTTCGAAGAGTTTCTTTATATGGCTCAAGTCTTTTTTTCTGTTGTTTTGTGATCTGAATATTACCTTTTAAAAGATTATGACAACAATCCGCTAAACAATGAATAAAATCCAGTGGAGAGTTATTAATTACTGCTTTTACAAATTTAGGTTTTGCTTTGTGGAGTAGTTTCAAAGTTGGGTAGTTCTTTTTTAGTCTCGTTGTCATGTCAAGACATACACGAACTGCTGATCTTCTGGGAATATACCAGTGCGAATTCGAAGCTGGTCAGGGGTTTCAGAGCGGAAATTGAAAAAAAGATATCCGTGTGGGGTTTTTGTAGAGTCTGCAAAAATCGTCTCGATCTCTTTAATGCGTTTATTGAAACACTGCCGAGCGAAAAATGATAGTTGTCCGGTATCTCGGGGGTTTTTAAACAGAACCACAATCTGGGAGTTTAGGGAGATTGTTCTGATCCCTCGGAAAAAAAGATTCTGCATGAGGTAAAAGACTGTCAAATTCAAATGATGACTGCCCCGCGTGAAGTATTTGGTCACCTTCTCCAGATCCTGCCCCATGAGGTCATCTAAAACTAATATAGCCGGTTGACCGTCAAAATAGTCGAAGTCAGGGACCCCCTGAACAAACTCTGCTTTGATCTCGTCATACGCTTTTTGCCATATACTATAACACCAAACAATTCGTTCTGGCAGGGGGCTTATCAAGCAATCACGGTTTTTAATGAATTTACTCACAAAAAATGTCTTCCCGGAATTACTAGGACCCGAAATTAGTACGGAAACCGGATTTGGAAGACGGAACATTTTGAAATATTGAAGCCAGTGCAAAGGTTTTAGTATTTATAACCCTAATCTTTTTTTCAAACAACTGGTCTTGCTATGAGGATTTTGTAGGCTCACAAGCATGGTTGTGTTTGCTTCTAAGAGTTATATAAATTGAACTGTTGTAGTCTCTATCTAGCTATTTTTCAACAGCTGTGTTCGTCAGGCAGGAAATCTGTAACGCTTTTTTCTGTAGAGACAACTACCAGAAAACGTGGAGGCTATAAAACACTCTTAAACACTAAAAAATTCATAAAATCAAACAAAACGTGAGTAAAAATGGCAGAGGTATGCTGCTATTTTTCGCTAACTATTTTGTTTTACAGAATGTTTAAATGCGAACTTTGTTTGAAAACTTTTAAAAACAAAGATGCTGTCCACCAGCACCAGCGGGTGGACCATTTCAGGATATTGTACGAGTAAGTTGAAAAATTTGCTATTACGGAAACCGCGACTAAGTACTATATTTCTAGATGTCAGATTTGCGGCAAAAAATTCAGAAGAAAAAATGCAATGAGGCGGCACCATTTCAGGTGTCTAGCAAAGACAGGGGGGAGAGTTCACATTCCCTACGTCGATATTGAAGTGAGTTTGTTGTTTATTCATTCAGATTAAAGAGCTCACCAACAACTAGCCTGTCACTAATGATATCTTTTTCAGCTGTGATGGGTGTTTTATTCAGACTACAGAGTTCAGCAGCTAGACTGAATTTCAGTTGCGATGGGGTTTTTACTCAGGCTACAGAGTTCAACAACTAGACTGAATTTCAGTTGCGATGGGTGTTTTATTCAGACTACAGAGTTCAACAGATACACTGTATTTCAGATGCGGGTGTTACATTCAGATTAAAGACCTCATCGTCACGGTTGTGTCTAATAATTTCAGCTGTGGCTACAACCCTAAATATCTCAAAAACAACTAGGTTGTGGTGTTTTGACTAATGATGTCTTTTTTATTTCAGATCTGACAGCGGTTTATTTTATTGTTTATCCGTGTTTGCGTTTTAAACGTAGAATAAAACTATCAAAACAATACTTGAATAAGACTGCTTCAGTTATCGCTTGCAAACACGCGTGACGTCATCGATTCAGATCAACTAGTAAGTATGAAGCGATTCAATAAGCTGAGTTGACGCGAATTTTACTGAGCTAGCGTCATGCATCACTGACTTGCTTCATCAGCAGACAGGTTACGACTAAGAGAGATGTCGCATTTCACTGATTCTACACGTAATTTTACTATGATTAACGTCGCGCATCGCTGATTAACTTTATCAACAAACTTTTACTACGATTAAGGGTTACTTCAGGTCGTTCTCGATTAACTGACACTCGTAAGAATAGCTTGGTTTTCCATCAAACGAGAATAGCATAGGACATAAAATTTATTGATCGTAAAACAGAAGAAGACACAAACTAACTTCAAACAAACATTCACAATAAATCTAGGAGAGAATAAGCGTAAATTAAAGATCAAGAGGGGTTGTTGAAATCCCATCTCCCAGAACTTTCCGCTTTCCATAAAAAACCCTAACCCACTTCTTTTTTGGGTGTAGGTGAAAACTTGATGGTTTTTACATACAAAACCTTTGTTCACCCCTACCCCACTGCGTTTTGTTTCAAGAACATCTAAATAGGTGTCGAAGTTAAATTTATTTAATTTTGTAGAGAGCCCTTTGCAAGCTTTTTTAATCGTTTGATTGTTGTCGCTTTCACCCCCCTGAAGGACCTCTTTTTCACTAATGCATGTTTTCGGCGCCAAAGCCAGCATTTGACTCCCGAAGAACTCCAGTTTCAGTAACCCTGGCGTCCGCTTATCAAATAATTCACGAGTTTTGCAGCAGTCTCCTTGTACCCACTCTAGATTTTGAACCCGGGTCTTGATGAATTCTTTTTTGTGGTGTTCACAAGCTAGGCTAGGAAAAAAATAGTCATAGTTTTCAAAAAATTTCTCTCTCAGTTCTGGTTTAACCACATCATCCAGAGAGTTGCTACAAAGAGAGAGATATAACGAGTCAGTATCCATTTCAATAAATTCGTAGCAGTCATCCGGAATATATCTTTTGATGCAGTCAAAAACAAATTCCAACATCTTCAATTTTGCCTAGGAGTAAACATACATGCCAATTTGAATCAGAAGATCGAATATGATGTGTTTTTTAAGGCTTTTTACCTCATAGAGATCGTTGTCCACCAAATCTAGATTCACAAACCGGGGGGAGTTTATGGCTTTATCTACAGTGGACTGATCGTGATAGGAAATATTTTTATACCGGTCTTTTCTCAAGAGAACTGAAGAATATCCGCTATTGCCCTTCAACTTCCACGTGTCTGCAAACATCTTCCTGGAAGAAGCTTCTCCACTTTTCCTTCCATCGCACACATCCAGGGAAAACTTTTCAAAAGGTTTTTCAGGGGTATATTCCACAAACTCACAAATTTTGGTAATTACTAACCCATGGTCAAGATATCATTTTGCTAAAGGTGTGGTCAGCAGGATTTTGTCACCAAAATAACTAGATATCAACATTTTTCTTGGTTTTTTTAAGAGCCCGTTCTCCTCCGCAAATCCCTTTATCAACTCTCCAACGTCCTCTCTTCCAACCATAGCATTTTTGAAGATAGGAGGAAATTCGTTAAAGAGCTGTTTCAGATGGTTAGGAGTGTAAATATCCACTAAAACAAAACCGAACAACTCACCACTTTGAACTCCTTTTAAAATTTTTTGGTAGGAAAGGCGGCGTCTAGGTCTGACAGATTTCAACGTTTTGGTGAAGGAGATCACATCCTCCTCCAAAGATAACCGCTTCCACTGACATTCCCAAATGAATCGAACAGGAAAACCACAATCCTCTAGTAGTTTTATTTTCTCTTCAGTGTTTTGGCGCAGCTCTTGAAAGGTTTTACCGTTTACTGAGTTCACTCCTCCTGGGCTTTGACATCTTTCGCATCCGTGCCACCAACATCCAAAAAACTCGAAAGCCTCTTTAGTCTCTTCACAAAATCCATCTACTGGAAGATTTCTGGAGGTAAGGCGATGCTCACCAACATTGAAATCGTGCTCGATGAATTTACCCTCAGTCGCAGCAATCCAGCTTAACCACTGATAGGAGGCTAATCCAAATTTGTGCGGAGTCTTTGGTTGGTATCTCTCCTCCTCTTTATATCTCACGAAATACCCCACCGGAAGTGTCTGAGATAGGGCCCATAGGTAAAGGGAATTAACATCCCACCCCCGAATAATTTGACAAATTTTTGGGTTGGGGTATAGATGACTTTTAATGAAAGTTTCCTTTTTGACCGCTAATCTTTTAAAGACAATGCTTGGGCCGCCCACCAACTGATCCAGCATGAGCTGATGAAGATCTGCGTTTTTCTTGTCAATCAGGGAAAAGAAACAATCTACTGGCGTTTGATTAAATAAATATCTCTTTGTTATTCCACTGACGCTGAAAGATTCCTTGAACAGATCTAAATTTTTGCTTTGATAAAACCCCACGCATTTTTCCACAGCTTCAACGAAGGGTTGTACATCCAGGTTATTGTAATAGAGCAGTAAATCGCGAAGAGAGGTCCAGTTCTCCTCCTTCCATTTTCTGACTACTGCTTGGTAGTCCTCCAGCGAGATGTTGCTTTCTTTTAGATTGCTATAGAATGCTTCGTGATTGGGGAGAGTGTGGTTTAATTTTTCAAGACTATCCACGTACTCGTAGGGGAAGAAAAATTTATTTTGACTGACGTCATAAGCTTTGATAAATTTATCATATGAAAACCCAGGGGCAATGTAGTTTTTATGTCCAGAAACCTTAACGTTTCTGTCTTAATGCACATAAAGTGATTGCTTCTCTTGATCACAAAATCTAATTTCGGTAAAAGCACTCGAATAAGCTGTTTTTTAATTAAATTAAGATCATAGGATCCGGAGTTGAAACCAACAACAATGTGGTTTTTCAAGAATTTTTCAAATTTCAGCTTCAGCTTTTCGCTTTTGACGTTTTCACTGACAGATAGAAAATCAAACACATATTGATATTTTGTTTTCAACAAATCGAATGCTGCAGACGCCATTTGCTCTAAATATTCAATCACCTTCTCAACCAATTCAAGAGAATCACCATCGGAAATGTAGCAGGTTGGGGATCTGAAACCAGGAATATTGGAGCAAAGAGAGCAGCTGAGAGGGATATGCTTGGCTTGATGTTCAAAGAGAGAAGTATTGGGGGGTAGATTTTCTTTTGAAAGGATGCATTCGAAATCATACACCGAGAAATAAGGGTAAAACCGATCACTTTTTGGGACAGGAATACCAAGCTCTAGCAATTCTTCAAAAATGGTGGGGGTAAGTCAAAAAACGCCTCCTTTATACGTGTATTTTACTTGCCCTTGACAGTGTTTAATATGCTGGTTGAAATTCCTTTGATTGTACCACAATACATCACATTTTAGACATTGAAAAATGCTAGAATACTTCTCAAAATGAAAAATGTAGCTAAAATGATTTTCGAAAAGATTTAGCTTCATAGTTTTAGGATAAATTTTACGTGAATTTTGTATAAGTCGACAAACTGTGTCATTTTCAAATTCCGCTAACTCATACACCAGCACATTAATTTGGAAGAGATCCTCCACAAAAAGAAGATCATGTAGAGAAATTCCTTGAAAGCTACAGGGAGAAATTTGTCGGTTGTGACAGTACAAACGAAATTTTGTTTGAGTGTCAGCTTCTAAATTATTCAAGTGAAAACCACAACACAAGCGCAAACAGCGAAAAATACACAATCGATCTTGATACAGTTCACCTGTCCTTTTATCCGCAATCAAGTTATGAACACCCTGATTATGTACAAGAAAAGGAGGCAGCGTAACAGATTGACCAATTACAGCTTTTCTCAGTTTGTTCACATAAAAAGTAATATTGGTGGTAGACAAATATCGCCACTTTGTATCAGGTCTATCGAAATTTTCAAAATCGTGTTCTGCGACAGTCTCTAAAAAATGTGATAATTGATCGCTATCGCTAATTAATTCTGCGGTATTCAAAACACAATTATTGTTATAAGAGGGATGAAAATAACGTAATGCACCACTTTCAATATTCTTCAAAATGTATCCAAAACTGAAATTAATTTTAAAGCGCGAATTTTGTTTACTCATGATAGTACTGTGAATTTGGTTGAGTAAATCATTTATGTTGGAGTTAAGAAAGAAATTATATATATCCTGTATAGGTCTGATGGTGCTTCTTGTCCGAATTTGAGTCCATTTCTCCCGAATAAAATTCCTGTTGAGGAAGAGGGCATGAGAACATGGTAAGGAAAAACCTCAGAAATCCTTACCTTAACTCCTCGTTTTCTATCATCGGCAGTTCTCCTCCCTCTAATGATTGGTTCGGAACGCTGAATAAACAGGCAATGAACACAACGCAATGTTGAGAAATTTTGTATTCACTTACCTGGAGTCAGCTCTTCTTTTCTGTGGTCTTGGCGCCGGCCTGTTTCTCTTCTCCGCAGATTGGTTTGGAATGCTAAATAAAGCATGCATTAAACACAGCACAATGTTGAGAAATTTCAATTCATTTACCTGGAATCGATTCTTTTTTTGTGTGGTTTTGCCTTCGAACCGCTTTTCTCTGTGCAGTGATGCCTCGCTAGCTCAAGGGAGTTTGAGAAGTCGACACCACACAGACGACAAACACAACATTTTTGTTGATGTCTCTCCATGATATCTTTTCAATTAAATTTTTTGAAGCACTTCTCGCACTGCACCTCAGCATTTTGGTGAACAGCTTTGACGTGTCTTTTAAGGCTACTCGCCCTCGTGAAGGTCTTGCCACAAATCTCGCATATTTTCTCCATTTTTGAATGTGTATTTTGATTTCTGTTTGGGTTTTTATAGCCAACACCATATGGTGAAACGAGAAAGTTTTGGAGATTGTGCAATAAAACATTGGTGAAATAAAAACATTGGTGCAATGCAGTTAAAAATAATCATTCGCTCATTGCTAAAAATTGTTTATATGTAATTTTCAAACCGTGATCAGCTCCGAAAATTGTTTGTATCTACTTTTCAAGCCGTTAGAGAAACGTGATCACCTCCGAGCTTTCTAACTTCCGTTGGCATCAGTTTTTGTTGATAGTCGCGATTGAGCATTGGCTTGTGATTGGTTGAGACTTTCACGCCCAAATGTTTATATTTTGGTGATAGATTTCTAGCTCGAGCAAAGGACTGCCTTACAGACCATATGTTCAAAATGCAGTTAATATCGAAGTGACGGTATTCTCAAGAGGGGTGCCTATAAATCAATTTCAAGTTTTATTTACAAGTTGTATTGACATTTGTTTAAGTTGTTACAAGTTGTATTGACATTTATTTTCAAGTTGGTACACGTTGTCTTTGTGTTACCATTTGTTTACAAGTTGTTACACGTTGTCATTTGTTTACAAGTTGTTACACGTGTTTACAATGTCCTTCAAGTTCATGTATCACCATGTTCGGAAGTCACGTTCGGAAATGACGTAGAGCACCGCAATTGCACCACAAAAAGGGGCTCGAAAGTAATATTATATACTACTTGGGGTCCAGGCTGCCACGATACGCCAGGGAAAGCATTGCTCCTAATCGGCGAAGCTCAGCTGGCTGGATACCTGCGAGGATGGGTAGATAGTCTGTTGGAGTTGAACGCAGGCATCCAGTGACAATGCGCAATGCGTCGTTGAGAACACTATCGATGAGACGAGTGTGTGCACTGCGACACCAAACTGGTGCACAGTACTCCGCAGTGGAGTAGACCAAAGATAGGGCGGCTGTGCGCAGTGTTTTAGCTCCAGCGCCCCAACCTGAGCCTGCAAGTCGTCTCATCAGTACAACGCGCGTTGTTAGTTTTTTGCGCAATGCCTCAAGATAGTGACGAAACGTGAGTGATCTGTCCAGTTTAACTCCAAGATAGGTAGGGACTGGACAGAATAGCAGGCGTTTGCCATTGTTGTAGACATTAAGCTCACGTTTGGCCTCTCTGTTGTTTAGGTGAAAGGCCGTCGTCACCGTTTTAGTGTGGCTGAGCTGTAGCCTCCAAGTCTGGAGATAAGTTGAGATTGTAGTCATGTCTTGGCTTAAGACCCCCTCCAGGTCCTTCCAGTCATCAGAGAAGTATAACAGTGCCAGATCATCGGCATAAGCATACCTTCTGGAAACCGTTGAAGGAAGATCGTTCACATAGATATTGAAAAGAAGGGGTGCCAAGACTGATCCCTGTGGGACACCGTTTTTCAGACGTCACAACCTGCTTCGCTTGCTGTCACCGGTAGTAAGAGTGAAACTTCTATTCCGGACAAGTTCCATGATCATACGAACCATGTGTTTATCCGGGAGAAGTCTCAGCAGCTTGCAGGTGAGGCCACGATGCCAGACAGTGTCATATGCAGCTGTCAGATCTACAAACACAGCACTGGCCTTCTTTTTTGCCTCGAAAGAATCCTCGATGTTTTGTGTTAGCAAGACAGCTTGATCCACTGTCGATTTACCATGTCGAAACCCAGCCTGCTCGCCTGGGAGCAGGGGGTCGATAATAGGTTCAATACGAGCGTAGATCAGTCGTTCGAGGATCTTGTAGGGGACACAGAGCAAGGAGATGGGACGGTAGCTCTTTGGGTCCTCTACAGGTTTCTTTGGCTTTGGGATCGCAACTACAAGTGCTCTTCTCCAGACTTTGGGAATTTTGAGTTGGCGCAAGCAGGAAGAGAGGAAGCCAAATAACCAGGACTTCAAAGCAGTTCCAGCATGGATTATAAGCTCCGGACAAATAGAGTCAGGGCCCGGAGCTTTCCCTGGCTTAACGTGTTGGAGAGCGGCAGCGAATTCTCTGGACGAGAAGTCGCCAGAGAGATTCACTGGAGATGGTATCAAAGCCCTCCAACGGTCAGACACTTCTTAAGAAATGAGTCGAGACGACTCACGATCAACTCCCTCGTATTTCCCGTTTCTTACCAGCTGAACAGCAATGGCGTTAGCTGAAACGGGACAGTTACGGGGGCTGTGTCCCGACCTGCCAGTGAGGTTGTTAATTATGCTCCATGCCTTTCTGTTGAGTGTGAGAAGTCGATGTTTCAGACTGCCTCCGACCATCGGTCTCTGCGTTTCTTGTCAAGCCAAGTTATTAGGGCTGTAGCAGCCCTGCTTGACTGGTCTCCAGCAGGAGACTGCAGAAACGTTTGGTAGAGGGCCTCACACTTGGCGTCCCAACACGGTATGTAGGTGTTACGACGACCGCGTGGGATAGCTTTCTTGGCTGCTTTGCTGATGGTATTGCAAAGGTCCTGGTAGGCCTGATCCATATTTGTTGAATCAGGTGATGGCAAATTCCTTGCAAGCTTGTTTGTCAAGGAGTTATAGTGGCTCCAGTTGGCCATGCGGAAGTTCCATCGCTTTACAGGCCTTCCCGGTACTTGAAGGAAAAGCCTTGGTGGTGTTATAAGCGAAGGTCGATGTTGTGACCTAGGAAACTTCTCCAAGACGCGTCTATAAGGCAAGCGACTATCAGGACCGACGGTGGTAAAGGCAAGATCCGGGTTAGTGCCAGTGTTCCAGCGCCCAGAATGAAAGCTAG
This sequence comes from Trididemnum clinides, assembly GCA_963675345.1. NCBI lineage: Eukaryota > Metazoa > Chordata > Ascidiacea > Aplousobranchia > Didemnidae > Trididemnum > Trididemnum clinides. The sequence goes on along the minus strand of OY776288.1, from coordinate 316,225 downwards.
GTTCATCCTTGGGATCGTGAAGGAGGGCAAGATTATTGGAGCTTGCCCAAGCCAGTAGGCAGTCTCCATCCACGCTGTTGGTGTTATAACCCCAGTCCACATGGGGGCAGTTGAAATCACCCGCATACAGACAAGGGTGAGTGAACACTGGAAGGTCGGAAACTTGCAACCGCGTTGGTAGAGGGTTGTAGATGTTAACGATTTTATAACCGTCAACATTCACGCACAACCACTTAGTCTCCGATGTCGTGGGAGATTGATCGTATAAGGTCCATTTTAGCTGCTCATGGACAAACTTGGCAAGGCCATGCTTCCTGCTTAGGGAAAACCCAGCTAGTTGATAGTTTGATAGCACTAGCTTTTCTGCAGATATGCAGTGGGTCTCCTGTAGTAGGATGACAACGCCTCAAGCTGAGTAGCAAGGTGATGAAGAACGTTCATTTTGCTGGCTGTGAGGCCTTCGATGTTCAGTTGTAGTATTGAGGGCCCACGGAACTCTTTGATGACGTGCCCTGAAAAGGGCGGTTTATGTGCAACGCACTCATCATCCCGTCCTGAAAAGGACGTTTGATTAGCAGCCCCTTGAACATTGGAATAAGTGGATACCCTTCCGAGTGGGCACATTCGGTTTCCACAGAGAGAGAGAGAGAGAGAGAGAATTTATTTGATTTGCTTTGCGCACCGACACAATAATCAGATTGATAATACACACAAAAAAAAAATCACTAGTAGCAAAAGCCAGGGAGCATCGAGGAACCTTTCGATTATCGAGTCGAGATACTCCCTGATCTCAGCAGATTGAGATATAAGCGAGATGTATTAAGTGACACTTATAATTTGAGTACATTATGTAAAAAAAAAAAGAGTTGAGTTCAAGTTTTTATCAAATGATAAAAAAAATAAAAATAGGAGAAAAAGGAAACGGAACAAACAATAACCATAAATATTCTTTACACAATCAAAAGCTTCTGCAAGCGTTAATATTCATTTATTAACTTTAGTTTATACGCTTTTTTAAAAGAAACCCAGTGCATGCTCTTTAATTCGGATTCAAGGTTACCCCACAGCTTTGAACCTCTGTGAGAAAATAGTTTTTGGCTAAATAATTTATTTATTCGGGGGCGGTAGTAAGTAGTCGAATTAATTAATCTCGTTTCATGTTGATGAATAGTATTTAACTTACGAAAAGAATGGTAAATGTTTTTAGGTAATTGACTATGATGGAGTTGATACATAAATTTAGCTAACTCAAGTTGATATATGTCTTCTATTTTTAATACTTGAAGTTCTTTATACATTTGTGAAGTTGGCGTATATAAGTTTCGAAACAATATTATTCTCAAAATTTTATTAAGCCTTACTCGAATTATTTCTTGTGAAGTTTTATTTGCTGTTGCCCACGCAGTAATTCCATATTGAATTCTGCTGTATACAAGACTATAGTATAGCATGCAAAGAGTTTCTCTTGAAACAAAATTGCGCAATCTGTAAAAGAGTCCTGTGCATCTGGCAAGCTGCGTAGACAAATAATTTATTTGCGACGTCCATTTGAGATTGTCGTCAATGAATAACCCAAGGTATTTAACAGTATGCACTCTATTAATAGTAATACCGTTAAGAGCTACTTTAAAATTACAATGACAAGTTTTAAGGGGTTGCTTGTTTATTAACATGTAGTTAGTTTTTGAAAAATTTAGGGATAGCTTATTTTGACAGAGCCAGGAGTTAACTTTTTTGAGTTCTATTTGAACTTTGTGTTCCAGGTTTTTCAGATTGTTATCAGCCATCATCAGGCAGGTGTCATCGGCAAATAATGTGGTGTCAAAATTGGAAATCAACGAAATGTCATTAATGTATAACAAAAAAAGTAGCGGCCCAAGACAAGATCCCTGGGGTACCCCACATGATACTTTAGTATATAAGGACATAAATTTACGTACATTAGTATATTGATATCTATTTTTTAAGTAGCTGGTTAATAAATCCAGAGGTTTACCACGAATTCCAAAGTTACGATACAATTTATCTAAAAGAATGTCATGATCAACCGTATCAAAAGCCTTTGATAAATCCAAAAACAAACAGCATGTATATAAATTTTGATCAATATTGTTTATAAACTTGTCATATATTGAGTTGATTGCGAATATAGTTGAAGAATTTTTCCGAAAGCCAAACTGATTTTCACAGAGCAGTTCATTTTTTTCAATAAAATTAATGATGCGGGAGTAAATTAATTTTTCTAAAATTTTATCAAATTGTGATAAAATTGATATGGGACGATAATTAGAAGCTTCCTTACGATCACCCTTTTTAAAAATTGGAATAACTTCAGCATTTTTCAAGCAGTTTGGGTAGACGCCTTTACTAAAGCAATCGTTTATCAATTTGCAAAGAAAAGGAGATATTACTGATTTACTAATTTTTATAAATTTAGTTTCGGCGTCTGTATACCTGGTTGCTTTTGAATCTTTAAACGAGTCGATAATATTATTTATTTCGTTTGGATACGTTGGAGTTAAGAAAAAAGAATTGATTATGCCTGTCGGCGCTGTTGCATTTGTATCCATGTCAACTTCGGGAATGGTATCAGCCATTTTTTTCCCTATGTTGGCAAAGTATGCTTTGAGATTTTCCGAAATAGTAGCAGGATTAGTGTAAATAACAGCCGTGCTTTCGTTGCCTTTTTCTCTTTTTGTGCTGATCAGTTACGACACTTTTCCTTTGTTACGAGTCGACTAGCTATTGGAATGTGACTTCACAATCGCTTTTATTACAGTGCCGTATAGTAATTCCCAGTTATCTTTGTAGACCGTTATTGAAATTAGTTAAGTGTTAGTGTGATAAGACAGTGCTGTAGTTTTGAGGTTATTGTGTGACCATATTAAGATCATAGGACTGGGATTGCTTTTGTGACTTTATAGCTAGAAGAGTTTATTGATTTTCTGATGATTGTTTTTTATATAGCCTGTGCTTAGCTGGCAGTCTTTGGGAAAAGTGATGTAGGTATGATAGGCGGGGCAATGTTTTTACTTTGTTTTGCAGAGCACTACCTGCTAACTCGTAACGCCGGTAGTATATGTTTGTATAGTGTGTACATTTCGTTGCTGTTGGCTATTAATAGCTATTTTTCTGCCTTCATTGAAGTTGTGTGATCTGGTTGTTGTATGCCAGTGGAGGACAGTCAAAAGCTAGAAGTTCCGAGTACCCGGTTAGTTCAAATAGGATCCTGAACCGGTAGGCGGTGGTCTGGCCAGTTCACGACACGAGTTGCGTGTTACATTACGAGTTAGGAATTCGTGACAAACACTGGGGTTTTTGTCTTGGTGAATTAGACTGAAGATTGAATTCTGTTCAATTTTGAGATATCCTAGCATACCGGAATTGGTTTTTCGAAAGTTCGTTGGTGGCTGTTGAAATTACCATGGATGAGAAAGTTAAAGCATCGTTGCATTCAGAGGACATTTGTGAAAATGAAATGGAAAGTTCAAGCGGTAATGGCTTAAAACGTGTGTGCATTGATTTGTGCGAACCGGTATTATCGCCAGACGAGACAGCAATGATAGACGATCCGATTGAAGATATTCGTCTAGCTTGGGTTGACAAGCCTGTTTCGAGTAATTTGAAGAACTGGAGATGTTTAGTTTGCTATGCACGTGAGTTGCTCATGTTGTCAGGAGTAATGAAAGAGTACTCAAGATCTAACGAAAAAGTTGATCAGAAGATTCTAGATCAAACTCTTGAGTATAGCCTTAAAGCACATACGGTGTACAGTGGCGCTTTGCACGACTGGTTGGAGGAGAATCCATTTTCTTTTTCACGGCCGACGGTACAAAAGTTGGTCAAAGATTACAGAGGTACGGAAGATTTGAACCGATATCATGCTCGTGCTTCCAAGGATCCAGAAGCCAGATCATATTGCAGTTCTGCTTCTCAAGCACCATCGCATATATCACAAAGCTCTGCGAAAATCATTCTTGAACAGCAAAACGAAATTGATCGTTTGCATCAGTTAAATATTTCCAAAGAGTTAGAAATGGAAGAAAGGGCAATAGAGATGGAAATGAAGTGTAAGAAAAGGGATTTGGAAATACGTAAAAGGGATTTACAGCTGAAGAACTTCGAGAAGTTGACCGAAGATTGGGAAATGGCTGCGGATGCACCAGCCTTTAATCGAGCAATGAGTGCAGTGCATCATCCCCACGCAGTGAAGGGCTCCCCGGGGGGACAAGTAGACGTAATATTGAAGACTCCAGGGGGGCCTATAGTCGAAGAAGATATGTTTAAGCTTGCTGATGAGCGGCATCAGAACCTTTTGGCAAAGGAATCAAACTTAATGGAATCGCGCGCCCCAACACAGCATATAGGTCCAGTGCCTGTGGAACAAAACAGAAATGCTCCGTGCTGTTCTGTTGAAAATGTTGGTTCAACGCTAGTTACCTGGAAGCCATCACTTAGTTATGCGGGTGATGAAGGATTGCATTTCTCTGGTCAAAATGAAGCAGATTACCCAGCATACCGTCATCGCTTCGAGCTTCATTACAACGAGTGGCGGAGGTCTCGTCCAGATTTATTGCTACGCTGGTTAGAGAGCACAGTGGAGGGCCAGGCAAAACGGTATATCCGCAACGCATATGCAATTACAGACCCAGGAAAGGCGTGTGATGTTATTTGGTACACTCTAGAAGAACTTTATGGACAAAAGCATGTGATTCTTGAAAACGCTTCCAAGCAAGTGAGGAGAGCTTTTAAGTCGATTGGACACGACAGAAAACTCTTGCTCGAATGGCGAGCTGATTTGAGGAATTTGAAAGAAGTCGCCTTCTCCATCAAGCAAGAAGCTGCACTTGAAAATCGGCAACTTTTGGGACAGCTCTATAATGCATTTAATGACAAACTGCGAATTAGATTTGATTCAAAGTATTTGTCATACCATTGGACTTTTGATAGTTTTTTAGAATTTTTGAGTTTCGAAATTTCATATGTTGACTGGATGAGTGTAGTACAAGTTGATTTGAAAGTTGTTCCAGAACATAGCACAAAACGGTTCACCGGTACACAACGGCATGGATCAGGGAGTAGACAAACTGGCTCTAATCGGATGGCGGGAGCAGTCGAGGGGGTGAAGCAGTCCTTTAGTCAGGATCAAAATAAAGCCGAACAATGCTGCTTGCATCCACTTGGAAAAGAGCACCCTCTGCGTGAATGCCGCAATTTTTTGGATATGAATGTTAGCTCACGTTGGAAGGTTGCAACAAAGCACCATCTGTGTTTTCTATGCTTGAAAAGGCATCACTACACGCAAAATTGTAAACGCAATTTTAAGTGCCACCTGTGTGACCAGTTGCATCACGAGCTGCTGCATGGAACAATCCCAAAAGACACTTTACGTGCACATACCAAGGCTAAAGAAGTACCCTCAGCACGTTTGACCACCCATAATGACACAAACGCCAAACCAGCTCAATCAGGAGGATGCGATGTTCTTGGATTCTTGAAGCTAGACCATGCTCCCACTGAACAAATAGGATTAATGAAACTGACTGCTATAGCACAAGACAATGAAACGAATGCTGAGCATCGCATCACATTCTATGCTGCAATTGATACAGGAGCTACTCATTCCCTGTGCTCCCGTGACCTTGCAAAGCAGCTATACGGTGAGTGGAGCTTCTCTGAATACCGCGATTACAAGATGTTCAATGGTACCATTATGCGCTCGAAGATAATGACAGGTCGCCTTAGACTCGAGAAGGTAAATGGAGACATCGTTGATGTAAAACCAATAGCATTTGTAGATCAGGCACTTCCATTTGCACAGTATTTACCTGATGGCAGCACCCTTCCGAAACGGATTGACATGATTTTTGGCAGCGATCTTGTATGGGATTATTTGTTGGTTGATCCACAGTTGCAAACACAACACAAGGCCGTACTGCAAGACTTGGGGACATTTTGGCTTGGCACACTGGATGAAGATGAAGCCGGTGTATGTTGTGCGTCTGTTTGTGCTGATACTAAGACTACATGTTCAAGGGTTAGACTTACTCTTAAAGACAGTAAATACGATCAAAAGCAGTTGGAAAGTGATCCGTTTTATTGCTCTGTCAACGATAATAGAGTCGCCATGAGCATTAACGACGAAAAGGTGTTGGAACACTATCAGAACACAATCCAAGAGGTAAGGTTAAGCAATGGCGAAACTCATCTTCAATTTACATTACCATGGGCGCGTACTCCAGAACTGATGAAGGACAATTATGAGCAGGCCAAAAGCGCGTTGCTGGGGCTAAGGCGCAAACTTGAAAACTCTCCAGATCTGCTCACGAAGTACTGCGAAAAGATTGAAGGGGCTATCAAAGAAGGTCATCTTGTTCGTTTGCCTGAGGAGGTTCGACGTCAAGAAATGCAGGACATGTCCAAGCCACGTTATTATATTCCTCATTTTCATACGAATCAATCTAAGTTTCGTGTAGTCTACGATGCTGCAAGGGAATACCGTGGCGTTTCTTTGAATAGTTTACTTGAGCGAGGACCTATTTTCATGCAATCTTTGCGATCAATATTGCTGCGATTCGGGGAGCAAAAACATGCAATTGCTGGAGATATTACTAATATGTTTTTCCAAATTAGAATTGCCCCGGAAGATCGCCATATGTTACGCATATTGTGGTTTGAGAAACCTGGAATGCAAGGTGATATTGCTGCCTATGAATTTTGCGTGGCGCCGTACGGATTGCGCTGCATTCCCAGTGTTGCGGGATATGCTTTACTGTATACTGCAGAGAAGAACATTCCAAGTGTTTCTGAGAATGCGACAGCTAGAGTAACCCGGGATATGTTCATAGACGATCTGTTGACTGGAGTTCAGAGAGTGGAAGAAGGACAACAAATGATCGAAGAGATTTCCAAACTGCTGGCGTCCACTGGGTTCCATTTGTCAAAATGGTGCGCGAGTGATAGTGAAATCCTACAAAATGTCGATGAAGACAACCGCGCACCAGCTCTGAAAGATATCCGGAGCAGAGAAGTTGGCGGAGATGGCAATCGAATACAAAAAACTTTGGGACTTGTATGGGACACTAGTGCAGACGAAATGCTAATGAAGGTTCCAGAGATTAATCCTGCAGACATTAAACATGTAACTAAACGGCAAGTTGTAAGCCTAAATCATCAACTTTTTGACCCTCTGGGATGGTGGGCACCTTTATATGTTAATATGAACCTCTGTTGTTCAAACATAGTCAGACAAATTTCCGAATGGGATGATGTGGTGCCACCAAGCCTTACAAAAGACTGGCAAAAGGCTATTCGCTGTGTAGACTCAATCGGCTCGGTTCCATTCATTCGCCGACGCGTTCCTGCCGAAGTTACAACTAACAGTAAATTCGAATATCATGTTTTCACAGACAGTAGCAAGGATGTTGCTGCAGCTGCTGTATATCTTCGTGTTGAGACCGAAACTAAATGTGAAGTAAATTTGGTGGCAGCCAAAACTTCAATATTTTCCCAAGCTGAGTTGTTTCGTGGTTCGATCCCGCGTAAGGAGCTTATTGCGCTCGATCTTGGAGCGCGACTCATCCGAGAGTGTCTTGAAGGCACAACTCTACCGATTGACAATTTTGAATTGTGGTCAGACTCAAAAACGGTTATCCAATGGTGTAGCCAAAAGTCTTTGGAGCTGCGTGTGTTTGAAAGAAACAGAGTGGATTTGATTTTGCGAAATACACAAGGAAAAGCTCCACGTTATGTCGCAACGGATCTGAATCCAGCAGATGTTGCTACGAGGGGCTGTCGAGCAGAACAAGTAAAACGTTGGCACCTTTGGACAAGGGGACCAGCATTTCTTTGTCAACCAAACCAAGATTGGGGAGAATATATTGATGATCCTGAAACAAAACATTCATCTAAGAAAGACGCAATTGTGCAAGCGGCTGCACACCCCGTTAAATCCGATAGTAGTGATATCGCGTTTATGCAGAATGTTTTGGGCCGTACCAATGAACTTGCTAAGGCTATAACTATTATATCAAGCCTCATCAAGTGTGTCCGAAAATGGAAGACACAAACATTCAAACAAAACAAAAAACAATGTGGAGATACCAATTCTGTTAACCCTCGTTATGCACGACTGGCGCTTGTTCGAGTTGCGCAGACTGCTTGCTTCGGTGATGTAATTCACCTCATGGAACGTGGTTTCACATTTCAAGATAGTGTCAAACAATTACCTAGCGCCAAGCGAAAAGGTTGGATGCATGCACTGAAGAAGTTTGTACCATTCTTAGACTCTGACAGAATCCTTCGTGTGGGAGGAAGATTCGACTATATGACTGATGATTCACGTGCACCAAGAAGAAGATTGTACATAGGACCACTTTTTTTGTGTGTTTTGCTTCTGTTATTTTTCCACATATTTGACTTAGTGACAGAACTCCTATTATTACGTGTAAAAGACACAAAAGGCACGCTTGACTATATGTAAAATCCTTCTATAGTGTATGTGAATGATTTTAGAGGGGACTGTAAATAACAGCCGTGCTTTTGTTGCCTTTTTCTCTTTTTGTGCTGATCAGTTACGACACTTTTCCTTTGTTACGAGTCGACTAGCTATTGGAATGTGACTTCACAATCGCTTTTATTACAGTGCCGTATAGTAATTCCCAGTTATCTTTGTAGACCGTTATTGAAATTAGTTAAGTGTTAGTGTGATAAGACAGTGCTGTAGTTTTGAGGTTATTGTGTGACCATATTAAGATCATAGGACTGGGATTGCTTTTGTGACTTTATAGCTAGAAGAGTTTATTGATTTTCTGATGATTGTTTTTTATATAGCCTGTGCTTAGCTGGCAGTCTTTGGGAAAAGTGATGTAGGTATGATAGGCGGGGCAATGTTTTTACTTTGTTTTGCAGAGCACTACCTGCTAACTCGTAACGCCGGTAGTATATGTTTGTATAGTGTGTACATTTCGTTGCTGTTGGCTATTAATAGCTATTTTTCTGCCTTCATTGAAGTTGTGTGATCTGGTTGTTGTATGCCAGTGGAGGACAGTCAAAAGCTAGAAGTTCCGAGTACCCGGTTAGTTCAAATAGGATCCTGAACCGGTAGGCGGTGGTCTGGCCAGTTCACGACACGAGTTGCGTGTTACAATTAGTTATCACCTCACCTGTTTTTGTGTTGAGTTGGTTAATGTCAACTTGTTGTGAAGGTTTTAAGTTTACTAATTCATTCACTATTTTCCAGATTTTACCGCTATTACTTTTGTTCTCAATTATTAATTCATTATAGTATTTTTGTTTCGCTTTTTCAATCGTTCGATTTAAAACATTACGATACGTTTTATAGTTTTTGTATTTTGTTTCGTCATATGTTTTACAAATCGATTTGTACAACTTATGTTTGGTTTTAATTGAACAGAGAAGACTAGAGGATAACCATGGTTTAGTCTTTAGTTTCCTTTCTTTCCTGGTAGCTAATTTAAGCGGGGCGTGTTTATTTATCACACTCGTAAAAGAGTTAATAAATTGTTCGAATTGATTATGGATTGTAGAGTCAAATGACGATAAAGATGCATTTAGAGTTTGGTTTAAGTCTTCGATAAAGTGTTCAGCTTTAAAATTTTTCATATCTCGTTTCCATACTTGGCGAGCGTTGTTTTTGAAATGCTTTACACAAGGAATTGAAGCGAAAGCAGGATAGTGATCAGAAATGTCGCTAATTGCTATGCCTGGCATAAGCTGGTTATTTAGGTTGTTGGAATAGATATGGTCCAGTAATGACTTTGAATTTTTGCTCACTCTTGTTGGTTGATTTATTAGACACTTTACCGCGCTGCCTATTAAATCATCCGCATATGTTTTGATGCGATTGTTAGATTTTATTTTAATTAGGTCAATGTTAAAGTCTCCTAACACGTAGAATTCAGATTTTTTAGAATTAAGTTCATGAAAGATGTTCGTCAATGCTCTGGAAAATAGTTCAATTTGCTCCACTGTTTGGACAAGATGGCGGTAAACAACGCCTACAATTAGTTTTTTTTTTGTTAATTTCTATTTCTATCCATAAATTTTCAACCGAAGACAAATCAATGTTAATAGTAGGTTTTAAATTATAAGAAATAGAACTTTTTACATAAATTCCAACACCGCCAGCAGACGTATGACTATTACGGTGAATAAATTGGTAGCCATCTAGTTCAATATTACTGTAAATCATATTTTCTTTAAGTTTGGTCTCAGATACTGCAACTACATCAGGTTTACGGTTTAAATCAGTAAGGTAGTGCGATAATTTGTCAATATTTTTTTGTAAACTTCTCACATTAAAGTGAATCATGAACAAGTGATTAGATTTATTTTTTGAGCAGAGCAAATTATTAATAGAGTTATGATCGTCATAGTAATCACTTGGCATAGAATATAAATCGTTATAATCTAGCTCTGCATCTACATCAGGTAAATTATTTGATACGTTTGGGTTTTCAGTTTCAATGGTGTTAACAATGGTGCTAGCACAACCGAAAATTGGTGGCAAACCTGGGCTTTGATCGACATGTGTTTGATTGCAGCAAAACGAGTTTGAAGAATTCTTGTAATTGCTATTTACAAAAAATTGATCGCAATCAACACAGTTTCTGTAACCTAAACTGTTGTTGCATTGATTGACACCTGCTTTGCAACTGTTAGTTACAGAGGCGTAATTTTGATTTAATTTACAGTTTCCACTACTATTATCAGTAACATCATAAAAGGTCACGTCGTTTTCGTTGTCAGCATGGGATTTATCAGTAGGCAATCTGATAAGCTTTTCAGCAGCTGCATTGCACTCATGGTTGTTGTCAAAGATTGCGCAATGATGTACAGGGCCATTGTTATCATCAACACAGTCATTTTTTAATTTATAAGAGGCCATAATTTAACAGAAAAAAAAACGATCTTGATAAGCAATTTGAATACGAAAAACATTATTTAAAGTCAGATTTCGCTGAGCATTCAATATTAAATTTCAATGGGGTATAATTAAGTTTATCAAAATCTATGTCCATTCCATATTTAAATAAGTCGTCAGGTGAATCGATTGTTAGCCAATTTCCCGTACCTGTGTCTCTTTCATTGTTGGTGATCGTTCCTGCTTCCCGTGCTGACCGCTTCATACGTATTTTTCCGTTGATGGTATGAAAGAGAATAAATTTATTTTTAGCAACTTCTTTTACATATTTTAACATTTTTGCTCGCAAGGAAGTCAAATCTTCCGTAAGATAAACACCATTGAAGTTGGGATGAACTTTTAATTTTGATTTTTTATACATGAATTCCATTCTTTTTTTGTATGAAGCGAAGCGCACAATCACAGGCCGTGGTTTCGCTTTTGGACCTTTCTTTTTTTTTGCCAAGTCGATGTACCCTCTGAATATCCAGCTCAGGGTTGAGCTCAACATTCAGGGCTTTGGCCACATTTGTTACAACTTCTTCACCATCATCCCTTTCATCATTTCTTTCAGCAACTCCAAGGATTCTAATATTCTCTCGTCTACCGTATTGTTCAAGTTCGTCTACTTTAAAAAACGTTGTGTTGACAATTTGTTTTAGTTTTTCATTTTCAGTTTTGATTTCCTCATACTTCAGTTTGCTTTCTTCTACTTCTTCTTTTAAGTATTCGACTTCTTCAACTAGTTTTTAATTGTTAGGTTAATTTCAGTAAGTTGTTGTCTGTCCTCGTCGTTAAAACCTGAACTCAATTCATTTCGATTTGTTCTGTTTTTTGGGCTCATATTGCCAGATCAGTGCAAAAAAAACACGTCCGTTCGCTACAACTGCAGAGTTAGAATGCTAGGTGTTTTAGAGAGCATTAGAGAGACTTTCCAATTGCTAGGTGTACTCACGACCCGCGCTAAGTGAAAGCATGTGCCATGCGGGCCATGCTGTACTGTTTATTTCTGGTGACAATTAGCAAATCTCATCTCATGCACCATCGTTCGCACTCTGGTTTTCATTTTCTACTACAATCCCGGTGCAAACTTTACAAGGCATTACCTGGTTATTTTCCGAACTTTGCGGTGATGCTCCGTCCTGATTAGCTTTTTTAATGTATTTTTTCAGTATGTTTGCATGGAACGTTTTTATATTTTATTTTTTTTATTTGCCCTATTTATCCTCCATTTACGAGAAAGCGAATTACAGTATATCGATATTTTGGACGGGACGTCCGCACTCGCTTGGGAGTTGTCATTTCCGAGGTGTCTGGCCACCTGTCTTCTACATAAAGATGGGAGCGTCATCACGTCAGCTCTAATCACTACGTCATCACGTCAAACGCCATTTTCACCTCCTTATTCACTTTTACCCGATAATCATTACCTTTTCTACATCTGCTTATTATTTTATAAGGCCTTTTCTATTGCATCAAAAGCTGATTTGTATCAGTCATCAGTAGCAATACTACCTTGTCGCCTTCATGAAATTCTCTTCTTTAGCTCTTCGTTCATACAGCGTTTTGTTTTTCTTCCAGCTCTTTAGCAATTCTTCCTGATGTTGTCTAAACGGTCTCGCAGTTTGAGAACATGCTAGTAGCTTGTCTTGATTTCTGTCACATCTGTCTCTCCCGTTTACAACCAGGGATGTGGAAGCGGAAGCAGAAGCTGGAAGCGGAAGCGGTGGAAGCGGTCCTTTTTCTGTGGAAGTGGAAGCGGAAGCAGAAGCGCAAAAAATCCACCGCTTCCGCTTCCACATAGGAGGGAAGAATGGAGAGAGAAAAAAAATTGGTTCTGCTATTCTTCGTAGAAGAACGAATAGGGGAAGCATAAACATTAAGAAATGAGAGCGAGGAGAAGTTAATTAGAGAGATTTTGACCTCTATATAATTAGAGTAAGGGCCAAGCCAAGAAAGAGAGGAGGTAGAAAGCTCAGAGAAGAATAAGCCCTGCTTGATGAAAATGATGACGCCACGGCTAGCGTCTGCGACATCAGTAGAAAAAATACCAGATCGGGAGTGGGTGCCATCAGATCGCAGAGCAGAGAATCCAGGGATCTGAAAAGAGGAAGATAAATTAAGGTTAGATTCCTGGATATATATATATAAGGTCAACGGGATGAGACGAAATAAAGTGTAGTAGTTTAGTGCTCCTGGCTTGAAGACCCCCAGCATTCCATTGAAAAACCCTGAGAGAGTAAGGGAGGGAAAGAGAAAGCAGGAGGTAAAAAGAAACAGCCAGGAGCATGAGCGGTGGTGAGGGTGCAGAGGGAGAAGATACAAAGTGGGCGGAAAAAGGATAGGAGGTTTTAAGGTGAGGGTGGAGTGCAAGTGCTACATTAGAAGAAGGGGGCCAGATTGAGCAGTGAAGGTATACCAGCTGGAGGAGTCCGAGGAGAAAGGCACAGTGCTGGTAGGTGTGGAATCTCGAAAAAATCAGGGAGGGCAGCTCCAGGAGTGAGAGCTGCCAAGAGTTTTGAATCTAGAAAAGGAGAGTAGTGAGCACTTTAAATGAATTTAATTAGAGCATGTGCAGCATTGCACTGACCTACCCCGCCAGTTCACATTTCCAGCGCACACTAAATAGGGAAAGACAGGGCAAGGGCTAGGATGAACGTTGCCGCTGATCAGGAGAAGGAGAAGAATGAGAAGACGGGCAAGAGAAAGGCAGGAGTAGAGAGAAGACAGGCCAATTTTAAAGAGGCTGCGTGCTACCATTCTGCGGTCGTTCAGGCGGCTGCACGGCGAAAAAATGGTTTGTATGAGGGGAGTGCCCGGGGCAACTGGGACCCTCGGGAAGGCCAACAGCCATTTTGACCCAACCCAAATGGGTCGGGGACCGCACCACCACGTTGAGGCGGCTGTTGATTGGTACAGTTCAATTTTGCTCGCTTTACATATACATACTACATATACGAGTACGACAGAAATTTCGCACTTTACTATCCAAAAAGATAAGAGTCAATACGTGCGATGGCGCGATGGCGTAGGGGTTAGAGCGTCCGCTTTGCAGTCGGTAGACCAGGGGTTCATTTCCCTTGTCGAGTCAAACCAAAAGCCTTTTAAAAATGGCATTCGCAGCTTCCCTTCTTGGCGTTCGGCATTTATGGGAGGTTGTGGAAAACAAGCCGGCAAGTTCGCTTGTTGTGTCCTTGGGCAAGGCACTTAACAGGACGCACTTAACGTCCTTGGGCAAGGCACTTAACAAGGCACTTAACTTTATGTAAAAGACAGGTGGCCCATAAACCTCGAAAAAGGCAACTCCCAAGCCAGTGCGGACTTCCCGTCCAAAGTATAGCGATACAATTCGCTTTCTCGTGAATGGAGGATAACTATGGCAAATAAAACAAAACAAAACGTGTTTTGAGGACGGACAGAAGGTTCGTAATGATGATTAGAGTTAAAGTTAACTCAAAGTCAGAGTTAGTTGAGGATAGAGAGGAAAAATCAGCGATATACGGTGTAATTTGTTGTTGTGACGACAAGTTATTGTCGAGAGCTGTAATATGTGGTCATACGGTTTAGATCTGAGAAGCATTAAGTTAACTGTTGTAAAAGTAGTTGTAAGTAGTGAACGAACTTGTAATAACTGTCTATTTGTTGAAGTGTTTAATTAATTTTGGAATTGTAGTAACGAAATATTTCATTTTCTTGCAAGCGATTCGTGATTTCTAAATTTTTGTTGGTGGAAGTTCCGTGACAAACGCAAAAGTACATTAGGGGCTCCGCAATGACAAAAAGATTGAAAAGCACTGTTCTACATTCAGCACGAGTTTTGATATCTACGAAAAACAAACACAGAGTAGTTTAGAACAATAAGCTCAAGCGAAGTAGGTAAAGTAATAGCAATAAATGAAGGTTTTTGTTTTCTCAAAATGGTGAAGTGTAGAAGAAGGCAGGCTACAAAGCCACAAAAGTTAAAAAAAATTGTCAACGGTAGTTTTTTCGTTTTTTGTTGGTGGAAGCGGAAGCGATAGGTGTAGAAGCGGAAACGGAAGCGTTTGAAAAATAACCGCTTCCACATCCCTGTTTGCAACACCTTCAAGATTTGAAGTGGTCCACGTAGTATCCTATCGTACAATGATTCAAATGGTGAGAATCCAGCGGCTTTCTGTGGCGCTTCTCTGTACGCAAATAGTGAGGGGTTATAAACAATTTCACTGGTGGTGCTGTTCGTTACACAAACGTCTTAGCATTTTCTCGAGTGTAGCATTAAAACGTTAGACCAGCCCATTGCAAATATAATGATAAGGCATAGTTGTTAATTGGTTTATGGACAGCGATCTTGACACTTCCTCCATGCACTGCGATACAAATTGCGTGCCAAGATCACTGAGGAATTCCTCTGCCTACATATTTAGCAACGCTTCCGCCACCGTCTCTGTTTCAATATTCTTGAGTGGAACGGCTTCAGGGTATCTAGTTGCATGGTGTACCAAGGTCAGGATACATCGATATCCCTTTTTGCTTGCAGATGAAATTGGTCCAACTAAATCCACGGTCTCCTAAACGTCATATCTCCTAGTGGCACACGGGGAACTAATCCTTTAGTGATCATCTTCTCACATACATTACATGATCTGCAGAAACTAGTAATATCACCATGTATGCCATATCAGTAGAAATTTGTTTGAATGTGGTCTTTAGTATTCTTGATCCCAAGATATTCTAAAAAATAGAGTCGTGCGCAACTTCCATAACCTTATGCCTCAATGTTTTCGGCACCATAATCTGCTTTGAGCACCCACCTAATCCATCAACTCGGTTTCGAATCCTGTATAGGATATCTCTATGCTTTTCAAGCTTTATTTCGTAGTCCTTTTTAGCATCCTTCAGGTTTAAGTAATTTTCTGAAGTAGTGTTTTGCTGTTGCAGTTTTGGCAATTCATTCTTCGTGATGGGAGTCTGAGCCGTTACGTCTTTTGTAACTAAAGATTTGATCGTGGCATCTTTCCGAGCTCGAGCCCTTGTGTCCACAGCGGCACATGGTTCCACACCAGGAATAAGATCATCCGGATTCCATGTGCTCTAGGAACGTTTGCAATGATTAGGTCGAACAAAGGCTTTCGCAAACATATGGGTTGAGTTACTCCCGTATAGTAAGACGTGTTCACTTTAACTTCAGCAATAGGCTTCTCCTTCAATATCCGGTCTACAGCCATCACATAACCCATGCTACGCGTAAAATCGTCTACCTTCACCAACTCTTTCCTGACAATAACGCCATTACAGCTCGTATCATGAAGGACCTCAATCACATTCTCACCCACTTTTCCGGTTGCAAGAGGCATACACTTCTTATTTTCATTACTCAGGCAAGCATCATTACCCACGACTTTAATTTTCTCTCCAGATTCGAGTCTAAATATTCTTCGTTCTTCGCTTTGGCATCATCCGATAATCTTCCAACTCGGTAGGGTTGTGACGTAGGTCTAGGGCCGTTGCCTACACCCCGAGGAACAGCTTGAGGGCGGGATGCGTTCCGACAGAACCTCTTCTCATGCCTAATTTTACCATATTGGTAGCACGTAACTGAGTGTCTAGCTGTTCTGTTATACTCATTGCGTATTACTTCTGGTTTAACACGACAGTTAATTGCCCGGTGATCAACGTGATTACATAGGAAGCATTTCAGGGTACTCGCAGGAGGAAATCCATTATGACTGTCTTTCACACCGATTCTTGTGCTATCACGTTTGATCACTTCCTTACTCGACAGCTTTTGATTACGCGCTGCCAAATATTGATCAGCCAACCGTGACAATTCATCCAGAGTTTTTGGGTTGCTCTGTTTCAGCCATATCGATGAATCTTTCGGGCAGGAATTAGTAAACTGCTCGCATACAGTCAAATCAACCACGCCCATAAAAGTTTGCTCCACTTCGGCCAACTCTATCCACTTAGTGAAATAGTTTTTAACCTGAATAAAAAATTGACTGGGCTTTCGTGTCCTTCCGGTCTAGCTTGTTAAAATTTCTCACTGTATTCACACTCAGTAAAATCATACCTTTCCAATAAAGCAATTTTAAGACGCTCATATAATCTATTACTTCTTCTGGCGAAACTTTATTATACACCTCTACCGCCTTGTTTGTTAATAACGGGCTGTATTGTGTTGCCCAAGGGCTGGTACGTCTATTCCATTTAGCCACATCAGCGTATCTCTCAAATCTCAAAAGATATTCGTCCAAATTATCCTTCTCGTTTACGAAAGATGGTGTATCTTCACAATATTTTCAACCGATGGCATCTTCACAATATTTTCAACCGATTCTTGATTTAATTGATCATCATTTTGAGAATGGGAGAGCTGCTTTGCTTCCAATTCCAACCTTAGGTTTTCAACTTTGAGCTCGGCCTTTCTTTCTTCAGCTTCGGACGCTATCTTCCATTCTTCTGCCCGGGCTGCTAACCTTCGTTCTTTAACTTCGGCTTCTCTCATTCGGCGCAATTTTTCCGTTATGAACCTATTCCTCTGTTTTTCATTTCAAGCCCAACGATTCTTCTTGTCTTTTCAAATTCTTCAACTTCTACATACTAAGTTCTTCCATAGCCGTTTCAAATTACCAACGGATAAAAAGATCCCGGACGAGCCCTGGGATATCGCGTAAATAAAATTTTGGTTCTATCTCAACTTAAATTTTTTTTGAAATTGAGGCGATTATGATATCGCTTGAATAATCAGTTCTGACTGCAACTTAACAGCAGGGTGAAGATTGGCTTCTATTAAATACTTAACCACAATACTTTAAACTACGCTCTTCTCGATGAAGAACAGAACAGAAATATCTACAAAACACTTCGAGACTTTAAAATTTCTTCACTTTTCGATCACACCAACCAATGTACTCTAATATATCAATCAGATAAACTATATCAATCAATTAATCGTTTAATTCTTGTAGCGCTATAATCCACAACAAACCACTACAGAATAACACGCTACTCGTCTCTCTACGCTCTTTCCTTTTATCTCGCGCTTTCTGTACTCTCACTTTCTCCGTTGATCAAAATCTCGTTGTTTTGTAAATCTGAAAGAAAAATCTAGAAAATTTAAGAACGCCATAACATGACAAAAAAAAACACTGCTGATAAATTATGTCATATCAGCAATGGAATACTTTCAAGAAGGAAAAGTGTGTTCTAGATCACTCTTGAACGTAAACACATGATCTCCCATTTGATGTCATAAAGAAAGCACGTTACGATGCAAATCTTAATTCAAAAAAAAAGCTTTGTGGAAAAACAACCGTGATTAAAATCAAGTTTAAATTCGAGGTAATTCCAGATTCATCAATAAAATAATTACAGCAGAGTGAAAGCAATAAATTGCAGAGATTGTACCTACTCTAGCAAAGCAAATTTCCTTATTCATGACACAATACCAACAAAAAATATCATCTACAGTTGTAAAATTTGATGCCATTCTTTTGAGGAGCCTCATTGCAGATGAGCTTGCCATGAATAGGTCTCACACATTTGTTACAGTGCCACAGCTCTTCAAATTCTTCCGCTATTTTCAACTCTGTTTCAGTGGTTGGTGGCTGCAGTGCCAATGGAATAAAAGATTTTCCACAAGGCCTGAGGCACTCTTTTAATGATAAGTCCCACAGTAGTGTGTCCAACACGAAAAGAAAAAGCTTGATGCAGTTGAGAAGCTCCAGTTTTAAGCTATCTACAGTGTATCACTGTCATTCTGTCAGAAAAAAAAGATCCGCTTTTACTCTCAGGAAAATTCGCGATAAAAATTGAGCGACAACTAATATAAGAAAAGAGCTTGCTCGTTCACACGCATCTGACTTGTTACTGAAACTTTGCAAAAGTAGTTTTTGGGAACACCGCTAGTGAAAAATTGCTAACCTTTTGCAAAGTTTTACGGTGGGACCGCCATAAACCACTCATTGGAATAAATACACAAACTCGCATGGTTATTCATTATCAGAATAACTCAATCAATCAATCATTGCATTTCTCTTTTGCCCAAATCAGCATACATAAAAAATAAATTTGGCAGCAGTGGACAAAAAAAAGAAGACGATGGCAAAACGACTTACGTTAATACATGCACATAAAAGAATTTTGTTTAATTTGAAGATAGTGGCATGGCCATCGCACCTGTAACGTAGCCGACCAAAGAAAAGCATATTCAGTATGTACAAGCCTACAACGTACCGCAAAATTTATTAAAAATAAAAACTGCCATGTTGTAACCCTAACAGGGAAGGCTATCAGGTGCTACACCTTGCCCAAGGGTGACCTGGGAACAACGACAGCTAAGAGATAGGTCCTTAATGTCTCAAGGCACATAAACCTTGCTGCCAGTTGCAGTTTTAAGTCATACATTCAGGACTAAGACTATAAAACTATAGATAGGATTAAGACTATAACTATGACAATCGTATGCAAACTCACATGGTTATTCATTATTACACGAGTTTGCAGTTATTCTGATAAGCGGTTTATGGCTTGCAGTGTTCCCAAATACTACTTTTGCAAAGCCTCAGTAACAAGTCAGATGCGTGCGAACGAGCGAGCTCTTTTCTTATACTAGTTGTCGCTCAATTTTTATCGCGAATTTTCCTGAGAGTAAAAGCAGATCTTTTTTCTGGCAGAATGACAGTGGCCTAAAACTCTGTGAATTCCTAAAATTCCTAATCACTATACACCAGAGGTGTCAAACTCGCGGACCGTGGCCAGGGAGACGATTGATTCTAAAATCTTCAATGAGTTTCGGCAGTATTGCAACGTTTCATCTTCGTAGAAATGTTTGAACCCCTTAACACAGGTGACACTTGCGAGGTGTAACCTTTTTTTAATTTGAAGATCAACTCCACTTCGTGCCACAGAACTCATTTTCTGATTAAAGATGTCTAAAGAAAGGCAATGGTGCGTAGATGCTGGAGAGGTAAAGACTTTTTTTGAGATTGACCTTGCTGTGGGCTACATTACAGAGACTGTTGCCCAAAGAAGTGGTGATCTCCAACTCGAAAACATCATGCAGCCCCTGGCACGATTGCCAACATGCAATGTTGCCCTGGAAAGCCCACGAGTTTGACACCCCTGCTCTACACATTATTTTCACAAAATTATTGTGTGCTCAGTGGCGGATATTGGATGAGGCAAGCAAGGCAGTCATGTCAGGCCTCCTTTGTAGAGTTATGAAAGGGCCCCCTTTCAAAAATGCTGCATGCAGTTTTATTTCATGGAATGTTATAAGCACCGCTTAGCCTCATCAACTTTGCAGGGTTGGGGATCTGAGCAAATGTCTAGTGTGCAAACCAAAACCAACTAAAATTAATTGTTATGTTAGTGTGTTAGGCCATAGGCATTGCCTTTGTTATGACAGAAACTGTTGTGACATTATAGACTCAACAAAACTGATAGGGTGTCACTTTATTTTACTGTGTAAATAATGCCACTTACATTTTTTGCTAATTGAAAAGATTAACTTTTGTCTGTAATAGCCTTCCCATGAAGTTTTTAGTTTCATTAAAATTTTTTTTTTAAACTTATCTATTTAACCAGTAGTTTATTGAGATTAATAAGATACTGTTGTAAGTGGGACTAGGTTTACTTTGTGAGAGTCAGTTTTGTTTGTGATATAAAATGATATGAAAGATCTGCAGACAAAAAGTGAATGCAAGTTTTAAAAACATTTAAGTTTTAGCTGCATAGCATCTTTGTACTTCAGGTGTTTTAGTCAAGTCAATGATTTGACAATAATTTTGTTACATCTTTGTATGTTCAGCTTTGTTAAGAAAATTCTAAATGAGAACTAGTTAAGCCACAAGACCATTCATAATTGGTATTTGCCATTTAAGACAAAGCATTTTAGTGACTGTAACACTTTATTTACCCATACTAATATAAAGTCTAGCCTATAGTAATTTAAAATTAGCAAAAAAGTTTGTTTATACAGATTAACTTGTAAATTATCAATTTGATTTGGATTCTAGTGATTGATTTGCAATTTACATAAACTTATTTTTAACGGTTAAAAATGCCACAGTTGAAGAGAAATTATGAAAGTGGAGCATCAAAATGAAGGAGAAAAGAAGCAGGAAGACGGATGGATAAATTTGTTGTGATAAATAGCCATACTGATAGAGAACCATGAGAAAGAAAGTGTAGTTTTAAGCAGCCAAGTTCTGTGTACTGATTATATAGAAAATAATACCACTATGTTTTTTATGCAATCAAGTGTCAGTGGGCTTTAAGATAATAATGCTATACATAATTGACAATAGTGTAGGCTATGTTCTTGTGGTTATGAAAAAAAGTAGTGCTGTGCCTTTGTAGTGCACTTTTTAAACTCATGTCACTTGTAACATTCAGTTCAGCTACAATAATAAATGTCTGCACAATGTAATGCGTTAATCAGTATGGTAAATGAAACTGCATTATGTCAACAAACTTTTTTGCAACCTATGTTATGGGATACATTTCTTGCTTTAACATTATTGTGTCATGAAAGCAATTAATATCAGAAATTCAGAATGGTTGTTTGCCCCTATTTTTACTCCAAATGATTTTGCTTGAATATGTGTGGTGAAATGGTGGCAGAGTTTCAAAAATGTAGCTCTGATGAATAGCACTGTGTGTATGTTACAATTCATACAACAAATTTTGTCCCATTTATAAAAACAATATTTATTGCAGATAAATAAGATCTAAATAATTTCAAAATTTAGGCAAATTCGTGGGTCAATACCTATATTTGGGCAAATTGACTTTGCCTTGCAAAAATCGTTTAGAGCCTTACAATTATGATAAGTTCTCCATGTGATCACTGCACTGTAGGTCTATGTTTTTTCAGATGTTTTTACCAAAAATGATAATCTATGTTGTTGCATAACATTTGAATGTTTAGCACAATGCTGTTTTGCAATATGTTTCATGGAAACAAAATCACACCAAGTTTTTCATGCACTTGTGTTGTTGCACAACATTTAAATATTCTTTAGAATGATGCTGTTATTGCAATACATTTGTTGGCATATTACACCAAGTTTTTTTGAGGGCAATATCTGTGAAAATGCGGTAACCAGTTACTGCAAAAATGCCTTTCAACGCTTCTAACAACTTAATTTGGTTATAATTATATGCAAATGTATCTTCATCAATTTTTGTGCAATATTTGGTACCTTCAAGGTAGCATTGTTTAAGTGCTGATTGCAGTAATTTATTGCTGTGCCATTTTTGGGGGAGACCTTTATTAGAACTTTGCCTCAAGTCCTAAATTTTGAATATCCATTACTGCATGTACTAAAGGTATTACCATGATGCTGTGGCTGTGTAGCATAAATTTCAGCTGTTCTGTGTGACCAATTTACATTTTTCTTATTTTCCTTTTTTTACATTTTAGAAATTTAAGATATAGACCTATAATCAGGTGTAAAAAGCTTTGCACAATTTTACAATATCATAAGGATAGCAGGATTTTTAACTTTTGCTGAATTAGAGTACAGTGGATTTTCTCAAAACTATGGTTTTTGACTAGCATTTTTTCTGTTCTCAAGCAGCTACATGATGTTGCAATTGCAAACTGATGCGATGGCGTAGTGGTTAGAGCATCCACTTTAAAGTTGGTAGACCTGGGGTTCAATCCCCTTGTTGAGTTATACCAAAAGACTTTAAAAATGGTATATATAGCTTCCCTGCTTGGTGCTCAGCATTTAAGGGAGGTTGTGGAGAACAAGCTGGCAAGTTTGCTTGTTGTATCCTTGGGCAAGGCACTTAACGGGACGCCCCACCTTTATGTGGAAGACGTCGAAAACATAGTGATGCATTGCTTTCCTGTGAATGGAGGATAAATATGGCAAATAAAAAAAAAAAATTGGCACAGACCACAATTTAAACTCAAAACGTGAGCTTCATTCAGTCATAAGAGCTCACGCTTATTTTGTAGGTTGCTTATCAAAGTTAGCCAACACCATGTTTACACTGCTTAGCCTCACCACATGAAAATGAAGGAATTCAGTTAAGTATCGGTCCTAAGGACCCAACAAACAAACTTGCCAGCAATTTTTTACCCACTCTTGTACCTAGTGCTAAGCAGGGAAGCTAGAAATACCATTTTTAAAGTCTTTGCTGTAACTTATGAAGACAATTCATTGTGAGCATACTAACAAAAATCTAAGAGCAATAATGCAAGCCTTTGTTATTCTTTCCTTACAGTTAAAATCAATCTATGCTTGGGAGAAATTGCTATTTGCCAGTTTGCAGAGCTGGCCATCGCAAATTTACACCCAGTTCTGCAACCGCAAAACTGCAAGAGGTGTTCAGCAACCGCAAATTCGAAAGTTTGCAATAGGTTTGCAGTAACTTTTCACACTTTTGCAAATGCACATTGCCCTTTTGCACACTTAAACCACAATATTTACTGTTATTATGTCCTCATGATGACCAGACATTGACCTGCCAAAGAAAAAGGTCATCAACTCCTGGACATTAACCTCCAACCCAGAAAATAAGAGCATCCACTTCTTCCAAGCTGTTTTACCACAGAACAAGCAACACTGCCTATTGCTTTGCGGATTTGCAGTAAATTTCAGTTTTTCACCGCAAATTCGCAAATATTTGCTGTAGGAAATTACAGTACTGGAAAAAAGTTTAGAAAGATTTTTTGAAATGCCGACAAAATGCAAAAATGACATATTTTTATGTTTTTCTTTTATTGAACATAACAATACGGGAAACAAACATCATGCACTTCCAACATGGTCCAAATTACAGCAGTTGCCCTAGTATTTAGTATGGTAACCCTTGTTTTTAATGACCTTTTGAATGCGGCTTGGCATGGAATCTGTAAGGTTTTTGCAAACATTTTGATCAATATCTTTGCACCAAATCTCCTTAATGATCTGCTTTAGCTCATCCATAGTTGTCGGATTTGATGTAGAAACTTTCTTTTTTATCAGTGTCCATAAATTTTCAATGGGATTAAGGTCAGGAGAATTTCCTGGCCATTTGAGCACTCTGACATTTTTGGTTTGAAACCAGTTCATGACTGATTTGGCTTTAAGGCATGGTGCAGAGTCTTGTTGAAATGTTGTGCATCCGTGAATGCTCATGAAATTCAGTAGATGATCATTTAGGACACTAATATACCGTGAGGCATTCATTGTTTGTCCTTTTGGCACAAAATAAAGAACACCTCGGCCTTTGCTGGAAAAGCACCCCCACACCATGGCCAATGGGGGGTGCTTAACGATTGGTTGGAGGTACCGTGAGTTTACTGGTGAAGATCCAAGAGGTCTGCAAACAAAGGGTTTGTAGGAAGCAAACTGTAAGAAGGTGGATTCATCTGAAAACATCACTTTCTGCCAGTCTTCACTTGTCCAGTCTTTGTACTGGCTGCAAAATTCAAGCCTTTGCTGGGCCTAGGGATGGGCAATTCAGAATAATTTACCATTCTACAATATTCTAGAATAGTTAAACTGAATCCAGAATCCGAATCCGAATCTTTTTTTGCAATTAACACAATCAACATGAAAGCAGTTATTACAAGTTTACAACAACAAAAGCACAATCAGATAACGAGTTTATTGCAGTGCAATACATTTAAGTTTTCTACATCTTTGCCTGTGGGTGCGATTTAGTTTTTGGATCATTGCATGCAATCAGTGTTCTCTTTAATCGCAAAAAAAGTGCAAATTTGTGGATTTGCAGTTATAACACCAAAATGCGTAAAAAAGTCCAGCAGTATTTGTTAATTTTTTCACAGTTGTTAAAATCTTTGGAACCAACTGTTTCATGTGAGAGACAGTGAATAAGAATTGAAGGTTAAACCGTCGCTTTTTTAGAGAAGTGTAACATCTTGCACAAACAATGCATGATTTTGACACAACAGCGAGTGACGACCACCCAAAAATCTTTTGTATCAAAAATTATCTCTCAAGTAATTGACACAAAGTAAATCAAAAAGTTTTTTTTCTTTACTTTTCCCAGCCAATTTCAATGGTAGCTAAAAAGCAATGATACCAAAGAGCTCTCAAACATCAGTTTAACACAAGACATCATTTTTGAGGGAAGTTTGTGGCTGGAAGTGGTTAAAATGTGTATTTTTTTCTTTACGCTTCAACGCTAATTTCAATAGTGCTTGATAAGATAAAAAAGTGCACAGCTCTCGGTTTCAATTTAGCACAAAAAATACCATTTATTGAAGGAATGATTCAGTTTTTGTTAAATACTAACAACTAACCTTTTCACTCTTGCCAATTATGAAAATCAAAAGTAAAAAAAAATACGACTTCTAAGTTCTGATCAACCCCTAAAACGTGAAGCAAAAAAAGTGAATTCTAGTTTTGATCCCTTTAAAAGTGTATATATTAAATTGTAGCCTTTTTTATGTAAATTACTTGAAAGGTAATTTAAAATACTTCTTTCCCCCCAGAAATTTTGAAAACTCTGCGCTTACACCAATAGAGTTTTTGCTTGGACTTGCTTTTAGATTTATCTTTAAAGATCTTCAACGCGCAGTTAACTTCAGTTCTTGCTGCAAAAGATGTAACAAAGTAAACAAGATACAACTCGCAAGCTGGTGTCTTAATCAAATTAAAAAATAAAGATTGTTTGTGACAGATGATGATGGCCTAAATTAGAGATTTTCAATCGGCGGACCATGGTCTTTATGGGGCCAGTACTTTATTTACCCTTCTCATTGAGTGAAATTGAGAAATCTTCTTCTTTATGATTTGTTTTTTTAATTTATTTGGACAACATTCCTGAAATTTACATTGACAACTTTTTTGAGGTCGCCTATAAAATCAAGAAAAATTAATGATCGGGCCACGTGTTTCTGCGTTTCAAAAATGGGCCACATGCAAAAAACGTTTAAAAAGCACTGAACTAGGTTTATCATGCCATAATTGAAGAAAATACGACTGAGGGAAAAACAAAGGGTGCGGTTATAGGTAAGTTTTAAGTATCTGAAATACTGGAGTTCTGCAGGGACTGAGGGAACGTTACGTTATTAAAAGCAGGTTGACATCATAAATAAAGCCATTAAACTAATTCTACTGTACAATAAAAGCATGGAAACAGTGCACGCGTAGCTTACAAATCGCTGATGCTTAACTGCTTTTGAAAAAATTTGGGACAAAAGATCGGAGATCTAAATTGGGGTAAACGGCATCTTTTATTAGCTTAGTGTACATACTTACAGCAGTACGCTATCACAGACATGTTTTTTTTATACTATAAAATACGTTACTTGGGCTGGTGTAGCGGTTTGTTCAGCAATGTCCACCAAAATTTGTCTGGCGGTTTGTGTACATTTACTACCAATTTTGCACTTGCGCCGATGGTTATGCACTTACTAAAATCTTAAGAGAGAACACTGCATGAAATTGATACTTTTACAAAAAAAATCTATGACCAATCAACGTGATAAAGCTTGTAAGCAGGATATAAACCGAAGCCTATTATTGGATTCGGATAGTTTGGGATTCAAATCCTTCGGATTCGGTATTCTGAATTGCCCATCTCTAGCTGGGCCATTCTTGGTGTAATCAGGGGTTTCTTCAGAGGTTTGTGGGCAGGAAGTTTAAAATCTTTGTGCAAACGGTTTCTAATCATTCTTGTAGTCACACTACTCAGCTCTTGCATAGATCTTTTTATTTCTGATGAAGAAATAGAATGGTTGCCCTAGGCGGAGTTGTTTGATTTTGTGGTCTGTCCTGAGAGTGGTGGTATGGGGTCTGCCACTTCTTTTCAAGGGAGAAAGACTGAGGTTTTCCTTGTTTCTCTGTAATATTCGACTAACTGATGCTTCAGAGAGTTTCAATTGTTTTGAAATATCAACATTTTTGTAGCCTTCTTCTTTTAAAAGGATGACGTTGCTTTTTAAAGCTTTTGAAATTTGAGGCAATTTTCCCATTTTCACAACAAATTTTGAAAATCAACCCTATGCTATCAAAAACCGTATCAGATGTAAAACATATCACCATTATTTGCTGAAAAATATGAAGAATAATAGTTGAGTCAACACAAGACACAATAAGCAATAAGCATTTCTCTGTAAAATTGTTGTAAAGTGACTTTATCAGGAAAAGTTCATCAAAATAAAAATCTTTCTAAACTTTTTTCCGATATTGTAGGTTTCCAAATCCACAAATAGAGACTTGAGTATACAATTTGTGGATTTGCGGACCGATTTTGGAAGTGCCTACCTCTGCCAGTTTGTATCTTGGTGTTCTATTTTTGGAGAAATCAAGTCCAATATGTAAAAAAGTTTTGTTTACCTGCTTTAACCATTTAAGTGGCAGTCACCTCTTTTTCGGTTTTGCTGACTGTGGAGCTCACCTCATTTCAGCCAAGCAGCACTGCACCTTTACAATACAAGTGCTTTTTTATAACTAAGTTTCAGATTTAGATTGTAAACTGCTTTATGAGATCTTATTGCTCATTGATGGCTGATGGCTGGGGACGTGTTTAGAGATGCCAATTACCACTTATTTGCTCAAAATGCTAATTAACTGATGACAAAATGTCGCCCATGTTTGCTCAAATATTTTTTTGAGTGGGTGTGTGCCAATTTCTCTCTGGCTTGAATGCTCTTTGTAAAAAATATATGCTCTTTACAAAAATATTTTGTAAAAGGGTTTTGATTTCCATTTTATATTTTTCAATATTGTTTCATACTGACTATTTAGTATAGAAATGACATATATGAAATTGTAAATAAAATTTGCATGTACCAAAAAACTAAAAGAATTCAAGAATGAGGATGTATCTCATCAGGCATACGCAATGTGATAGTGATCAGTGCATGCCACAATTGTATTATAATGACTACTGCACTTCCCCATCTAGTAGAGTGTAATGCAAACTATGAATATTTACATTTGTCAATAAAACTTTTCAAAATTTGCTAAGTTAGTGTGAAAATAGTGCGGAGTGAAAGAAAAATTTAAATCACTAATCTGTCACCACATCTACAGCCAGTTGGCTAAAACAGACCCCCCAAGCCACATCTCTTGACATAGCAAATGGGGGAGAACTCAGAGCCAGCCATTTAAACGTACCGTAAGTACATATTTTATTATCGACTGCTAAAAACTTTTAAACTTAATATAGGGATTAAAAGCATGAAAAATCAACAGTTTTTTACATCTGGAGGGCAGTATATTGAAAAATAATGCACCCCTTTTGCGTTAAAATACTGATGGCCTTTGTCCTTATCACCATCAACTAACACAGTGTTTCTCAACCGCCGGTCCGTGGACCGGTGCCGGTCCATGCCTACTTTCCTGCCGGTCTGCAAAGTATATTTCAATTTCATATCTCAATTGGAAAATGCTTAAGGCTGATCCATTATTAAACACTTGCGCCCGTCAGGCCAAGTCAGTGTGGTCAGACGCTTATTATGCACGCACAATAATTTTTTTTCAATAGCTGGTTGACGAGTTTATGCTCTGCCGACTAATCTATGAAAATTAACTCTGGCTTGACGATGAATCGGACCGCGAGTTATGCAATCGCGGCAGTAATACAGGTGTTGACCTTTTTTTTCGGAGGACAGCCCCACTTCCTTTTGTATTTGTATGTCAATTATTATAATTGGAAGTGAGTCTGGTGACAAAAGTAGTGTCACATATAATTGGGGTCTGCAAAAAAGCAGATTCACAAAAAAAGTCCGCAAAGCAGCAGATTCGCAAAAAAAGAGCCTGCGAGGTAAAAAGTTTGGGAACCTCTGGTTTAACCTACAACGCAACAGTCTTTTCTCAGCTGGCGATACAGTACACATTAGTTGTTTCTTGAACAGCGCATGTTGTCCGAAAAGAACCAATAACAAAGTACAGTGGTTTATAACTGCCTAGTCAGCATTATGACGTCATAGTACAAATAATGAGCAGCAAAGGCATAGCTTTTGCTACAAACCAAAATTTAACAGTGTAATTTAATGAAATCTGGCAGTAAAATGGAAACAGGCAAACAGCTAAATATTTTCCAGTTCTTTCAAAAGACACCCGACAGTGAAAATCAAGTTGGTGGTTTTAACAGGAAAGAGGAAGAAGATAAGGCTACGACTTCAAATGTACCATATGGCGGGAAACGATCATAAGTTGGTGATATGGATTGTGCAGAGACAAGCAAAAAGCAAAGACGAGACTTTGTTAGGCAGTATGATAAGAAGTACTTGGAACTTGGTTTTGCCATTGCTCCTAGGAGTGAAAAATTGCCGCTTCCTATGTGCTTAGTCTGCACCAAAGTTCTTTCAAACGACGCAATGAAACCCTCAAAGCTTACTTGGCATTTTCACTCGCAGCATAGCAACCTTGTTGGCAAGCCTCTTGCATATTTCAAAAGACTACTGAGTGAAACAGAAAGGCAAAGAACTGATATGCAAAAGATGACAACGACTGATAAAGCCCTTCTCAAATCTTCCTATTTATTATCTCTTCAAATCGGCAAAACTAAAAAACCGTATACAATTGGGGAAGATTTAATAAAACCGTGCATGTTAGCAGCTACTGCAGAGGTTTTGGGTCCAGAAGCAGCTAACAAACTTCAAGCGATGCCAATTTCAAATGATACAGTTCAAAGAAGAATAATGGATATGGCAGTTGATGTTGAAGAGCAACTTATTGAACAAGTAAAGAAATCGAAATATTTTGCTATACAACTCGTTGAATCAACAGATTTAAGCAACTGTGCTGTTCTTTTATGCTTTGTTCGGTATGTAAATGAAGGAAAAGTTATGGAAGATTTTCTTTGTAGTCTCAAACTACCTGGATGGACGACCAGTTTGGAAATATTTAGGTCTCTTAATAACTATGTGCAAGAGCAAGGTTTAGATTGGGGTAAATGTGTCGGGGTTTGTACTGACGGCGCTGCTAACATGATGGGATGTCACTCGGGTGTAACTGCAAAAATTAGAGACGTGGCAAACAAAGATATGCTGATTACACACTGTATTCTTCACCGGGAAAATTTATCTGCAAAAAAATTATCCCCTGAATTAAATGACGTTTTGAACGGTGCAGTGAAGATCGTAAATGATATACATGGCTTAGCATTGCACTCGAGGCTCTTTGAGGCTTTGTGTGATAGCATTGGTTCACAACATCATCATCTCTTATTTCATGTTGAAGTTAGGTGGCTTTCGAGAGGACGCGTTCTCACTCGTCTCTTTGAATTGAGAGAAGAAGTAAAGCATTTTTTTTGTGAAAAAACTCTCCACTAAAAGACCTCTTATCCAATGAGATGTGGACAGCCAAACTAGCATACTTAGCGGACATATTCAGCCGCTTGAACGATCTTAACTGTTCTCTGCTAGGTAATCACACCAACATATTTACATTGCGTACCAAAGCTGATGCTTTCAAAAAGAAACTGGTGTTTTGGAAAAGAAATGTGCAGAAAGGCGATATCGATATGTTTCCATGTTTGCAAGATGTCGTGGCAAATGCTTCTGTTAACACAGGAGAGTTATTTGCTCTTATAAGTCAACACTTGCAAGAGCTAACCATCACTTTTGGCCAATATTTTTCAGATAATGCAGATCCTCGAAAGGGAAACTTTTGGATTATTAATCCTTTTGCAGAGGATATCGATTCATGCAATCTTAACACTGTTGAGAAAGAATCGCTTAAGGAACTTTCCTGCGATAACACGTTGATGTCCAAGCATAAAGATTTACCTCTGTCACAGTTTTGCTTATCGCTTACAACCGAATATCCTGAGCTGAGTGACAAAGCAATCAAATTACTGCTAATTTTTTCTACAACTTACCTATGTGAGAAAAGCTTTTCATCTTTATCTCTCATCAAGACCAAACAGAGAAATTGTGCAGAAATTAACGCTCTACTTCGTCTTTCAGAAACTTCACTAAAACCGCGTTTATAACTTCTAAAGTTCTAATATCAAAAAGACAGCAGCAAATTTCTCATTGAATTGTTCATACTTGTGTGTTATTGAATTGCGTACCTTGTTTTTGTGTTTAGATCATTTTTGGTTGATTTTTAAGGTCCACCGGTCTGCAAAATTTATTTTGAAATTTTACCAGTCCGTAAACTAAATAGATTGAGAACCACTGAACCAACAGAAAGTCAGCTAATACAAATTTTGATTTTTTTTCTTTCCAATGAAACAGGATGGGTCTAGGTTTCTGTAAAAAACAGATGCAGTGCTTTTCCATTTATAACTCATTTGCTTTCAAAGCCTTACATTGCACTTCTATGTTATGTTGGGCAACTGATTTATATTTTTAGCCTTAAGTTCATCACAGTGCATGAACAGCACACACTGACCAATAGTAATCAGTGAAAAACAAAATTTTGCTGGTAATGACACTTCAAATTATTTTTTATTGCAATACTGATTACACAAGTTATTATGGACTAAATATTAATCTAAACGCAAGCTTAGTTTTAAAGTATGATTAACTCTAATGAGTAAATCACTTTCAAAATAGGGTACTGTAGCTTTCAAAAATTCTAGAGACTTTATTTTTTGATTTATCTTTTCAAAAATTTAAACTGACAGGATGGCGTAGTGGTTAGAGCGCCCGCTTCACAGTCGGTAGACCCAGGGTTCATTCCCCATGTCGAGTCATACCTAAAAACTTTAAAAAATGGCATCCGCAGCTTTCCTGTTTGGCGCTTGGCATTTAGGGGAGGTTGTGGAGAACAAGCTGGCAAGTTTGCTTGTTGTGTCCTTGGGCAAGGCACTTAACGGGACGCCCCACCTTTATGTGGAAGACAGGTGGCCCATAAACCTCGAAAAAGGCAACTCCCAAGCGAATGCAGACTTACCGTTCAAAGTATAGCGATACAATTCGCTTTCTCGTGAATGGAGGATAAATATGGCAAATAAAACAAAAACAAAAACTTTTGCTCTTGCAAAACAGTTCTCAAATTATTTGCATAAAAAACCATTAATTATATCTTTACTTTTATCATTCAATAATTTTAGGCTATTGGCTATTATATCGATCATGTTATATCGCTGAAAAGAAAATTTCATCATGACTTAAAATATGCTGACTTCCAAAAAATTTTTTTATCCTAGAATATAATTTATGCAAATTAACCCCCACATTTTTGGGGTAGTAAATCACTTTCAAAATAGGGTACTGTAGCTTTCAAAAATTCTAGAGACTTTATTTTTTGATGTATCTTTTCAAAAATTTAGACATATCATGCTAAAGAAACATCCTTTCAAGAAAATACAATCAAAATGTACCAAGTTACTTAGTTTTTATACAATTGTTACTTTTCTGAGAAGCAGAGCCACAGATGTTTTAAGATCTTTTTGGGCCAAAACAAAAAGATGTGTATTAGAATTGCGTTTTTGATCGATCGAAATAAAATCAAGATTAAATTAAACTATGTAGTGTAGTATATTTCTGGAAAGAAAATTTCATCCCAATTCGCGTGATGTGTATTCTAAAAACAGTGTTTTGTGACTTTAAATGAAACAAAAACATTTTTACCCCTTTTTTGGTTGGGGGAACCAATGTTACCCCAAGTTCAAAAAGTATTACAAGCCTTGCTGTAGATAAATTTTTTAAAAATGGCCACTAGATGATGTAGAAGAGTTATACTTTTGAGGAAAAACAATAAAAATCACCAAAAAACAAATTTTTCGTACTATTTTTAATTTTTTGAAGCCCAGCAGCCAAATTTTTGGTCTTTTTGGAGGGTTCTGGAAGCTACTGCAACTATCCTATTTATTAATCATTATAGAATAACTCTGCCTATCTTTGAAAAGTTTGGTTTTTCCTGATTTAAATGATATACAGTATAGATTATTTTGTTGCTTACGGTGAAACATAAGCTATTCTTTCCTATCCCCTTTTTGCTGGTAAAAAGCTTATTTTGATTGATTAGAACTCGCCTTTCAAAGTCAATAGAAAGTGTTTTGTTTGCATTTTCTCCTTGGTAACTTGATACAACGTGGTAAGATTATAGTTTGCCTGTCAAAGTAAATAAAATGTGCTTTTCTTTGCATTTTCTCCTTGGTAACTTAATACAACGTGGTAAGAGAGTGGTGCAGCTTAATAAAAATGTTTTGAGATTTTTAATAGGTGTACTTTTTTTACAATTTGTAATTTTATGGGGTCTAGCACCAAAATTGGGGGTTTTTGGCCATTATCGAAGATAGTTTAGAGTTTACCATTTTTACCAATCAAAACTTAGCCTAAAATATGTATTATGATATATTTTAGAAAAGAGAATTTCTTCAACTTTCAGATGATATAAAGCTTAAAACTAATATCTTATTGCTAAAGTTGAAACAGAACTGTTTTTACACCCCTCCTTTTTTGTTGGGGAAACCAGATTATCACCCTAAGCACCCTACCTTGCAAAATTCATAAAAAGTGTTTGATATACACCAGCTTCATGAAAACGTGATACAGGGCAAGAAAAAGAGTTGTGTAAACAAGCAAACATGATTTCAAATTTGGAAAAGGAGTATGTTTTGTGTGATTTGCATTTTCAATGGTCCAGCTATCAAATTTTGAGTGTTTTGGGCTGGTACTAAAGATGACTTTAGGTATCATGTTTCATCAATCATTATAGAATGACTCTTAGCCTAAACCATGCATTAATATATATTTTTGGAAAGGAAATTTCTTAAACTTTTTAATGATATGTAGTTTGAAAAGAAAATTTTGTTGCTAAAGATGATACAGGACTATGTTGACCCCCTACCTTTTTTGTAGGAAAATCAACAATTTTTTGCTTTCAATATTTTTAGAGTTGGCTATCTAAGAAAAATTCCAGACTTCATTTTTTGATTAATTCTTCTGAAAACTTAGATGCAGACAGCTAAATAACCATAGAGTTCAGAAAAAATTACCAAAATGTACCAGAGGAATTAGTTTTTCTACAAATTGCAATTGTTGAAGCTCAAAAGCCCAAATTTTGAGTGTTTTTGATCAGTATCGAAAACAGATTAGGCCTATGAAATTTACCAATTTCATCAGTCATTATATTAAATAACTCTTAGCCTAAATCATGTAACAGCATATATTTTTGGAAAAGAAATTTCTTAAACTTTTTAATGATATGTAGTTTGAGAGGAAAATTTTGTTGCTAAGGATGATACAGAACCATGTTGACCCCCCTACCTTTTTTGCAGAAAATCAATTTTTTGCTTGGTGTCGGCTATCTATGAAAATTTTCACTGACTTTACTTTTTGATCAATCTTTCTGAAAACTTAGATACAGACAGCTAAATAACCATAGAGTTCAGGAAAAATAGCCAAAATGTACCAAAGGAATTAGTTTTTCTACAAATTACAATTTTCTGAAGTACTGTCAAAAAATTTTTCAACAAAAAATGAAAAATTGTGTATGTCTACTATTTTTTTATCTGGTTTTAAATCCTAAGTCTCGACTATTTAAAACTATATATTTTTGGAAAGCTAATTTCCTGAGCTTTCTAAATATATAAACAGTTGTCAGGTTACTACATTCTTCTTTCGTTTGCGGTGTTGTTGTCTGATCATCTACAGGGGATCAAATACCCGGGCACACATTGAGCAGCCAATCGATGGTGTTATCATCCAGTATCAATAGCTCATCTTTTCTGGCTAGACTGTAAATAGGGCATTGATAGAGTAAATGTTCAGGAGTTTGTCGTTCTGCACCACAATCACATACTGCAGTTGGTGTCAGTCTCCAACTATGCACGAGAGATCCAAATCATCTGATACCAGGGCAAAGATGATTTAGCTGAACCCAGGCTATCCGGCTGAGTTCATGACCTGGCGGTAATGGTCCAACATCGGTAATGAAAGAATGAAGATATGTGATGTTTTTTGTCCAGTTATCTTTCCAGGTATTATGGATCCAAGTTGAAGCATTGGTGTTTTGAGCCAGCAGGCCTTGAGCTTTGATGACAAATGGTTTCCTTCATTTAAGGCGCCTCTTTGTCACTGGTCTTTTGAAATAGTTATAAAGAGTATGGCCTGGTTCTAAAGACTGACTTGCCAGTGAGAGTGTGGCAGCTTTGCGGCAAAGCTCAGCAGGGGAATGCCAGAGAGAACTGGAAGATACTCAGTGGGTGTTGGTTTCAGGTATCCTGTCACCATGCACAAGGCATCATTAATAGGTCTGTCAAGCGGGTGTGTATGTGCACTACAACTCCATACTGGTGCACAGTACTCGGTGGTGGAGTAGACAAGAGCCAGGTTGGTGATGTGTAAAGTTGTTGCATGTGCTCCCAAGCCAGCACCTGCCAATTGACGGATCAGGGTGATGTGTGATGTAAGTTTCATGTTCAAGGACTCCATGTGGTGTCGGTATGTGAGGGTACTGTCTAGGATGATCCCAAGATAGGTAAGTGTAGGGTTGTAGGGCAGGCCATTTCCATCAACTATGATGTTAAGTTTACGCTTGGCTTCCCTGTTCTTCAAATGGAAAGCTGTCGACACGGTTTTAGATTTGCTGAGTTTTAATCTCCAATTTTGGAAGTATGATGATATTGTTGCCATGTCCTGGTTTTAAGAGTCTTTTCCAATGAGGACCATTCAGCAGCCAAATGCACGATGGCCAAATCATTGGCATAGACATATAGCTTGGAAGGTATTGGTGGGAAGTCATTGATGTAAATGTTGAAAAGGAGTGAAGCCAGAACAGAACCCTGAGGAATACCATTTTTGAGTTGTTGCAGCCTGCTTTTTTTCCTCTTCCATTGGTAAGGGTGAAACTGCGATTATAGATAAACTTCTTCGTTATCTTGACCATGTGCCTATCGGGCAGGAGTCTAAGGAGCTTGCAGGCAAGGCCTTGATGCCATGCAGTGTTGTATGCTTCTGTGAGGTCGATAAACACAGCACCGGCTTTCTTTTTATCTTCAAAGCAATCTTCAATATTTTGACTCATGCGAGTGACCTGTTCTAGAGTTGATCAACCTTGTCGGAAACCCACTTGCTCAGGTGGTAAGTGAGGGTCAATTATTGGCTTGACACAGGATTGGATAAGCTGTTCAAGGATTTTGTATGGAATATATAGGAGTGAAATAGGATGGTAACTCCTAGCTTCATCCAGGGGCTTGTTGGGTTTCGATATGGTAACCACATCAGCTCTTCTCCAGATTTTATGTTTCTTGAGATGGTGCAGGCAGGAAGACAGAAGTTCATGTAACCAAGATTTCAGTGCTTTGCCTCCATAGAGAATAAATTTCGCGCATATGATCTGGGCCTGGTGCTTTTCCTGGCTTAAGGAGATTCAGTGCTGAGGTGAGCTCATAATTAGAGAATTCCTCAGAGATGTTGTGATCTGGTGGTGTTGAAATCTTGGTGCAGGCAGGAAGACAGAAGTTCATGTAACCAAGATTTCAGTGCTTTGCCTCCATAGAGAATAAATTTCGCGCATATGATCTGGGCCCGGTGCTTTTCCTGGCTTAAGGAGATTCAGTGCTGAGGTGAGCTCATAATTAGAGAATTCCTCAGAGATGTTGTGATCTGGTTGTGTTGAAATCTTCCATAACTCAGACACTTCTCTAGACACGTGACAAGCCATGTCTTTATTCCCTGTAGGATAAGTCCCATTATTCATGAGTTGTGATGCAATGGCATTGGCAGTAATGGGGTGTTTTCCAAGGGGTGTTCTGGACCTGCCAGTAGGTTTATTTATTGTTCTCCATGCCTTGCGTCTCGAATGTGTGAAGTCTATATTTTGGACAGTCTTTTCCCATCATGTGCACCTGTTATTATCAAGCCTTGTGATCAGGGAGCTAGCAGCAAGATCTCATGCATTGCCAGTAGAGGCTTGGGTAGTTTTGAAGAGAGTTTCACATTCTTTATCCCAGCATGGTATATAAAGCTTTCTTTTGCCACGAGGGACACACTGTTTTGCAGCCTTGATGGTCGTACTGCAGAAAGCTTGGTATGCTGTGTTTGCATTACATGCATCTGGTAGCAGAAGCTTCTTGGCAAGATTGTTGGTAATAGTGCCATAGCGTTTCCAATTAGCCTTGTGAAAGTTTCAGCGTTTCACCCGTTTGCTTGTAGTTGTTATGCGTTGAGAGGCTGTTATAAGGGTGGGTCGATGTTGTGACAGTGGAAACCTTCCAAGTAGTTGTCTATCGGGGAGTTGGCTAGATGTTTCAGTTCTTGCAAATGCTAGGTCTGGATTAGTCTCAGATTTTCAGCGTCCCAAATAGAAAGTGAAGTTACCCTTAGGATCTTGAAGAAGGGTCAGGCCATTGTTTGCAGCCCATACTGATAAACGCTCTCCATCAGGGCTGATGTTATTGTACCCCCAGTCAGTATGTTGGCAATTGAAATCACCAACATACCGTATATACCGGCTAATAAGCCGATTTTCTGGACCTAATTTTTGAACCTAATTTTCTGGGGTCTGCTTATTAGGCGAATATAGCTTTGAACCAAAAATACCAAAGGTCAAAATTGGTTGCAAAATGACACCTACGATCTTACAATAGCACAATCTTGCGTCAATTCACAACTAAAGTTAATTAAAGACAGTAAATAAAAGTACATATATTTACAAAAAGTATGCTTGTAAATAATTATTTAGCGTCTGATTAAAACAAAGCACTTTGTCTGTTGAATTTGGTATGTACTATGAACTGTGTAAAAAAGAAAAAGGTGCAAATAGAATGATGTCATTTTAAAGCACATGTATTGGTGCGTAAACAGAAAAAAAGCACGAGTGGAATGATTTAATGAATGTTACGCATAACTGGAAAAAAATGTTGGAAAAAAGAAAAAAAGGTATGGTAGTTGAACGTAATTTTTCCGCTTCGGCTCATTGGACGGTAATATGTAAAAACCCTCATTTTCTGAGCTAAAAGTAGACCTCGTCTTATTTGCCGAGTCGGTTTATTGGGCGGTATATATGGTAGATGCAGGGAGTATTGAAAACTGGCAGTGATGTCAGCATCAATTGTAAAGGAGGGGGCTTGTAGATGTGAACGATGTTGTAGCCCTCTACATTAATGCATTGCCACTCTATATCTGAATCTTCTCCAGACAAATCTGATAGTTTCCACGATAAGTTGTTTCTGACGAAGGAGGCAAGGCCATGTCTCCTGCTTATAGTGTGTCCTGCCAGCTTGTAATTATTAATAACAAGCTTTCCCACGGTTTGGCAGTGGGTTTCCTGTGAAAGGATGATAGTTATGTTGTGCTGAATGGCCAGTTGCTCAACAATGTCTAGTTTACTGGCTGTGAGCCCCTCGACGTTTAGCTGGAGTATTCATAAAGGCAATTCTTGCCGAGTACTCTTCTTTTTGGCCATTTTCCCAGCTGGGGTGGCCTCAGGCCCTAAAAAGGGCCGTTTATGCTTTCATATATCGAGAGCAGGATCATTTCCACTGACTTATGAGCTTTGTTTCGCTTCTTCATTAATTCAGCTTGAATTGCTGCTTCAATGTTTTAGCTACTTACAGGAGGGACCACCTGAAGGTGCTCATCTTCCCCCCCTTGGTGAAGGTTATTACATTGTTTATGTATTAAATTTACCTGTTTGTAATAGGTTATCAAATTTTTGGGGTGAAAAAATTTTCACTACAGGTAGTATAGGTTAATTTTTTCAAAACAATAACAAATATTTAAGACACAAATTAAACATCAAAATTGCTTTGAAATAATCTTTAATTAAAAAAAAAATTGGTGAAATCGGTTGAGAAATAAAGTTACAAATCAATATTTAAGAAAACTGATGTTTTCAACTTTTGAAAAAAAATCATTATTTGATGATCTTGTGGGAGCGAAAGAGTTAACAGAATGGTTACCTAATAAAGTTGTTTTGTTTTTAGAATTTCTTGCTAACATTAATTGAGTGCAGATTCTGTTGTCAAAATTTTAAATGTTAATTTACTTTTGCTTGCCTTGTTTTGATAACGCCAGGTAAAACAGCTAATAGTGTATGCTGTTTGCCACACTCCAATAGTTGTGGAGAACCATAAAAAATATCATTAAGTGCCCTGGTTGTAGGTTGCTACCGAGCAAAATGATGCTTACCACAGAATAATTACAACCCCATGGCATGTTTTTTCCAGAAGAGGCCTAGCATACTGCACCAACTTTGACTCAAAACTTAAGCACTTAACAAATTGTAATCTGCTTCTTCCCGGTAGTTATCTTTTTCCCTGAATTGGCTTGGTAAATCAAATAATTTTTTGTCACTGTACAGCAAACCACTAATTATATGATAGATCTGCTTATTTAGTTTATTACAGTTTACCATCTGAATTCTGCAAATCAAAAAATTCTTTTAAAAACAATTCAATGGCAATCTATTGGCCTAGGATTTCCTAAAGCTTTTGCACACACCAGTCCATTGCTAATTAAAAAAAAAACTACTTCAAAATAATTCAACTGCAGCCTACTATTCTAGGCTATGCCAAAACTTTCACGCACACCAGTCAATTGGCTTTGCGATTTTGCAGAAACTAGAAAATTTTCTGCTTCGCTGCATCACCTGCAAGACTCAAAAGAGTCACATGTGCGGCAGCATTTACCAAAGCCGCTGTAGCGTGTGTGCTTTGAACAGCATAAACACTTGTGTGAACCTGGTGGCAAGTACCATATGGTTGCCAAACCGTGTGCTGTGTGCATCGCCCGTAACGTTACTTACTGGTATATTGGCAGTATATTGAATTTTTTAATACTGATAGTTCAGTGGTTTAAGTCTTGACCATCATTTTACATCCCATGTTTACACCGTTACACCCATCAAGTGTGGCAAAAATCTCAAGTTACATTGTACAATAAATTTATCTAATCATCAACACACAAATCAGTCGTATATATTTTAAGATCATGAAGGTTTGCATCCCATGCAATTCAAAACATTCTAGTAAGATATAGCTGTGCTTTCATTGCCTTTTTCTCCTTTTTGTGCCAGTTATTTACAATATTTTTCTCTTGTTGTGCATTGATTAGCAATTGGAATGTGACTTCACAATTGCGATTATTACGTTATCGTTTAGAATTCCCAGTTTATCTTTCTTGTGAATCTAGATGATTATTGATATTAGCTAGTGTTAGAATGAGGTCTGTCAAAAATGTATTTGACCTTTTGGGCATAAAAAACACATCACAATGAATATCACAAACTGTATTTTATCTTTTTCAAAGTATTCCCCTTGCAAGTGCACCCACTTTTCTCAGTGCCTCTGCCCAACTTGGAAGCACTTCTTGAACTCTTGCTCTGGAATGCTCCTGAGCTAAGTCACCATTTTTTCCATAATGTCCTTATGTCACTGAAATCATGTTCATTTAGCATAGTTTTTAACTTGGAGAATATTCAGAAATCACATGGTGCTAAATCAGGAGAATAAGGAGGCTGTCGCACAAATGCCATATTGTTTTTGCCAAACCTTTGATTACATGGGCAGAACAAGCAGGGGCATTGTCATGGTAAAGTTGCCAGTTCTTCCTTGTCCACATGTGTGGCCACTTTCTTTGCACAGCATCACAAAGGCAACGTAAAATCTCCAAGTAGTACTCCTTATTGATTGTTTGGCCTTCTGGTGCATATTCGCAATTTTCCTGAGTGCTAGATGGCAATCTTCCATCACAATTTGGCAAACCTTCTCAATCGCTTCCTCAATTTGGCTTGTGGATGGCCTGCCAGAGTGTGCCTCACTCCACTGACATTCAACCATTTTTGAAGCGATTAAACCATTTCTTTATTTGAGTTTGACTTAAGGCCTCATCTTCAAAAGCTTGCTGAATCTTTTGAATTGTTTCAGTTTGATTATTACCTAGCTTTTGGCAGAACTTGATACAATATCTTTGTTCAATGCTTTCTGTCATTATGCTTGTGAGCAAAAAATCATTCACTATACTACTGCACTAAATGCTTCAAAAAAAGAGAATGACAACAACTATTGGTTTGAAATTTTTTATGCATGTGCAATATTTGTGATGTTACAATTCACCAAAATCACTTTGCTGGTGTGGCATTATTTTTGGACAGACTTTGCATATGAGCTTTGGCATCCACATAGTGTAATGAAATGCTTCAAAAGCTTAAATGTATACATGACGTATGCAAACAGCTCCCAACAACAGTGATGACAAATGCAAAAACTCACAGCTTTGGAATGAAACTCTGTTAATTGTTGTTGAATTAAGCAAATGATATCATCTTTAACTGGATTGAGAATTGCAGCAATGAACTCAACATCCAATATTTGTCTAGTAAACTCAAGAATTCGTGAAACCACTGG
Source organism: Trididemnum clinides (assembly GCA_963675345.1). Taxonomy (NCBI): domain Eukaryota; kingdom Metazoa; phylum Chordata; class Ascidiacea; order Aplousobranchia; family Didemnidae; genus Trididemnum; species Trididemnum clinides. The sequence continues at coordinate 275,097 of OY776288.1, read as the reverse complement.
AACAACTTGATGTTTGGTACACTAGATTGTCCCATCATTGTGTCAAACACCTTTGCCACCATTAGTTCCATGATATGTTGCATGCATCTAGGCAGATCATATCCTTGCCCAACTTTTATCCTAGAAGTATGAAGGCCCCAGCATGAGCTGTTATGTTACTAGCTATAGTGTCAAAGCACATACCGTATATACCAGCTAATAAGCTGATTTTCTGGACCTAATTTTTGAACCTAATTTTCTGGGGTCTGCTTATTAGGCAAATATAGCTTTGAACCAAAAATACCAAAGGTCAAAATTGGTTGCAAAATGACACCTACGATCTTACAATAGCACAATCTCGCGTCAATTCACAACTAAAGTTAATTAAAGACAGTAAATAAAAGAACATGTATTTACAAAAAGTACGCTTGTAAATAATTATTTAGCGTCTGATTAAAACAAAGCACTTTGTCTGTTGAATTTGGTATGTACTATGAACTGTGTAAAAAAGAAAAAGGTGCAAATAGAATGATGTCATTTTAAAGCACATGTATTGGTGCGTAAACAGAAAAAAGCGCGAGTGGAATGATTTAATGAATGTTACGCATAACTGGAAAAAAATGTTGGAAAAAAGAAAAAAAGGTATGGTAGTTGAACGTAATTTTTCCGCTTCGGCTTATTGGACGGTAATATGTAAAAACCCTCATTTTCTGAGCTAAAAGTAGACCTCGTCTTATTTGCCGAGTCGGTTTATTGGGCGGTATATACGGTAAACTTAATGGGATCAGTGGCAAACACTTTAATTGCCTGTGCCTGTCCAATGCCTTTTGGACAATTAAAGTACCCCAAACAAATTTGTTTTTCTGCCTCCAGATGGGCAAGAGCTTTAACATGCTGGTTAACATCAAAGCCTGCAACATTTTTCCGTCTTAGTAAACTGCCACTAAACATTTTGCATCAAATGATGACTGAAGATCATTAGCAGTTGTTTAAGGTTGCTTGTGTCTTGCCTTCTTAATCAATTCTTTATTGATGGCTAGATCTGAAGAATTACACCCTAATGTTTGTGTAGTAGCTGCAATTATGATTGCTGCATTCCAGTCACTGACTTCAGTTTAGGCTAATGCAGCTGCTAATCATGGTTTGACAATATTTGTAGGCCAGGTTCCTCATAGTTGAGTAGCAGTCTGTTTCAGATAAAAGCTCTTCCCAACATTGTTTTTGGTTTTGTTCTCATCACTGCTACTACTAAACTCACTTGCTGCTGCTTTCTTTATCCTCTCATTCTCCTTCATCTTCTACCAATCATTTTCTGGACCTTTTTTTTCTTTTGAGCTAAGACCATGTCAGTTGTACTGATGTAACCATGATTTCCCTTTGCTGTGCTTCAGGAAGCTCCCTGTTTTTGGGTAAACGTATCATGAAAATAGTTATAGCATGGGCAAAGCCAAATAGATTGTTCAAACTTTTTGTGGTAAAAAGAGTTTGCTATCATAATTGTAATTAGTCTGCTATCAATAAACAGTAATAAACTCAGTTTAGACATTTATTTGTTAAGAGAAAAATAAATTTTGCTAATGCTTTGTCTGTTTCTACAAACAATAAAAAATTGCACAGACAAATAAAGTTAACTTTCCAATGGTATAAACGCATGTATGAAAACAGCATAGACCGTCAAATTTTTTTTCTCAATTTAAGGCAAAAAAACTGGAAAGAGTAGGTACAAAAAAACTTGAGGAAGACCAGAAAACTTCCATAAGTATGAAACACCAAAAAATTAATTGATAGCTAGAATAATAAAAAAAACTACAAAGGAAAGACTCAAGGAAAATATATGTATATATATAATCCACAAGGAAAAATAAATGAGAAAACAATAAAGTGATTTTAATCCAAGACTACTGATGAAAACAAACAATCCCTGTAAAAAAATACCAGGCAAAAACATCACAGGATTAAAAAAGAAGTAAAAAATCCAACAACAGCAAAGTTTAATATCAGAGATCTTTTCCAAGAATAAACATGGATCTACCCCAGTTTCTAGTAAATATACTAGTATAGTTTTTATCAGTAATTTTTTTACCTCAAATTGAGAAAAAAATTGAGGGTTTATGTTGTTTTCGTACTACATGTGTTTATGCCATTAGAAAGCATTATTAGTTTGAAAAAATATTTAATACTTTTTGTGCAATTTTTTATTGTTTGCAGATACTGAGAATGCATTAGCAAAATTGATTTTTCTTATTACAAATAAATGTCTAGGTTGAGTTTATTATTGTTTATTGATAGCAGACTCTTCAACACCTATTGGTGTGGAGTAAAGTCGCTCAAATAGACTATCCTGCTTGGGTTTGATTACTGTTTTCCAGTTTTAATTGTTGTTCAAACTTTTTATGAATTACATTGTTTCTCCTTCTGTGTGTCGGTTTTGCATTTTGCATTCTTCATGATTTTAACCCATAATGAATGTAGGTCTTTTATTTTAGTAGTAATATGGCAGTCCTTGCAAACAGGGATATATGCTCTGTTCCAGAACTGGGTTACCTTTGTTGTATTGTGACACTCTCTGCCGCAGTTTGTTAATCCATTTTGTGAGAATGAAAGATACACTGTAGCTCTTGTTAATATTGAAAGAATTTTTAAAGCTTTTAATGATTTTTGCCAGAGTTCCACCAACCAGCTCTGTACCATGATACTTCTTTGGAAGGTTGAAACATTATTTCTCTACACCTGTTGAATTTAAACTACCAATTCAAAAATTTCAATACTTTGCAGCTGATCTACACTAGGTGTGAGTTAAGTGTCACTTTTGTTTGTTTATGAAGTACGGTAACAAACCAGCTAGTGCACTTGAGCTTTGCTTCAGCTTAAATGTGCTTGGCCCACACTCAAAATAGCAATTTTATATCCCAAAGGAAGCTCACGCAGGTTGTACAACGTGGTTAATGCAGGTTTTCGGATAAAACGTAGTAGTTTGGTACTTTCAACTATTTAGTAGGACTTTGTTGGTAAGGTCGGATGATGTATATTTTTTGAATGTAACTAAGCTTTGAAGGTTTAGTAAAAAGAATTGATAAAAATAAAAGTAAATGTTGTAGCTTAGCTGATGCAAGTGAAATTTTCCAGAACAGAATAGACCACATCTTATTAAGAGTGGTTTGTATATTCTAGCTACAGCATAGGCCTGCTGTAATTGCCACTACACACAGCCGGCGTTGTTGCAATGAACCAAAATTTGTTGAAACCTAGAATCTCATCATCATTATTTTTCTCCAGAGTGAAGATCAATCTTCCTTTTCCTGGGGCCCAGCAAATCTTTCGTTCAAGGAGTCAGTCAGTTTTGAAGCCAAGTTTTGATCATGTGTGATTGTCTATTACATAATTTATTAATGGTGTTTTTCTTGTGTCACATGATGTTCTAGCAATTTCTAGATTATTTTCTGCCGTATATATGAAGTGGCAAGATTTTATTCATTCATAAAGAGAAAGATTCAGAGAGTAGTAGATCAGAGTAGAAATTAGTGTTGAAAAAGGCGTTGTTGTGTGGTGATTCTTGTGACAGGAATCAAGCAATTATTTTGGTGGCTTAGTTTTAGTTAGTCTCTGATATTTAGTTATGGAAGTGCTTTAGTTTTGTGCTTTGGCTAGCGAAGGAATTCAAAGTTATAAAGTGGTTTGTGAATACAGACGAATCCGGTTAATTGTGTAACGGATAATTGCATAATATGTTTTATTGCATAAGAGTTGTAAATCCTAAACCTATTTGTTTGTTTATACTAATTTCAAATAAATGCATAATCTGCTTAATCGCATAAATTAGTTTGGCAAGTTGACTATGCAATTAATCGGATTTGACTGTATATTATTTTGTTCTTGATCGAGAAGTGCACAGGTTAAAGTATCTTAGTGGAAGCCAATCTTTTCCTAGTTATTAAGTTGCAACCAAACTTAATTATTTGTGCAATACTGCAAGTCGCTTCAATTTTAAGAAATAAATTAAGATTGAGATAGATTCAAAACTCTATTGAAATGCGACACTTGGGCTACTCTGTTAAGTTCATTGTTAACTGGGAAGACTGTAGAAGTCAGTCGTGTTGTGTTTTTGCATTTTGTAATTGTGGTTCATGGACAAAATAAACAATCTGTCATCTGCCTAAACAGCAAAAGAAATCAAGCATAATGCAATGTTCCTGACTTCCTTGCTTTTTGTTGCAATTTTTTGTGTTTGTCACACTTATGAACAGTTAAGATTCTTTTGAACAAATGTGAAGTTTTATTACCAATGGTGGTTTAAATTGGCATTTTGGGTTCAGATAATCTAGGTTCAAAATTGTCCGAGCTTAGTATTTTAAATTGCCCTGCTCTACGTGCATATGTCAAAGAATCTTGACATGCCAATTAGCTAGTTTCCTAATTGAACCTCAGCATTAATAAACGCCACTAATTTTTTGGTATAAAGCGTACTGTGACAAAACGTTTGTAAGTATTTTGTTGCTATAGCAACTGTTTTTGTTGCAAAAACTGATTAAGCACAACAGTTTTTCAAATGCATATCAAATTGATAAAAGTGATATTTGGCTTGTATTTACTTCTAGCAACTTTATTTCACAGTAAAATGTTTGACAAATTGAATGCACCATCTACATGTAGACATATTTGTTGTGTTAGTTTGTTTTATAAAAGTCAACATTAATGCTATTGGGGGATCTCTTGGCCCTTGGAAAGCCCTGCTGATGAGTCCAAAAGGACGAAACGTGTCCAGGGATGGCTTTGTAAATTTGAAAATATCTCTCAATAGCATTTCTTCCTTCAGAAGCCTCCCACCTTCAGCCCTTGCTTTGTTGTTGTGTTTCTCTCTTATAAGACGCACTCTATCAATGGTAATCACTTGGAACTAGCAATATTTCATTATGTACTGCTTGATAAGAAAAATAAGATTGCAATTTGCTCATTTTAAGAGGCCATGCTCTTCAGAAATGATGCAGTGAACCAGTTATTTTGATGATATTAGTTCAGTTATGTCCATCATTTAAAATGATCAATCTGTTTGTGCTGATGACATAACATAAATGTCACAGGCTCTTAAACTAGTAGTTTTGGCTCTAATAATAATATTTAAGGATCAGTGCATCTAAAACAGACAGACAAACGATCCATCAAATAAGCTTAGTGCCCGAAGCAGCAAAGGCTGTTGACGTATTTTTGAAACTTTTTATTTAAAGCCATTTTTGCATAACTTTATCGAGCATTTGCTCTGGGTGAAATTCTGTTCTGTAGTAGTTATGCTACTAGTACCAATTATTTTATATATTGCTTTTTCATTAAAGGCATGTTAACTTGTTGAGCCTTTGTGGATATTAAGAAATATTTTGTGTTACTTGTTTTGGTCGTATATCTACTCAATTTTCTTGAAGTGATCAACTCTCCTGGTGTGTACTGATAATCAAGATGGGACTTAGCATATCCAGTCTTTTTAGTCGGCTCTTTGCTAAAGCAAACATGAGAATTTTGATGGGTATTTATATGTTTTATTGTATAGCTTACCATATATTTTGGCATATAAGATGACCCTTAAAGTAAAAAAAACCACCCTTAGAAATTGGGGGTCGTCTTATACAACTGATATAAAAGTCAGACCTTAAATTCTACGTACAGATTTTTTCATTTTACATGAAAAAATCAGTATCATTTTGGTTGTAAACAAAAATTGTTTGCTCTAATTTTGTACCTCGTCTTATCTGACGGTTGCCTTATATGCCAAAATATATGGTATCACTTTTAATAAGGTAATGATGATTGAAATAATTTGATAATTTGCTATTAGGCAAAGCATTTTCAAAGTTACAAGAAACCAATGACAAAAGTTTGTCATTACCAAATGACTAACTGTAGGGATTGTGAATTTATGATGAGAATTGAGATCATATTTAGTTATTTTGTCATTTTCTTACCATTGAATTATGACACAATATTTACAACATGCAGTAGCAAGCAAAAAGATCACAACGCTAGTTTTAAAGTGAGAAAATTCATCATAACTATTCTTATATATCACAAAAAAATCTTAAACTTTCAGAATTTATTCTAGATGTCATGTGGAATGAAATAAAAAAATTCATTTTATTTGTACAAGTAGCAAAGAAATGACTTTAGTTAAAACATGGATTTCACAACAATTTCTTAATCTTCTTCTTTGTCTTTCAGCTTATTCCCGATTAGGGGTCGCCTTAGCAGATATCTGCATTTTTATAACATGGCATTTGTTTTATGGTCGGATGCCCTTCCTGCCACCAACCCTCTATTCGGAGGGAAAACTGGGCCACATGTCTTCCACATAAAGGTGGGGGCGTCCCATTAAGTGCCTTGCCCAAGGACACAACAAGCAAACTTGCCGGCTTGTTCTCCACAACCTCTCCTAAATGCCAAGCACCACGCAGGGAAGCTGTGAATACCATTTTTAAAGTCTTTTGGTATGACTTGACTAGGGGAATAAACCCCAGGCCTACCGAATGCAAAGTGGACACTCTAACCACAACACCATCGCGTTGGTTTACAATAATTTCTTAATAATAAATAATTTTTTTAACAATGTTGATCAAAAACATCATTTTTGCTAATTTGTGGCTTGTGTGATGTAGTTAGAAAAAAAAGTTGTATTGGAGCAGATATAAACTTGGGTCTTCTGAGCATTTCAAGCCAAAAACCAACTTTCTAGCTTAACCTGTTAAGCATCACACTTCGGAAACCACGCTGCTTTCGTATCATATTGCCATGGAAACGAAGTTTTTTCCTCCAAAGTTCACCATGAAATTTCCAGACAGTTTTTCTTTTTTCCTTTCTCTCTCTCTATGCGAGAAACGGGTTACCTCGTGGCTGACAGCTCTATGTAAAACCCTATCTCTGAAAACAGCATATGCCGTTGGTGACAGTTCTAAGCAGAAAACTGCCAACGGCATATGCCGTCGGTGACGCTTAACAGGTTAACTAGTTTTTAAGTTATGAGATTTTTATAAATTTGGTGGAGTGCAAAATTTTTGGGGGTGCTTAGTCACCTGGGTGTAAGTGGCAAAACCCAAAAAAAACTTTGGAAGGTCAGTTTTTGCTGTAGTTTTCCTAGGTATACCAGGTGATTTTTTGCTTCACATGACCCAGTTTCTTCAAAATGCCATGAATAACACTCTTGGACTTCTTAACAATGTTGGCAATCTCACCTATTGAATGCCTATCTTCATTACGTAACTTCACTGTCAGTTTTCTAACTTTCAAAAATGACAAAGCAGTTTTAGGCATAATAACAATGCTTAAATCCAATACAAATCTACCCTAAACTTATCTTCAACACACTAAAAACTACTAAAATTGTATGAATTTCTTCTAAGACTTTCTGGAACAAGTGCAAAATTTTCCCCAAGACAACAACAAGTGCAAAATTTTCCCCAGAAGACCATGGTTGCAGGTTCGAATTTCAGCTGGCAGGGCATTAAAAGAAAGGCAGTGCACACTAGAGGGACAGGCCCGGTATGTAAATGTACGGGGCAGTGTACATTGGAAGGGAGTGTACAGGGTGGGGGATAGAGACCTGGGGGTGCAATATAAGCCCACTGGGATCAAGTGCAAAAATTTCCCCACATGGGGAAGTTTTTGCACTTGATCCGACTTTCTGATCTTTTTGATCGCAAATTTTACTAATATTTTTCATTAATCTTTTTATAAGTTACTAAATAAATTGTTTATCAAAAAGTTATTCTTTATTTCGTTCCACATGACATCTAGAATAAATTCTGAAAGTTTGAGATTTTTTTGTGATATATATATAGGATTAGTTATGATGAATTTCCTCACTTTAAAACTAGCGTTGTGATCTTTTTGCTTGCTACTGTAGTTTGCTTGTTTAATGGTGATTAAAAAGTTAAGATGAAAGTGGAAATCTTTATTGGATTCCAAAATAAGTCATTTTCTAATCTAATGTAGTTGGCTGAAAAAAAGTTGTGAAAGGTTTGCTGAGGAGTACAGTAGATTCCACTTAATTGGGCCAAATTGTGAAGAACAAAATCCAATCAAAGATAATGCACTACTATAAATTCGCATAATCGGGCCACTATTTCGCTTAATTGGGCCACAACTGTAGTTACACATACACCTGTGTGACTGCAAAACCGCCTTTGTAATGTAATAGAACTCAGTATCACAAAGCCAACTATGTTATGTAACAATTGAACAATACAGGCGCAACTTATTTTGTCATTTCATGCCCTTGGACTTGGTAATTGTTGTGTTTTGTTGCAAATTTTGTGAAGTCCCAAACAGAGATGCCACCAAAAGATTTAACAATTGCTGAAAGGATTGTTGTCCTAAGAAAAATTGGAAAGCAACCTCCAAACATTAGTCATCGCCAGCTAGCTGAGATAACTGGTGTACCAAGAACAACCCTGGCACGGATACTGCAAAACTTCGGATAATCGGGTCAGCTGCTTAATCAGGCCAAATGGTGCTTGTCCCAATGTGACCCGATTAAGTGGAATCTACTGTATTTGGAAAAAGACAGGAATGGCAAAACCATGCAAATTTCACAGCGGTACTTTGAGTAACCAAAATACTCTAGCCTGGTCTGCTCTGCGGCAAAAAAATGCTCACTGATATGAAGTTACAGTACTCATACAAAGTAATTAGGCATGGCCATTAATGCAGCTATTTGCTCTGCCAAGGGCTGCATCACTTAATTTTGGGGCTTTGCCTACATTAATTCTGGGTCAATCTGACGTGAAGCTGCAACACTCCATCTGTCTACATCCCTATTTACTGGTTGAGTCACTAAACCCTAAGTAAACAGCATTCAAAGTCCAGACTGGTTTTCTGTCATCCTTTCATTCTAACTGCTGCAACATTTTGTAATGGAGGCTCACTCTAGAACTGGTTCATATACTGTTGGATTGAGCAATTGTGTGAAGAACGTCTTCAAAGTATTTCACCATGTGAAGACGACAGCTTAAATTAAAAACTAAGGGTCCCGGTCTGGACAAGATTCAACCACTTGCAAATCTGTATTAGGTGCTCATGTCAATCCTACACTGGTGATAGCTATAATGAGCTCCAGGAAGCTGAGCATATCTTAAGAATACCATTGCAGTAAATCTCAATTTTGATGGTTGCCAACAATCAGCATACTTGGCCTTCCCATCACCAAAGATGATCTTATGACATTTGGTTGGTGAAGAACCACACTTGTAATGAAATCATGCAGTCAATGATGTCATTATAACAATCAAGTAGTCAATTCTTGCCCCAATTTTTTTTTCTGGCTATGAATCTGTGTAGATTACAGATTTTTCATCAATTTAGTAACATCGTACAGTGAAATGGGTTACAATTGGCTAGTGAAAGTTCTTATGCTGAATGCTAAATGGGCAATATGTGATTGTACATGACAAGAAATGCAAAAAAGTAAAATATTTAATTCAAAAAAATAGAGTATAGGTAAAAAGATGCATTGAGACTAAAGTGTTTTATCTTGCTTATATAGAAATGCACTTGTTATTGTTGTTACCCAACCCTTCCCAAGGGATGAAGATTGCAGAAAGTAGAGTATTCATTCTCGAAGATTTTCGTCTGACACTTTTCAAGAGAATCCGTCAGAAATGAGTGAAAAGGTGAAGTGAGTCACTTATATAGAGACACAGTTGACGAAAAAGAAAAAAAAAGGGGGGGGGAAAAAAGGCTCTATCGTGATTGGTAAAAAGAAGCGACCAATAGAAGGAGCGGAAACTAATGTGCGATTTTTAGACCATAAACGAATTCCTTTTGTTTGCATAAATTTGGTTTGGATGTTTTAATGTACGTGGCTTCAAGGGTGGAAAGGTGAAAAGAAGTATGGCCACGGGCAAGAATAGAAAATTTGTTGTCATTATATTCGTGTGCACATGTAGGGTTTTGTAAAAGATGTTGACCTATGGCAGAAAAGGAAGTTTCAGTTTTAAAGCTTCTGATTGGCTTGCAAGAGCGGGCCAATGTGCTTCGGTCCTGAGAAATATGCTTCTGGAGTATGGTTTTCGGCACGTGCTGCTTAATCCTCTGTTGTAGCCTTTGAGACGTACGACCCACGTACCGACTATCGCAGTGGCACAGAAATTGATAAACAATGTTGCTTTGATGAAAAGCGGGTAGTACATCCTTTTTGGCTACAGGCAAAAGTTGTCTGGTGGTGTAGACAATGCATGGTTCAACTGCAAAGTAACAGCGTTTGACGGCTGTTTTAATTTGCATTTCGTACCTCATCGAAACATTGCCCAGCCATGGCAAGTGAAGATAAACTGGGCATTTCTTCGGACCGAATTGCGTTGGTCTGCGAAATTGATTCATTTTCTTGGTCATAACAGAGTTGATTATAGCTTCAGGGTAACCATTGTTGATAAGGATTGATCGAATATTGGAAAGTTCATTTTCAAGAGTAGATTTCGAACAGATAACTAGAGCTCTGTGGACTAGAGTTGAAATCAAATTAGTCTTCCGCTTCATGGGGCAAAAAGAGTTCCAGCGAATGTATTGGCCAGTGAAAGTCGGCTTCCTGTAGATCGATGTAACAAATTCGTGATCATTCTTTTCTACCAGGACGTCAAGAAAGGGCAAAGTCCGATTGCATTCCTTTTCAAAAGTGAAACGAAGCGATGGATGGAGAGAATTTAGATGAGAGAAAAACTCGTTGCATTCGTCTTCATCGTTAAAAACTGTAAAAGTATCATCGACGTATCGATAATACATAAGTGGTTTGTTGACTCTTTTGAAAAGCAAAGCTTCGTAATATCCGACAAAGATGTTGGCAAGAGATGGGCCAAGAGGTGAACCCATAGCAACGCCATCAATCTGTCGGTGCATTATATTGTTGAAACTGAATTCTACGGAGGAAGTAGCCGTTTGCATCAGCTCCACAAAAACTGCACGAGGAAAAGGAGGCGGAGTAAGCTCGCCATCATACAGAGCATTAGCGCAGATTTCAATAGTTTCTGCGAGTGGAACATTAGTAAAAAGGCTACAGATGTCATAGGAGCAGAGAAAGACAGATGGAGGAAAGTTAAAAGTTTTGACTTTGTCAGCAAAAGTAAAAGAATCGGAAATACAGTAGGTAGAATAAAGTGAAAGAACAGGATCAATAACTGACGTAAGCCATTGCGCTAATTGATGCTGTGCTGAGCCAGTCATTGACAATATAGGACGTAAGGGTACATCTTGTTTGTGAATTTTTGGCAAACCATACATTCGGGGCCGTTGTGAACCAGTTGGTCGAATCCTGCTGTAAATCTTGGATGGAAGAAGGCCTTCTTTCTTGAGTTGAAGCAACCGTCTTTGAATGCGAGATTCATTCTTCGCAGTGTTGTCAAATTCGGAAGAAGGGCCAAGATTTTCAAATTTAGAGTTGTCTTGCAAAATAAAATCCATTTTTGAAATGTAATCAATCTTGTTCATTATGACAACCCCAGAACCCTTGTCAGGTTTAGTGATATGGATATTTTCATTGCATCTGAGGGATCGGGTTGCCTGGATGCACTCTTTTAAAATCAGAAAGTCGCCCATGTCAATTGGATTACCGCAATAAGCATGGGCGAGGTCGCTTAATCTGGCTTTCAAGGCTGAAAATTGCTCGGAAGAATGAGGGACATGATGTAGCAATTGACCAATGAGCACTTTGAATTCGGCAAAGATCTCTTCCCGTTGAACACTGTGAGGCGGTAGACAAAAATTTAGTCCATGGGAGAGAACAAATTCTTCCGTTGGGGAGAGTTTGTAATTCGAGAGATTAATAATAGTGTCCTTGTTTGGTTTTGCCATGTTGCCAAATCGTTGTTGGAAAAGAAATTTGAGTTTCTGTTCATTCTTGATAGAAAGTTCTCGTTCTTTCCGTTCGTCAATGGTGGCTATATATCTGCAGAATCGAATGAAATCAAAGAAAGACAGGAATTGTCTAACTTCTTGCCACAGTGCGCGCAGTTTGCCTTTCAAGAATGTTATCAACGATTTACTCTTTTCAATTTCATCGCACATAAACGCACGCTCCATATTTGGTGTCTGACGCACTGATGACTTTTCTATTCGAAACTTCACGAACTTAGGGAGCGTTCGTTGACCAACAGAAGCCTTAAGAAAGGCTGTTTGTGAGATAGCACTTCTAATCTTTCCACGAGTTCTGACCAGCTTGTTGAGGATCTTCAGTTGCTGGTCGCTGTACCGTCTTCGGAAATATTTGAAGAGTTGATTTGTGGTACAGAATTTGAAAATTGCAGAAAGTAGAGTATTCATTCTCGAAGCTTTTCGTCTGACACTTTTCACTCATTTCTGACGGATTCTCTTGAAAAGTGTCAGACGAAAAGCTTCGAGAATGAATACTCTACTTTCTGCAATTTTCAAATTCTGTACCACAAATCAACTCTTCAAATATTTCCGAAGACGGTACAGCGACCAGAAACTGAAGATCCTCTACAAGCTGGTCAGAACTCGTGGAAAGATTAGAAGTGCTATCTCACAAACAGCCTTTCTTAAGGCTTCTGTTGGTCAACGAACGCTCCCTAAGTTCGTGAAGTTTCGAATAGAAAAGTCATCAGTGCGTCAGACACCAAATATGGAGCGTGCGTTTATGTGCGATGAAATTGAAAAGAGTAAATCGTTGATAACATTCTTGAAAGGCAAACTGCGCGCACTGTGGCAAGAAGTTAGACAATTCCTGTCTTTCTTTGATTTCATTCGATTCTGCAGATATATAGCCACCATTGACGAACGGAAAGAACGAGAACTTTCTATCAAGAATGAATAGAAACTCAAATTTCTTTTCCAACAACGATTTGGCAACATGGCAAAACCAAACAAGGACACTATTATTAATCTCTCGAATTACAAACTCTCCCCAACGGAAGAATTTGTTCTCTCCCATGGACTAAATTTTTGTCTACCGCCTCACAGTGTTCAACGGGAAGAGATCTTTGCCGAATTCAAAGTGCTCATTGGTCAATTGCTACATCATGTCCCTCATTCTTCCGAGCAATTTTCAGCCTTGAAAGCCAGATTAAGCGACCTCGCCCATGCTTATTGCGGTAATCCAATTGACATGGGCGACTTTCTGATTTTAAAAGAGTGCATCCAGGCAACCCGATCCCTCAGATGCAATGAAAATATCCATATCACTAAACCTGACAAGGGTTCTGGGGTTGTCATAATGAACAAGATTGATTACATTTCAAAAATGGATTTTATTTTGCAAGACAACTCTAAATTTGAAAATCTTGGCCCTTCTTCCGAATTTGACAACACTGCGAAGAATGAATCTCGTATTCAAAGACGGTTGCTTCAACTCAAGAAAGAAGGCCTTCTTCCATCCAAGATTTACAGCAGGATTCGACCAACTGGTTCACAACGGCCCCGAATGTATGGTTTGCCAAAAATTCACAAACAAGATGTACCCTTACGTCCTATATTGTCAATGACTGGCTCAGCACAGCATCAATTAGCGCAATGGCTTACGTCAGTTATTGATCCTGTTCTTTCACTTTATTCTACCTACTGTATTTCCGATTCTTTTACTTTTGCTGACAAAGTCAAAACTTTTAACTTTCCTCCATCTGTCTTTCTCTGCTCCTATGACGTCTGTAGCTTTTTTACTAATGTTCCACTCGCAGAAACTATTGAAATCTGCGCTAATGCTCTGTATGATGGCGAGCTTACTCCGCCTCCTTTTCCTCGTGCAGTTTTTGTGGAGCTGATGCAAACGGCTACTTCCTCCGTAGAATTCAGTTTCAACAATATAATGCACCGACAGATTGATGGCGTTGCTATGGGTTCACCTCTTGGCCCATCTCTTGCCAACGTCTTTGTCGGATATTACGAAGCTTTGCTTTTCAAAAGAGTCAACAAACCACTTATGTATTATCGATACGTCGATGATACTTTTACAGTTTTTAACGATGAAGACGAATGCAACGAGTTTTTCTCTCATCTAAATTCTCTCCATCCATCGCTTCGTTTCACTTTTGAAAAGGAATGCAATCGGACTTTGCCCTTTCTTGACGTCCTGGTAGAAAAGAATGATCACGAATTTGTTACATCGATCTACAGGAAGCCGACTTTCACTGGCCAATACATTCGCTGGAACTCTTTTTGCCCCATGAAGCGGAAGACTAATTTGATTTCAACTCTAGTCCACAGAGCTCTAGTTATCTGTTCGAAATCTACTCTTGAAAATGAACTTTCCAATATTCGATCAATCCTTATCAACAATGGTTACCCTGAAGCTATAATCAACTCTGTTATGACCAAGAAAATGAATCAATTTCGCAGACCAACGCAATTCGGTCCGAAGAAATGCCCAGTTTATCTTCACTTGCCATGGCTGGGCAATGTTTCGATGAGGTACGAAATGCAAATTAAAACAGCCGTCAAACGCTGTTACTTTGCAGTTGAACCATGCATTGTCTACACCACCAGACAACTTTTGCCTGTAGCCAAAAAGGATGTACTACCCGCTTTTCATCAAAGCAACATTGTTTATCAATTTCTGTGCCACTGCGATAGTCGGTACGTGGGTCGTACGTCTCAAAGGCTACAACAGAGGATTAAGCAGCACGTGCCGAAAACCATACTCCAGAAGCATATTTCTCAGGACCGAAGCACATTGGCCCGCTCTTGCAAGCCAATCAGAAGCTTTAAAACTGAAACTTCCTTTTCTGCCATAGGTCAACATCTTTTACAAAACCCTACATGTGCACACGAATATAATGACAACAAATTTTCTATTCTTGCCCGTGGCCATACTTCTTTTCACCTTTCCACCCTTGAAGCCACGTACATTAAAACATCCAAACCAAATTTATGCAAACAAAAGGAATTCGTTTATGGTCTAAAAATCGCACATTAGTTTCCGCTCCTTCTATTGGTCGCTTCTTTTTACCAATCACGATAGAGCCTTTCCCCCCCCCCTTTTTTTTTTTCTTTTTCGTCAACTGTGTCTCTATATAAGTGACTCGCTTCACCTTTTCACTCATTTCTAACAGATTCTCTTGAAAAGTGTCAGACGAAAATCTTCGAGAATGAATACTCTACTTTCTGCAATTTTGAAATTCTGTACCACAAATCAACTCTTCAAGGGATGAAGGCATGATGGAAGACCATGGAGCCCCAGAAGCAGGGCAACTCCGCAGGGCCTGGACCAGAGGTCGTACAGAGAGTGACCAAAGAGCGAGCGTGCAAAGAGTGTGTAGCTGGACATTGCAGAATGAGATTAGAGGTGTCCTCGGATGAGTGTCCACAGGCACTGCAGGAAGCACTCTCGATTCTGCCAATCCTAGAGAGGTAAGAGTTTGACAGCAGGCTGAGTCTGTTGCAGCAAAGACGAGAGAGAACACAGCAAGTGTGACAAGGGAGCACAAGTTCCTCAGTGGAAATTGAGGAAACCTGTGTGTCAAAAGATTTCGATGAGACAGTATGCCTCCAGTCCGAGAAAAGAGTAGATACGAGAGATAAAAGAACAGAAACTACAAGGGATTGCAGAGGGGCAAGTGGCACCACCGTCTGGCCAGCTTATCAGCCACGTTGTTCCCTGGGAGAAAGGAGTGTCCAGGGATCCATTGTAGTTTGATAGAGCAGGAGGAGAGAGAAGACAGTTTCTGCCAGATCTGCCACAGAGATTGAGGTAAAAGGAAAGATGGAGGAGAGGACAGGGCGGCAAGGACAAAATGAGAGTCAGATAGGAGGAGAAGAAAAGTGGCAGACTTTATGGTGCTGCCGAGATCAGCAAAGAGCTTGCAGAATGGTGCAGGTTTTAGTGGAAAAAGTTGAGCATACTGGGCCTGCTGAAAATGAAAGAGTGGCCTCAGTGCCACAGAGTGAGCAGTTGGCAAGTACGCCAGAGCCACCATTGCCAAAAGGAAAAGGAACATAACCATCTGTCCACAGCACCAGATTGTAAGGGGGAGAAAGTCAAAGTGAGCGAGAGCCACACCTTGGCAAGACAAGGGGGATCATGGCGGGAGCATGGAGAGGAAAGGGTGGACTCCACATAAAAGAAGGCAGATTTTGAGGAGGTGAGGGAGGGCAAGCAAGGAGAGCCTTGCTAGGAAAAGTAGAAGGAATCATTAGCAAGTGAGTGAATGCAAAAGCTCTCCAGGACGTTCTGCAGAGTCTTGGTTTCACTCCAAGTCTGGCCAAACCTGAAATGGGAAAGGAGGTTGGGAGACAAAGAGCTCGCTAAAAGATGACAAAGTGAAATGAGTTAGAGTGACTCGTAGGGGAGGTAGAGAAGCCTCAGAGAAACGAAGTGGGATAGGGGAGGACAAGAGGCAGCTGGAGATGGTGCAACTAGCCACCTGGTGGAGGTGTTTCAATTTGGTAAAATTGGTTACACTTAAGCAAGGAAACCATCTGGGTGAAGCATAAGTGAGAAGGGGATAAAAAAAAAGCTTTGTACAGAAGAGAAAGGGATTCCTTAGAGGGGCCCCATGAGGAAGCAGAGATACACTGTAAGGCTTTGAGATGGAGGAAAAACTTGGCCTTTAGCGAAGATTCATGTTTAGAAAAGGAAAGAGTGCCTTCGAAGGTGACCTATTCCATTGAAGAACCCTGGGGTAGTCAGGGGTGAAGAGGAAACAGGAGGTGTAGAAAGACAGTCAGGAGCAAGAGGTGGTGGTGAGGGAGCAGAGGGAGAAGATACAAAATGAATGAAAGGAAGATTTGAGGTTTGAAAGTGAAAATGAGGCAGAGTGCTGCATTAGCAGAGGGGGCCAGATTGAACAATGGAGGTATACAAGCTAGAGGAATCCAAGGAGGAAGTCATAGTGTTATCACCAGAAAAAGCCGGGACACAGCAGGGGGAGCAGCTCCAGGAGTGAGAGCTTCCAAGAGCTCTGAATTTAGAGAAGGAGAGTAATTAGCACCTTAAATAGACCCATTGGGAGCAGGTGCAGCATTGCACCAACCTACCCCACCTAGTCACATTTCCAGCACACATTGAAAAGGAAAAGATGGGACCAGTGTTGGGATGAACGTTGCCGTTCATCAAGAGTAGAAGAATGAGGAGATGAAGGCGGGCAAGAAAAAGGCAGGAGAAAGGAAAAGACAGGAGACCGATTTTGAAGCTGCATGCTGCTCTTCTGTGGTCCTTCAGGGGGCAGCATGACAAAAAAATAGTTTTGTGTGAGGGTAGTGCCCAGGGTAACTGGGACTCTTGGGATGGCCAACAGCCGTTTTGACCCAACCCAAATGGGTCGGGGACTGCAACACCACGTTGTGGCGGCTGTTGATTGGTAGAAATGCACTTAGCAAATGTCATTATGACCTGGGGAGGTGGGCTAAACTATGGGAGTTTAAAATTGATAAATTTACACTATCAGTCCAAAAATCATAGAAAAATTGATTTTTTTGTTTAAATTGAGAAATATTTTGTTTTTGTCTGCTACAAAAAGAAAGTTTGTTCCGAAACAAAGTGAAATTAATTTATTATTTATATTAAAGATTTGCTGGGTTTGCAAGCAATGTTGCCTAACAATTTTAAAGATATTATTCTCTTAACAGCAATTACTTAGTTGAGAATAAATTTAGCTTGTGGTTGTAGAAATGTAACAATGAAAGTTGTTGGGAAGTAACAACTGAAATAGAGTAGCAAAATTTGTGTTACATGGTGTGCTCTTTTCTGGAACTTTTTTCTTAGCTGGAAGCAGCTTCTAATTTTCTGTATTGACACTATGCAGCTTGCCTTGTGCTGAGTGCTTTGTGTAACTACGGTATATACAAATGAACATTGTGAAATGTTTACGCAAAATGTGTATTTTAGTTGGTCTGGACGCGGCTGGAAAAACAACAATTTTGTACAAACTAAAGCTAGGTGAAATCGTAACCACAATTCCTACCATTGGTGAGTACAAGAAAGTTGTTTGATAATTGTTACTGACCAACTGGCATGTCATGCCTTCGAGATGCAGCAGAAGCCAAGTTGGGACTGGTCTATAGGCCATATACACAAAAGTGCTCTGCAAATTTAGTGCGCTTGACTTGACGTCTTGTGGATGTCATTGCCAGTTTTAGAATGTATTAAGTAGAGTTATTCTGTTTTTCTCTAATTTCATTCCTTTAATCAAGTTGGTTAAATTCACCCCATTTCTTTTCCACTTCTTTGCACTCTACTTTGCCACATCACTAGATTCAGAATATCTTCCGTATCCAAATAAACGATCTCTGTTTCCTCTTCCGTTGACTTTTTCCAGGTCTTCTGTTGTCGTCCTAGCTTTCTCTTGCCACTCACTTCAAGATCTAGGGCAACTCTCAAAACACTATCATCATCTCTTCTCAGTACATGTACGTACCATCTAACTTCTCCAGTTGCTTTTGCTAACTGATCTACAGTTTCCTTCAATATCAGCATGTCCATCTGTTAAGTTTTTTTTCTGTATACAATTTTCAGACCTCACATAGCTCTCACCATTATCACCAAGCCAACATTAAATCGAGAAAAACTCGGTAGAAAAAAGATGTGAAAATAGAGCCATACAGCACACAACTTCTTGCTAGTAGGATTTCCATCAGTTTGTGGAGGGATTGCCCTGTGAAACCAACAGTGATAAATTTCTTCATGATGATGGGACAACTGCACAAATAATTATTTGAATAATAATGCAGGATGCATGCATTATGCTTAGTTGCAATATTCTTTAGGCTTTAATGTTGAAACAGTGGAGTATAAGAACGTGTGTTTTACTGTGTGGGATGTCGGCGGGCAAGATAAAATCAGGCCCCTATGGAGACATTATTATCAGAACACCCAGGGAATTATTTTTGTGGTTGATAGCAATGACACCGAGAGATTGGAAGAAGCAAGGGACGAACTCAACAAAATGGTAAGTAGGCCAGTCAAAAAGGTTAAGAAAGCTGAGTCATCGACCTTAACCTATGCAGCACCAATCAACAGCCGCCTCAACGTGGTGGTGCGGTCCCCGACCCCATTTGGGTTGGGTCAAAATGGCTGTTGGCCATCCCAAGGGTCCCAGTTACCCCGGGCACTCCCCTACATTTTTTTGCTATGCTGCCCCCTGAACAACCGCAGGAGGGCAGCACACAGCATCTACAAAATCGGTCGCCTGTTTTCACTTTTTCCTCTCTCCTGCCCTACTCTTGCCCTTCTTCTTCTCCTGATTAGCGGTAATGTTCATCCTAACCCCGGCCCCATCTTTCCTTGCTCTGTGTGCGCTGGAAATGTGACCTGGCAGGGCAAGTCAGTGCTATGCTGCACCTGCTCCAAATGGGTCCATCTAAGGTGCTCACAACTTTCCCTGTCTAAATTCAGAGCTCTAGGCAGCTCTCACTCCTGGAGCTGCCTCCCCTGTCGTAACACTGTGACTCCCTCCTCAGACTCCTCCGACACGTATACCTCCACTGTACAATCTGGTCCCCCCTCTACTGATGCTGCACTCTCACGTCACCCCCGTCTCCAAACTTCCTATCCCCCATCTGCCGATTCTATATCTCCTTCCTCTGCCCCTTCACCACCGTCCCTTGCTCCTGGCCATTTCTCTGTGCCTCCTGCCTCCTCTCCTCCCCCTGACTCTCTCAGGGTTCTTCAATGGAATGCTGGAGGTCTTCGTGCCAGGAACACTGAACTACTTCATTTTCTATCGTCCCATCCAGTCGATCTTATCTGCATCCAGGAATCCAATCTTAACTCATCTTCCTCTTTCCGGATTCCTGGATTTTCTGCTTTGCGCTCTGATCGCACTCACTCCCGGTCTGGCATTCTCTCTTCTGATACCACGCACACCAGCGGCGGTGTCGTCATTTTCATCAGGCAGGGCCTATTCTTTTCTGAACTTTCTACCTCCTCTCTTTCTTCGCTTGATCCCTACTCTGATTATGTAGGGGTCAACATCTCTCTTAACAACTCCTCCTCAGTGTCATTTCTTAATGTGTATGCCCCCCTATTTGCTCCTCTCCAACGGATGGCAGAACCGATTCCTTCTCTCCCTCCATTCTTCTCTCCAGAACTCTCTTCATTCTGGGGGACTTCAATTGCCATCACCCCCTCTGGGACTCAAGAGGTACTTCCGACCCCCGCGGGGAGGAAGTATTTGACTGGGTCATTTCTTCTGACCTCCTCTACCTCAATGACCCTGACACACCCACTCTTCTCCATCGCTCCTCTGGCAGTTGCTCCTCTCCTGACATCTCCTTTGCTCCTTCTACTCTTGCCTTTTCTTGCTCCTGGAAGGTGCTTCAGGACTTGGGTTCTGACCATCTACCAATTCTTTTATCTATCCCTCTCTCTCCGGTCTTTCGCCCCAACGAGCGCCCCCCTTCCTTCAATTTTCAGAAAGCTCGCTGGGATGAGTTTGCCTCTTACTTTGACTCTCACTGTTCTTCAGCAGAGGAATACTCCTCTCTTTCTCTTTCCTCTGCTGCTGCTCTCTTTACCTCTTTGACTTTGAATGCGGCCAAATCTTCCATTCCTTTCGGTCGCATCAAACGCCCTCCTAAAGCCTGGTGGTCTGCTGAGGTGGAACAAGTGGTTAGTGAAAGACACAAGGCTTTTGCTGCCGCTCACAGAAGTGATGAAGATCGACAGGCTTACATCTCCGCTTCTTGACGCGCCTCGTCAGTCATTGCCAAGGCCAAGGCTGAGGCATGGCAGACGACTTACTCTTCTCTTTCACCTAGGTCTAACCCTAAATCTGTACACTCTCTTTTTCGCTCTATCGCTGGCTCATCTTCCTCGTCTTCCTCCTCTCCTAACTTTCCTAACTGTTCTTCTCTTAGGGAATCGGCTTTGGTCTATGCCGCTTATCTGAGATCTCACTTTCCCGTTTCTCAGCCAAAGGCCCTGCGTAGCAGAGCCAGAGGCTACCTCTCTGAGCTCCGACAAGCCACGTGCCCTGTGGAGTCTCACTCTTCCTTTTGCTCTCGTTTCTCTCCCACGGAATTTCTTGCGACTGCTTCCAATCTTACCCCATCCACTGCCACTGGTCCAGACAAAGTTGCCTATCCCATGCTAAAGCACCTTTCTCGCTCTGGCATGGATTTACTTCTTTACATCTTCAATCTTTCCTGGTCTTTGCATTCCTTTCCTTCCATCTGGAAGACATCTTCCATATTCCCATCCACAAGATGGAAAGCCTCTCGACTCTCCTGCTTCCTTCCGGCCTATCTCTCTTACCTTCTTCGTATCAAAGCTGTTTGAACGCATCATTCTATCCCGTCTATTCTTCTTTCTGGAATCTAATTCCATTCTCTCTCCCCGCCAGGCCGGTTTCCGCCCTGGTCGGTCTACACTCGATCAAATTTTGTGCCTTTCTCAATCCATTTCGGATGGGTTTAACAAACCCAGGCCGGGCTCTCAGACGATTCTCTACCATCGATTTCTCTAAAGCTTTTGACTCTGTCTGGCATCCCGCCCTTTTTCATAAACTCATTTCGGCTGGCCTCTCTCCTTGCTTTGCTCGTTGGACTCGATCTTTCCTCTCTGATAGGCGCGCTTGTGTGGTTTTTCAAAATCACAAAAGCCGCTCCTTTCGAGTGCGTCGAGGTGTTCCGCAAGGATCCGTTCTTGGCCATGTACTTTACTCTTTCTTCATTAATGATCTTTCGGCATCTCTGCCTTCTTCCGTCAGCTGCTCTCTTTACGCTGACGATCTGGCCATGTGGTCCTCCTCCCCCTCGGTCCCCACTGCGGTGGAGGCCACACAAGGAGCTCTGTTTCGATTGGAGCGCTGGTCTGAGTACTGGTGTCTTCCTCTCAATCCGAGCAAATGTGAGGTCTCGTTCTTCTCAGTGGATCCCCGCCAAGCTAACTTCCAGCCCAACCTTCTCCTACTCGGCTCCCGCCTCCATTTTAATCTCACTTTATCTTTCCTCGGGGTCACCTTCAACCGCACTCTTTCCTTTACTAAACATGTATCTTCGCCGAAGGCCAAGTTTTTCCCACGTCTCAAGGTCTTACGCTGTATCTCTGCTTCCTCATGGGGCTCCTCTAAGGAGTCCCTCTCTGTTCTGTACAAATCTTTTCTTCGGCCCCTTCTGACTTACGCTTCACCCGGATGGTTTCCGTTCCTAAGCACTACCAATCTTACCAAATTGGAACGCCTCCACCGAGTGGCCAGTTGCGCCATCACCGGCTGCCTCTAGTCCTCCCCTATCCCTCTACTACTCACCGATGCTTTTTTACCTCACCTACGAGTCACTCTGACTCGCTTTACTCTTTTTTTCTTATGAGCGGGCTCTTCGTCTCCCAACCTCCTTTCCTATTTCGGGTTTGGCCAGACTTGGAGTGAAACCAAGACTCTGCAGATCGTCCTGGAGAGCTTTTGCGTCCACTCACCCGCTCATGCTTCCTTCTACTTGTTCCAGGGAGGCTCTTTTTGCTTGCCCTCCCTGTCCTCCTTGGAATCTTCCATCGTTCACGGTGGAGTCCACCCTTCCCACTCCATGCTCTCGCTCTGATCCCCCTCTTTCTCGCCAAGGTGCGGCTCTCGCCCATCTTGACTCTCTCCCCCCTCATGATCTGGTACTCTGGACAGACGGCTCTGTTCCATTTCCTTTTGGCAAGGGCGGCTCCGGCGTTCTTGCCAACTGCTCTCTCTGTGGCACCGAGGCCACTCTTTCCTTTTCGGCAGGCCCAGTATGTTCAAGTTTTTCCACTGAAGCCTGCGCCATTCTGCACGCTCTTTGCTGGTCTTGGCAGCACCAACAAGTCTGCCCTTTCTCTTCTCTTCTCCTACTATCTGACTCTCGTTCTGTCCTTGCCACCCTGTCCTCTCCTCCATCTTTCCTTTTATCTCAAACTCTGTGGAAGATCTGGCAGGAACTGTCTTTTCTCTCCTCCTGTTCTATCAGGCTACAATGGGTCCCCGGACACTCCTTTCTACCAGGGAACGACACAGCTGACGACCTTGCCTGACGGGGAGCGCTACTTGTGCCTTCCGCAACCCCTTGTAGTCTCTCACCTCTTATCTCTTGTATCCACTCTCGTCTTTTCTTGGACTGGAGGCGTACTGTCTCTTCCAAATATTTTGACACACAGGCTCCCTTGATTTCCACTGAGGAACTTGTGCTCCCTCGTCATGCTCGCTGTGTCCTCTCTCGTCTTCGCTGCAACGGACACAGCCTTCTTTTAGATTCTTACCTCTCTAGGATTGGCAGAATTGAGAACCCTTCTTGCAGCGCCTGTGGACACCCGTCCCAGGACATCTCTCATCTCATTCTGCACTGTCCAGCTACGGACTCTTTGCGCCGCTCACTCTTTGGCGACTCTCTGTCTCTGTACGACCTCTGGTCCAGACCCTGGGGAGTTGCCCGGCTTCTGGGGCTCCATGGTCTTCCGCCATGCCCCCATCCCTCGGAAGGGGTCGGGTAACCAACAACCTTAACCTATGCGATATTTCGTTGTTCTTTTGACACCCGCCAAGTTTTCGATCAACTTACGTTTAAGAAGTGCAATGTAACGTTATTAATTTGTAAACCTATTGAACTGTTCTCGATTGGTTTCAGTAAATATACGTCATTGTGAAATACATCGCAGAAGTTTTGAATTTTATCATCTGTCTTGTTTTTATGGATCAAACTGGTGATGGCTTATGTTAGTGCAGGTTTATTTCAGTGTGGATAATGCTGCGCATAGTATTTATGTCTTGAAGCCAAATTGCTGTAAATGTTTTTAGAGACAGATAATCCTTGAGGGCCTTCAGCTGGCGATTGTGATTTCTTATGCTTGTATGGTTATAGCATACTGTCCAATGCAACTTCAAACAGATGTGTTAAAATGAGAATTGATTTTTCAGATATCCGAAGATGAACTCAAAGAAGCAATAATTCTGGTGTTTGCCAACAAACAAGATCTCCATAACGCGGTGTCGTGCTCCGAATTGACTGACCGTCTCGGTTTGCAGTCGCTCAAAGGAAGTCGAAAGGTTAGTTGGAGCAATAGCGTTTCTGTTTTTGTGGGGAAAGTCATGAGGTATTGTTCCCTACTTCAATGGCTAGGATTCCCTCCAACTGACCATTCCCATTGCTGGTAGCTAATTGAAGTACTTAGCTGTTAAAGCCAAACCCTGTCGTATTCTGTTTCTAGCAAATCCTCACCACTACATTGCGTTGATTAATTATAAATCGAGAGTGAAGTGGAGGCATTTTTGGGAGTTGTAGCCCCTCCCCCCTTTAAACACGATAAACATAGCTTTTCACTTTATTGAGCTTATTAAAGCTGCCACCTCATCGCAATTTTTCAGCAGTTTCTATTTATTTTATTGCAGATTACGTTAAACACACCAGGAACGCCAGCATAGCTTTTATAAAACGTTCGCCAAAACTATCAAAACTGTTCTAGATTGGTTGTTAAAATTATTATAGAAGTTTTACTCTTCCAAAGTAGTGAGAACAATGTTTTATTTGTGGTAGCACGTAGAGTAGTATGTTTCATAATTTCACCACTTTCGATTAAAAAAACGCGCACCTGTTTTTCTGATAGAGTTTTGGGCGCTGAATATGAATCTGGCATTATTTTTTGATTATGACGTCATCTTGAGGGTGCACCGCACGATTTTCATTGTTTTTTTCTGGCAATTTTTTGATTTTTTGGAAACTGCATGTCGTAAACACATGAAGTTGGTTTCAAACGACATGCAATGCACTCTTTCCTATCTGCGTTTTATAGAGTGTAAAGCGTATCTGCTTCAGAAAAAAAGATAATTAAAAAAACCTTCTTTTGCGTTTTTTGGCACCAAGTACGTCTTTTTTGAGCAGTTTAACAAATTCCAATATGGCGTCATTCGAACATCAACCATTATGTCATCATTCGAATATTAGCCACGGTCGAAAGAAATTTATTGCGTTTTGGGTTCAGTGTTACCAACTACTTAAATTATTGTTTGGCGTAAGTATTGTGTGAGCACAAGAAGCAAGCATCAGTTTGATTATTAATTTATTTATTGTTATCACGATAAGTGCGCAAAAGATTTTGCTGGAAAAGGGTGATTCCTGGGCCTTCAGCTGCTGTGAAATCTTTAAATAGATAAGTAGAAATTCAGGCACGTACCGTGAAACGATTTAGGAAGCGAGCCTGACTAGTTTTGCTCGTTGGTCATCATAGAAGTGACAGACATTAAATATTAGTTAGTGAAGATAACTGCTCTGCACCAATCAACAGCCGCCTCAAGGTGGTGGTACGGTCCCCGACCCCATTTGGGTTGGGTCGAAATGGCTGTTGGCCTTCCCAAGGGTCCCAGTTACCCGAGGCACTCCCCTCAAACCATTTTTTTGCGGTGCTGCCCCCTGAACGATTGCAGAAGGGCAGCACACAGTTTCTCTAAAATCGATCGCCTGTCTTCTTTCTCCTACCTTTTTCATGCCCGTCTTTGTCTCCTCATTTTTCTACTCTTGATGAGCGGTAACGTTCATCCCAACCCTGGACCCATCTTTCCTTGCTCAGTGTGCGCTGGAAATGTTCCCTGGCGGGGTAAGTCGGTGCAATGCTGTACTTGCTCCAAATGGGTGCATCTAAGGTGCTCACTACTCTCCCTCTCCAAATTCAGAACTAGTGGTAACTCTCGCTCCTGGAGCTGCATCCCTGCTTCAACACTGTGACTTCCACTGCTACATCTCTTTGTAACACTGTGACTTCCCCCTCGAACTCCTCCGGCCTGTATACCTCCACTGCTCTACTTAGCCCCCTTTACTAATGCAAAACACTCCCGCTCCACCCTTGCCTTCAAACCTCGTATCCCCCTTCCACCCATTCTGTCTCTTCTTCCCATTCTGCTTCTTCTTCCTCGCTCCCTTGCCACCTCTTGCTCCTGGCTGTCCTTCTCCTGCTTCCTTCTTGCCCCTGACTTCTTCAGGGTTCTTCAATGGAATGCTGGTGGTCTTTGAACCAAGAGCACTGAACTGCTACATTTTCTTTCGTCCTATCCCATTGACCTTATCTGTATTCAGGAATCTAATCTCAACTCATCTTTCGCTTTCCAGATCCCTGGATTTTCTACTATGCGGTATGATCGCACCCACTCCTAGTCTGGCATTCTCTCTCCTGATACCACGCACACTAGCGGCGGCGTCATCATTTTTGTCAGGCAGGGCTTATCCTTTTCAGAACTTTGTGCCTCCTCTTTTTCTTTGCTTGACCCCTACTCTGATATTGTAGGGTCAACATCTCTCTAAACAACTCCTCCTTGCTCTCTTTCCTTAATGTTTATGCTCCCCCATTCGCTCTTCTCCAATGGATGGCAGATTCGACTCCTTTTCTCCCTCCATGCTTTCCTCCAGAAATCTCTTTATTCTGGGGGACTTGAATTGCCATCACCCCTATGGGACTCGAAGGTTGCTTCTAACCACTTTTTCATCTAACATCTGGTTCATACTAAAGCACAAGTAATCACATTGTCAGTAAATGACGAATTATACAATTAATAGAAGTATTATGCTATTTATAGTTTGCTGAATCAATACACAGGGTGTCCATAAAGACTCTTTACAATTAAACATTATTACAAAGGCAGTTGATAAGATATCTTGTTTTTTACCTCATTGAATACACCTCTATTTGGACACCATTAGTTACACGAAGCATATCAAAGATTGCCTCGTCACTAACACAAACGCGCTTGAGGAATACTTCATCCTCAGATATTCATTCCATCATGTCAACTGCAAACTGTCTTCTTTTAGCTTGTCATTTTGCTCAAGTGCTTGCAACAGTTGCATTTGTAGGTATAAGGTCGTAATTTCTTGTACCTTGTGCACTGTTGAACGTTGTTCATGTAATTCCAGTTGTCTGGCAGTAGTGCGGATGGACTTAATAGGAGAACGAGCAAAGGCTTGTCTTGCCCGATCGATGTTTTTCCTCTAATGTTCTTGGTCGCTCACTCCTTCCTTTATCTAACACTGTCTTTGTCTCCCTAAATTTGTTGTGCCATGCACGAATTGAAGGACGTAGTGGTGGATCTTTTTCATACTTCTGTAGTTCTCTTGAGTCTGCACCTCGGATTTTGTCTCAATACACCAGGATACACATTGTGCTTTCTATTGAAGAGTAGCCATTTTATGTGGGTTTACGTAACGGAGTATCTAATATCTAAAATATCTAATGTCCATAAACAGAATATCTAAAGCATATAATTTTGATGTTGACAAAAACTTTAATAAACACTGATTACAATAGAACAAATTTGGTTAAGATGTCTTCTCAACTGTCTTTGTAACAATTTTTTTAAATTGTAAAAAGACTATGAACACCCTATATTGTGGCCTACCAACAGCATTGCTATGTAACAAATCATTAATTTGTTATAAATATTAGTAAATTTTTATTAAATCTGATTTTATATTTTATAATGATATCAAATCGACCAAGCGTTCCACCTAGTATATCTAATTGCAATCATTCATAAATCTTCACCACAAAAATATTCTTGGAAGCCTATTGTAGCCTTTCAAAAGTGGCCTACAAGCAAATTGTAAGCCGTACTATTGATGGTGCGATGTTTTATCAGTGATCGCACGCACAGTTTATACGTCGCATTGGCTTCAAGAACTGACTTAATTAAACTTTTGCTGAACGAACTTCGGCGAAATTGTTTTAGTAGTCAAGTTGCGATTGTTCTTGCTATTTCAAAAATCGCAAAAATCTTGTTGGTGGTACGGAATTTTAATATAGCTTTGAAAAAAGCTGTTTGAGCCATAAGCATTTCGTGACGCTTTCGCCAGTGGCAAAATCACGTCAAAAGGGAAGATCTAGAGTGTGTAAGTGTTTTATGTGGTTTATTTGGACGTTAGGCAATCAAGACGAGCTAATGATAGCACTAGTATTGTAAAGCGCGCCGAAGAAAGATTTCGCAGTAGCGAAAGTTAGAGAAAGCGCTACAGGAGGCCAGATGCCGGGATTATCGGAAGAGCTTGAGAGCGTAAACAAACTCTTTCTTATTGCATAAAACCGGGCGCCTGGTATTGATATAAGCAGCCTCTAAGAGATTAAGGTGGAAAGAGCTGCGTGCTATGGCGAGGATAGAAAACCGCTTGTTATCATAGTTTAATGCACATTGAGCATTTTGTAAAAGTTGTTGACCAATGGCAGAGTCACAATCCGGTTTGGTGTCGTTTCGTTTCACGATCTGTGTGGTTGAGATCGGCGTGGACGGGTCAATTGTTGTCTTAGCCATTGCGGAACATGTTGCTTGTTGGGATCCTATAGCCGTTGAGATTTTCGCCCTACGTACCGACTATCACAGTGGCACTTACACTATATTCATATATGACAGAACTTTTCTGAGTGGTAGGTAGAACATCCTTGCGGGCCACAGGCAGCATGCGCTTTGATATCAAGACCAAGCGGGTGCTGACGGAACCATAGCAGCTTTCCACGGCGGCTTTGACTTCTTTTTCCAAGTTTGTCGAGGGCTTAGCAATCCAAGGGACCCTCAAGTACACCGGGCACTTTTCTGGGCCGAATCGCTTAAGGGTGGAGAACTGAGCGATTTTGTTGGTGATCTGGGCGTTGATGACGTTTTTAGGATAGCCCTTGTCCAGTAATATTTTCTTGATTCGTTCTTTTTCTCCATTGAGTCTACGCTTGGTGCAAATCATTAGGGCTCGATGTACCAATGCAGATATTAAAGTTGTTTTACGTTTGAGAGGACTAAAGGACTCCCAATGTAAATACTGGCCGGTGAAAGTGGGTTTCCGGTATACACTGGTTTCAAAGCCAATATCTGTTCTTTCGACGTAAACATCAAGAAACGGTAGACATTTTCCTTTCTCTTTTTCAAAGATGAATTTGGGGGATGGATGAAGGCAGTTAAGTTTGGTCACGAATTCGTCTGTTTCAGCTTCGTGATTAAAGATGGCAAACGTGTCGTCAACATATTTAAAGTATGTTGGAGGCTTCTGCGTTTGAGAAAATAAGTTTTCCTCATTATATCCAGCAAAAATGTTTGCCAAAGCCGGACCAATAGCTACTCCGTCTGTTTGCTTGTACATAATGTTATTGAAGCTGGACTCAACCGAGGATGTAGCGCTCTTCATCAATTCAACAAACACGTTCTTTGGAATGAGTTGTTGTAAATCAGAATCGTCATGAAGGGCATCTGAACAGATTTGGATGGTTTAACCAGGGGAACGTTGGTGAACAAGCTGGACACATCAAAAGAACACATGAAGACATTAGGGTCGATGTCAAGATTTTGCATGGTCTTAACAATCGTAAACGAGTCTAAAATGCAATTTGACGAAACCCGCTCCAACACAGGTTGTAATAGACCAGCCAACCACTTGCCAAGTTCATGATAGGACGAACCTGTCATAGACAGTATAGGGCGAAGTGGAGTGCCTTGTGTGTTTTCGGCAAACCATACATTCGAGGTCTTTGCGACTGCACCAATCAACAGCCGCCTCAACGTGGTGGTGCGGTCCCCGACCCCGTTTGGGTTGGGTCGAAATGGCTGTTGGCCTTCCCAAGGGTCCCAGTTACCCCGGGCACTCCCCTACATTTTTTCGTTATGCTGCCCCCTGAACGACCGCAGGAGGGCAGCACACAGCATCTACAAAATCGGTCGCCTGTTTTCACTTTTTCCTCTCTCCTGCCCTACTCTTGCCCTTCTTCGTCTCCTCATTCTTCTTCTTTTCCTGATTAGCGGTAATGTTCATCCTAACCCCGGCCCCATCTTTCCTTGCTCTGTGTGCGCTGGAAATGTGACCTGGCAGGGCAAGTCAGTGCTATGCTGCACCTGCTCCAAATGGGTCCACCGACCCCCGCGGGGAGGAAGTATTTGACTGGGTCATTTCTTCTGACCTCCTCTACCTCAATGACCCTGACACACCCACTCTTCTCCATCGCTCCTCTGGCAGTTGCTCCTCTCCTGACATCTCCTTTGCTCCTTCTACTCTTGCCTTTTCTTGCTCCTGGAAGGTGCTTCAGGACTTGGGTTCTGACCATCTACCAATTCTTCTATCTATCCCTCTCTCTCCGGTCTTTCGCCCCAACGAGCGCCCCCCTTCCTTCAATTTTCAGAAAGCTCGCTGGGATGAGTTTGCCTCTTACTTTGACTCTCACTGTTCTTCAGCAGAGGAATACTCCTCTCTTTCTCTTTCCTCTGCTGCTGCTCTCTTTACCTCTTTGACTTTGAATGCGGCCAAATCTTCCATTCCTTTCGGTCGCATCAAACGCCCTCCTAAAGCCTGGTGGTCTGCTGAGGTGGAACAAGTGGTTAGTGAAAGACACAAGGCTTTTGCTGCCGCTCACAGAAGTGATGAAGATCGACAGGCTTACATCTCCGCTTCTTGACGCGCCTCGTCAGTCATTGCCAAGGCCAAGGCTGAGGCATGGCAGACGACTTACTCTTCTCTTTCACCTAGGTCTAACCCTAAATCTGTACACTCTCTTTTTCGCTCTATCGCTGGCTCATCTTCCTCGTCTTCCTCCTCTCCTAACTTTCCTAACTATTCTTCTCTTAGGGAATCGGCTTTGGTCTATGCCGCTTATCTGAGATCTCACTTTCCCGTTTCTCAGCCAAAGGCCCTGCGTAGCAGAGCCAGAGGCTACCTCTCTGAGCTCCGACGAGCCACGTGCCCTGTGGAGTCTCACTCTTCCTTTTGCTCTCGTTTCTCTCCCGCGGAATTTCTTGCGACTGCTTCCAATCTTACCCCATCCACTGCCACTGGTCCAGACAAAGTTGCCTATCCCATGCTAAAGCACCTTTCTCGCCCTGGCATGGATTTACTTCTTTACATCTTCAATCTTTCCTGGTCTTTGCATTCCTTTCCTTCCATCTGGAAGACATCTTCCATATTCCCATCCACAAGATGGAAAGCCTCTCGACTCTCCTGCTTCCTTCCGGCCTATCTCTCTTACCTTCTTCGTATCAAAGCTGTTTGAACGCATCATTCTATCCCGTCTATTCTTCTTTCTGGAATCTAATTCCATTCTCTCTCCCCGCCAGGCCGGTTTCCGCCCTGGTCGGTCTACACTCGATCAAATTTTGTGCCTTTCTCAATCCATTTCGGATGGGTTTAACAAACCCAGGCCGGGCTCTCAGACGATTCTCTACCATCGATTTCTCTAAAGCTTTTGACTCTGTCTGGCATCCCGCCCTTTTTCATAAACTCATTTCGGCTGGCCTCTCTCCTTGCTTTGCTCGTTGGACTCGATCTTTCCTCTCTGATAGGCGCGCTTGTGTGGTTTTTCAAAATCACAAAAGCCGCTCCTTTCGAGTGCGTCGAGGTGTTCCGCAAGGATCCGTTCTTGGCCATGTACTTTACTCTTTCTTCATTAATGATCTTTCGGCATCTCTGCCTTCTTCCGTCAGCTGCTCTCTTTACGCTGACGATCTGGCCATGTGGTCCTCCTCCCCCTCGGTCCCCACTGCGGTGGAGGCCACACAAGGAGCTCTGTTTCGATTGGAGCGCTGGTCTGAGTACTGGTGTCTTCCTCTCAATCCGAGCAAATGTGAGGTCTCGTTCTTCTCAGTGGATCCCCGCCAAGCTAACTTCCAGCCCAACCTTCTCCTACTCGGCTCCCGCCTCCATTTTAATCTCACTTTATCTTTCCTCGGGGTCACCTTCAACCGCACTCTTTCCTTTACTAAACATGTATCTTCGCCGAAGGCCAAGTTTTTCCCACGTCTCAAGGCCTTACGCTGTATCTCTGCTTCCTCATGGGGCTCCTCTAAGGAGTCCCTCTCTGTTCTGTACAAATCTTTTCTTCGGCCCCTTCTGACTTACGCTTCACCCGGATGGTTTCCGTTCCTAAGCACTACCAATCTTACCAAATTGGAACGCCTCCACCGAGTGGCCAGTTGCGCCATCACCGGCTGCCTCTAGTCCTCCCCTATCCCTCTACTACTCACCGATGCTTTTTTACCTCACCTACGAGTCACTCTGACTCGCTTTACTCTTTTTTTCTTATGAGCGGGCTCTTCGTCTCCCAACCTCCTTTCCTATTTCGGGTTTGGCCAGACTTGGAGTGAAACCAAGACTCTGCAGATCGTCCTGGAGAGCTTTTGCGTCCACTCACCCGCTCATGCTTCCTTCTACTTGTTCCAGGGAGGCTCTTTTTGCTTGCCCTCCCTGTCCTCCTTGGAATCTTTCATCGTTCACGGTGGAGTCCACCCTTCCCACTCCATGCTCTCGCTCTGATCCCCCTCTTTCTCGCCAAGGTGCGGCTCTCGCCCATCTTGACTCTCTCCCCCCTCATGATCTGGTACTCTGGACAGACGGCTCTGTTCCATTTCCTTTTGGCAAGGGCGGCTCCGGCGTTCTTG
Organism: Trididemnum clinides; assembly: GCA_963675345.1. Classification (NCBI taxonomy): domain Eukaryota; kingdom Metazoa; phylum Chordata; class Ascidiacea; order Aplousobranchia; family Didemnidae; genus Trididemnum; species Trididemnum clinides. Next base: position 242,863 of record OY776288.1, on the reverse strand, counting down.
CCAACTGCTCTCTCTGTGGCACCGAGGCCACTCTTTCCTTTTCGGCAGGCCCAGTATGTTCAAGTTTTTCCACTGAAGCCTGCGCCATTCTGCACGCTCTTTGCTGGTCTTGGCAGCACCAACAAGTCTGCCCTTTCTCTTCTCTTCTCCTACTATCTGACTCTCGTTCTGTCCTTGCCACCCTGTCCTCTCCTCCATCTTTCCTTTTATCTCAAACTCTGTGGAAGATCTGGCAGGAACTGTCTTTTCTCTCCTCCTGTTCTATCAGGCTACAATGGGTCCCCGGACACTCCTTTCTACCAGGGAACGACACGGCTGACGACCTTGCCGGACGGGGAGCGCTACTTGTGCCTTCCGCAACCCCTTGTAGTCTCTCACCTCTTATCTCTTGTATCCACTCTCGTCTTTTCTTGGACTGGAGGCGTACTGTCTCTTCCAAATATTTTGACACACAGGCTCCCTTGATTTCCACTGAGGAACTTGTGCTCCCTCGTCATGCTCGCTGTGTCCTCTCTCGTCTTCGCTGCAACGGACACAGCCTTCTTTTAGATTCTTACCTCTCTAGGATTGGCAGAATTGAGAACCCTTCTTGCAGCGCCTGTGGACACCCGTCCCAGGACATCTCTCATCTCATTCTGCACTGTCCAGCTACGGACTCTTTGTGCCGCTCACTCTTTGGCGACTCTCTGTCTCTGTACGACCTCTGGTCCAGACCCTGGGGAGTTGCCCGGCTTCTGGGGCTCCATGGTCTTCCGCCATGCCCCCATCCCTCGGAAGGGGTCGGGTAACCAATAACAACAGGTCTTTTCGATCCAGTTGGTCGTATTGCGTCATATATCCACTTCTGCATAAGATCGGCTTTGACTTAGTCAAGTAGCCGCTTCTAAACGCGCGATTCAATGGTGGCTTAGTTGTCATTGCTGGAGACTGTACCAAGTCTATGATCAATTTGTGATAACATATGAAAACAAGTTAAACTATGATAACAAGCGGTTTTCTGTCCTCGCCATAGCACGCAGCTCTTTCCACCTTAATCTCTTAGAGGCTGCTTATATCAATACCAGGCGCCCGGTTTTATGCAAACAGAAAGAGTTTGTTTACGCTCTCAAACTCTTTCGATAATTGCGGCATCTAACTTTCGCTATTGCGAAATCTTTCTTCGGCGCGCTTTACAATACTAGTGCTATCATTGGCTCGTCTTGATTGCCTAACGTCCAAATAAACCACATAAAACACTTTCTCACTCTAGATCAGGGATACTGAATTGGCGGACCGCGGTCCGAATCGGGACCTTTGGAGCATTGAAACTGTACTTCAAGCTCCAGAATGAGAAACACCAGGTGCAACCACGTGTTGCGAAAAAATTCATATCCATTTTACCAAACTTTGTTGACTTGTTCTCAGTACTAAGTTGTTTTCAAACAAAATAACAAAAACTTTCGCTCCTTTGGCGCCACTGCACATTTTTGGCACTGACTAATTGCACTTTTAAAAGGACTAACAAACAACACAATCAATATAAAAAAGGGAAAAACCTATTTCCCAGTGCTGAAGGTCGGTTATTCATAACTCTCCAGTCTACTAAATTTGCCTCTGCATTTAAACTGGTCAAGCGTGGCAAAGCTCAAAGTCCAAACCGTATCCCGCCAGATATATTCTGAAGCACTGCGGCCCCAATTGTGCTACATGGCCTCAAAAATTTTACACAGCCTGCGTGACCTACCAAACAATCCCGTCAATATGGCAACTGGCCGCAGTGATCTCAGTATCAAAGCCTGGCAAAGCAGCTGATCACTGAAGGAGTTTCCAGTCCATATCGCTTCTGAGTGTTTGTTACAAGCTTTTCGAGCAGTTACTCTTGAGGCGTTTAGAACTTGTTTTTGACCCCCCTACTTCCTGACAACAAGCTGGCTTCAGACATAGTGGATAACCGATGAAGTGTTTAAGCTAAACTATGACGTTGAACACCACTTTGAAGAAAACAGCAAATGAAGCATTGTATTGGCAGATCTTACTGTCGTACACGGTAGCCTACTGGAGGGGTGGGCAACCTTTTTAGCCGGAGGGCCGCATTGATCACTGAAGAGTTGGCCAAAGGCCAGTGCTCATGAAAGTGTCCAAAAAAAGAAGAAAAAAAGGTCACATCTTCTTGCATTGTCGTATTATAGAGCGTGGACATGATGGTCTTCAAAAAAAAAGGTCATCACCTTCTGACTGGACGGAAAATGCGTCTGTGCAAACTGACAAATGCCTTTTTTATCGTGACATGTAAAGTTTTTGGCTCTATAATACGGCAATTGTTTCCCCTCCTGTCATCGTCACTCAGGTTTACTGAAGTTTCGAAAGTGTTCGCGGGCCGTACAAAATTCTCTCGGGGCCGCATGCGGCTCGCGGGCCATAGGTTGCCCACCCCTGGCCTACTGTATGGTACGAAGGCCAAACGCCCCACCACCGCCTTTAATTTGCAGTTACTTCTTTAGACCAAGCGTTAAGAACTGGCTAAAAATAAGAAATGCTCTTTTTCATAAAATCAGAATAAAGTTCGAAAGTTTATTTTATTTTTGATTTCAATTATTAGTGTGTAGTGTGCAGTCTAAGAGAAAATCCAAGTATTTTTCTGTATTTACTGATAATGAAAGTTTTATTTTTATCATTGCCAGTCAAAAATTTCACTGGACCTTAGAAAATACTGAACTTATCCAACTAGATCTTCGTAAAAATTAGTTGAGTAGCTCTGCTCTAGATCTTCCCTTTTTGACGCGATTTTGCCACTGATAAGAGCGTTACGAAAAGCTTATGGCTCAAACAGCTTATTCCAATAATGTAGTTCATCGAGTATTTATTGACGCTTATGTTGTGCAGTGGTATATACAAGCGACGTGCGCTACTGATGGTACCGGGCTTTACGAAGGACTCGACTGGCTTTCCGATGAACTGGGGAAAAAAAACTGAAGCTTGATTTGTATTTACGAGTTGTAACCAGAAGACGAAGGACCGTGTTAAAAGAGTACAACTATTGGTGTCCATAGTTTATATTTCTTGTTACGTTGCTTCTCTCCGTCGTTTCTCATTTGATCTCGTTACGGTAACCGGATATCATGAACTGCTGCAATATATAATATCGGTATACATTGCACCTGCTTCGTTCGATGTTGATCGTTGCGAATAATATCTACGTTGCAATTCATTGTTCGGCTTCGAGTGAAGACGTCTTGGATTTGCTTTAGAAGCAATGCTCAAGCTCGCAGCTTCACTCTAATCCTTTATCTTACATTGAGGTCATCGCTTCAAATTGTGGAAAGAAAAGTTATCATTCAGTTTAGGGATAACCTTACATTGTGTTCAGACTCTTCAGTAACCAATATTGCTGGCACAATGACTTTGCCACAGGCGGGAAAAATCCCCACTAAGTGCGCAACGAAACCATCTTGTTTGAACACTTGATCATTGCGGACGCTGTGTAGCTGGCACCGGTTTGGATAACTCGCGGTCGTACTTCGTAATAATGACTCGGTTTATTGATGTTCCTCATGAACAAAAGATGGATCCGTTTACTAACGTAAAGAACTCGTTCGAACGCAACCAAACTAAATTGTATTGAACAGAATTACCTTAAACTAAAATCAACTAGACTCAACAGAACTAGCTGAATACCCTCAGAACGAAGTTAACTAACTAAAGCTAATTCGTAAATGCTTAAGGAAGCAAGCAATATGAACAAAAGTGACTTCGATAGGCCCTTATACGGATGTTACATCATAATTGAGACTATCTTGACAGCATAAGTTCATGGGAACAAACAGTGGAGTCCACCATACAATAGGGTAAAAAAATTGATTGATAGGCCTACAATCTACTCCACCTTTTCGCGAACTACGTATTTTCGTTGTGCGTGAGAGCAGGCCTATCAACTCTTTCGCTACCAAGATCATCATATGATGATCTCGTGTTTTCCTCAAGTTTTTTTCAAATTGAGTTACAAAATTGGTTTACTATAACATAAATTTGTGACTTTATTTCTCAACCGATTTCCATAAAATCTTCAAAAGATCACGCATCGGATGATGTAAAATTTGTGCCCTAACTCTTAAATTTTTTTAGCCAAAAATGGCTAAAAAGACCAAGAGGCCAGTTGCAGACGACAAAAATTGCCAAAGTGTCAGTAAGAGCCAACTACCGTACATCATGTCAGTTCAAAACCCCCCAAAATTTATTGACTTACCTTCACTAAATTATAGTTTTTAGAAAAACTACACCCTATAAAAACATAAAACAAATTGCAAATATTTCATTACCAAAGTCGTCATTTTGAATCAAGTTTTCAAGTAGACAGAAACTAAAATACAAGTTTAAAAGCTAACAGAAGTTTGGCTTCTCTAAATCAAAGTTTGTTTTATACCCCTTGTTTCTCAACAAATGTGAGAGGTGCAAAAAAACTTCTGTTTCATTGTTAGTGACAGCATATTCTATTCAAGCTTGATATTTTCTGAATCTTGAAAAAATTCCGTTTTAAAAACACTTAATGTTAGATGGTTTAGGCTAACCTCTAGCAGATAATGGCTGATCATATTTTAGGTACGGTACTACATTTAACTAACAAAATTTGATACCGGTTAACAAAAAGGTCATGGGCCTCAGAAAGTTGCAAATTGTAGAAAACCTAGGTCTTTAGATAAGTTTTGACTGATGTACTTCGAAAGCTTATTTATTTAGCATCATCTAGCGACCTAGAAATTGGTAAAAAACAAAATCTGTAATGATCTTTGAAGTAAGGGTACTTTAAATTCGAAGACAACTCAGCACCTTTTTGGGGTCTAATTAGCATAAAATTTGCACATGCAAACAATTAATTTTTTGGTTTTTATCATATGTGAAATCCTTCAAGAAATAGAGATTTTAGTGATATAATGGGTTGTCGCATAAGTTCGTTCGCTTTTTGTTATTGAGATGTTTATGTGTGCTTATCATTTTTTGTGACACTTCTTACGTAAATATTCACATTATACTAATCATTTATGCATTTTCAAATTTGTTGTCAACCGATTTTGTCTATTCGATAACATTATTCCATTCCCTTTCAGATGGAATGCCAAGTTGAAAAAAAACTTCATTTCCGACATTTACTTCTTTTTCATTTCAATGGACAGGAAAATGCATCTGAGGCAGCCAGGAATATTTGCAAAGTATATGGAGAAGAAGCGATAACAGAGCGAACTGCACAGAAATGGTTTCAGAAGTTTCGCGAAGGCATTTTCAACCTGGACGATGCACCTCGCTCAGGACGACCATCCGACTTCGACGAAGAGACCTTAAATCTGTTGATTCACGAAGATCCTCGTCAGTCCACAAGAGATCTCGAGCAAGCGACTGGGTATGATCATGCAACAGTTGCTAGACATCTACGGCAGATGGGAAAGGTACAAAAACTCGGCGCATGTGTTCCTCATGCCCTTACAGACAGCCAAAAATTATGTATTAAAGTAACATGTTCCATAAATACGAACGAACTTATGCGACAACCCAATATTACACTTCATGTAGAAGTAAACAGATGAGTAATGATTTACAAACAAACTTGGAGTATTTTATGATGATTGATTATGACAGTTTTTCGCACTGCCACCTTACCGGTATTTTTTCGCTATTCACGTGGTAGCGGAAGAGTTAATATACAATCGATTGGATTTTGTATCTTGATGAGACCTAAGCTATGCTGCATGCTACTTCACTTGACTCTAACTCTTTATTGCTAATATCTTTAACTGTAGGTGCAAGGCCACTCTCATCAACATCGGCTAATATCTGCCAATGACTAGAACACGATTTTGCCAAGACAAAATGCAGTAGATTCCAAGTGTATTGAAATTTCCTTCTTAAATTGATGTCTTTAAAAGGCGTAATTGACACCGTGATCAAATCATGAACCTACATAACCTGCACTACACAGAGCCATAACTTCATCAGGTGGGGCCCTGGTGCATACATCTATTATGGGGCCCCTATTTTTTCTGTACTTAATAATATTCAATTGAGCTACTTTTCTCAATACTGGAATCATTGATGACTCCACGTTATAGAAAGATTTTTCAACTAAAATGATGAGGCAAAAAAGCATTGAGCTAAACAGGTAAAAGGAGCTAAGTCTAAGTTTACTGTGCCTGGAAATGAAAAGTTTTAATTGGAATAAAATTTCAACAAGGTTGCACGGTTCAACATAATTTTTGAGATTGCAGTGTATTCAAATCGAAATAATGGCATAGCAAGGATTTCGTGGAAACAGGCTGCAATAACAATTTTTTTGATTGTTTAATAAAAGTTTATTCAAATAAACATCGCAAACCTAAACCGTTTTGTAATGACAAAACAAATTATGTTCAACGCTTTGAGTCGAGTTGTTTTGTGAGTACTGTTAACGACATTTCAGCAAAATGGAGATGTGCCATGCAATATAAACAAATTGTTTTACCCCAAAAGAATTAACGCACAGCACATTTACATCACCATAAAAGACGCAAACTAACAAAACACAATATTTTGTGGCCAATTACGTAGGCTACCGTAATTTACTTGCCTTGGTTAAAAACTTGAAATATTTCCCTCTTGCTTTTGCAGTAGGGAACTGCTGGATAACTTTTAACATCATGTTACATATCGGGTCCGACTGTTGTTAGCCTCGTGTTACATTTCGGGTCCGACCATTGGTAACCGCATGTTGCGTATAAAATTCAACCAATGGTAAACTCATATTACGTTAATGGTCCGACTGTTCGTGACGTCATGTTACATACAGGGTCCGACTGTTGGTAACCTCATGTTACATATAGGGCCCGACTGTTGGTAATTTCGTGTAACCTATAGGGTCCGACCATTGGTAACCTTATGTTACATATAAGGTCCGACCATTAATAGCCTCAAGTTACATATAGGGTCCGACCATTGCTAACCTCGTATTACATATAAGTCCGACTGCTGGTAACCCATTACTACCCAAAGACTCCGACCATTAGCAACCTCATGTTACACATAGAGTCACACTGTTGTTAACTTCATGTTATATATAAGATCCGACTGTTGGTAACTTCATGATACAAATAGCGTCCGATTGTTGGTAACCTCATGTTATATATAGAGTTCTACCATTGGTAACCTCATATTACATATAGAGTCCGACCATTAGTAACCTTGGAGCATTAGGTCAAAGACTATGCTACTTATCGCGTCATTGTAAGTATTGTGACGTCACAGAAGACGGGATCACGCGATGTTCCAGCCAACATGTGACGGCAGAAAGGAAGAAGCAGTAGAATGAGAAGTAGTAGAATAAGAAGGTGTCAGTGAATTGAAACTGCTTTTAGATAAGACATTAAGTTACTTTTTGAATAGCAATAATTCTTTTTGGATATTTCTCAAGTCACTTCACTGTGAAGGAATCAATACGACCGCAACTGGACTGGGAGGTGAGAGAAACTTTTATATACATGTAGCGCGAATGCTTCTCTGGCAATAGTGATCTCTGACCAGAAGCAATCAAAGACCAACTAATCCGCTACATTTTGGTGACCCCCGACAACGAACTAGTTCTGAAACGGACTTTAAGCAATTGCTTTCTGTTGACAATAGTTAAGAATTTAAAGATTTTGAGCATTGAAATGTCGTGTTTAAATTTGTACAAACCTGCTGCTGCCAGTAAAAGCGGGCCATTTTGAAAATCTCATCGATCACGCGAGCATTACGTCACAATCGATACGATCAAACACGCAATCCAGCAATATACTCTTGGCTAGTGCCAAAGTGGTGTGAACATTAAAACTGTTATTTCAAATTTTGGCGACTCATGTTAGAAGTGATTATTTCGAGTATTAACAATTTCATTATATGGGAGAGTGGAAACGTAACGCCTATTTGGGTTATCAACTTATTGTTTGAATATTCATGGTATGTGTTGATGCTTTTGCTTACTATTGCAGTTATTGTAGTTTTAACATATGTTTTGACTATTAAGGCACATATCAGGCCAACACGAACGGTATTCAAACCACTAGATAGTTTGCCACAAACTTCTCATAGCTGCGACTTAATTCAGAGCACAACACCACCTAACTCGTCTTTTGCTTGCTTACACAGAGTAGGTGTTTCATGCCCAGACACAACGCCAATAGACTCACCAAATACTTTACGGTATCATTCTACAGACGCCAATCAAATGAAACACACTAGTTTCATTAGAAAACACAAACCACCACAACTACCCAAGTTTTAGTTGAACAATCCTCAAGGATATTTTCACCAGGGATGTGGAAGCGGTTATTTTTCAAACGCTTCCGCTTCCACACCTATCGCTTTTGCTTCCGCTTCCACTAACAAAAAACGAGAAAACGATCGTTGACATTTTTTAAAAACTTTTGTGGGTCTGTAGCCTGCCTTCTCCTTTACTTTGTCATTTCGAGGAGACAAAAACCTTCATTTATTGCTATTACTTTACCTACTTCGCTTGAGCTTATTGTTCTAAACTACTCTGTGTTTCTCTTATTTAGATATTAAAACTCTTGTTGAATGTAGATTAGTGCTTTTCAACCTTTTGTCATCGCGGAACCCCGAATGTACTTTCGCGTTTGTCACGGAACCCCCACTAACAAAAATTTAGAAATCACGAATTGCTTGCAAGAAAATCAAATATTTCGTTACCGGTACTACAATTCAAAAAATAATTAAACACTTCAACAAACGGACAGTTATCACAAGTTTCTTCACTACTTACAACCACTTTTACAATAGTTAACTTAATGCTCCTCAGATCTAAACCGTATGACCACATATTACAGCTCTCGACAAAAACCTGTCGTCACAATAATAAATTACACCGTATATCGCTGATTTTTCCTCTCTGTCCTCAACTAACTCTGACTTTGAGTTAACTTTAACTCTAATCATCATTTCGGACTTTCTGTCCGTCCCCAAGCAGGTATTGACTCCGATTTTTTTGGATAGTGAAGTGAGAAACTTCTGTCGTATATATAGTATATACATGTAAAGCGAGCAAAATTGAACTGTACCAATCAATAGCCTCCTCAGCGTGGTGGTGCAGCCCCCAATTCTGTTTGGGTTGGATTAAAATGGCTGTAGGTTTTCTCGAGGGTCCCAATTACTCCGGGCACTCCCCTCACACAAAGCATTTTTTCGCCGTGCAGCCGTCTGAACGACCGCAAAAGGGCATCACGCAGTCTCTTTAAAATCGGCCTGTTTTCTATCTTCTGCCTTTCTCTTGCGCGTCTTCTCATTGTTCTCCTTCTCCTGATGAGCGGAAACGTTCATCCTAACCCTTGTCCCGTATTTCCCTGTTTAGTGTGCGCTGGAAATGTGACCTGGCGGGGTAGGTCAGTGCAATGCTGCACATGCTCTAATCGGGCTTATTCAAAGTGCTCACTACTCTCCTTTTCTAGATTCAGAATTCTTGGCAGCTCTCACTCCTGGATCTTCCCTCCCTGCTTTTTTTTGAAGATCTCACACCTACCAGCACTGTGCCTTTCTCCTTGAACTCCTCCATCTGGTATACCTCCACTGCTCAATCTGGCCCCTTTCTGCTAATGCATCACTTGCACCCCATCCTCGCCCTCAAACTTCTTATCCCTTTTCCGCCCACTTTGTATCTTCTCCCTCTGCACCCGCACCACCGCCTCATGTTCCTGGCTGTTTTTCTTTACCTCCTGCTTCTTCTTCCCCTCTCGACTCCCTCAGGGTTATTCAATAGAATGCTGGGGGTCTCCGAGCCAGGAGCACTTCAGTGCTACACTTTATTTCGTCTCATCCCGTTGACCTTATTTGTATCCAGGAATCCTATAGCTGTAAACAGAATTACGTCACAATCTGCAACTTGCTATCACAAGATTCCATCACTGTTTATACTGCTTACACGGAACACCACCACATATAAGAAATCAATATACTGAAATAAGAATAATTGCTAGTAATAAACGAAGAACCTTCGCGATCCCCTCACGGAACCCTTAAAACTCACGGAACACAACTGCCTGTTTTGCGAAATCCCTGTTGAAGAGCACTAATGTAAAATGATTAAGTTGTTTCCGTCATGAGTAATTTCTTTTTCAACGTTTTTAACTCCCTAACCAAGGTTAGTTAAGTTTAATGAAATCATCATTTTATTAGCTACGTTTCATTGTCCAAACTATCTTTTTCTTGCCCGTAATCGATATAAAATGTGATGCCACTTATACCTTTTCTCGTTCTCTCGCGCTACTGATATCGCACGTTCATTCAGACTTATAGTGCAACTTCACCGTTTAATCCACATTGGGAAATGGAGAAAAATTTTTCGCCAAGTTACTCTTCAAGTCAAATAACCTATGTGGAAGCGGCAGGTTGTTCGCGCTTTCGCTTCCAGCTTCCGCTTCCACATCCCTGATTTTTACATTGTCAAACTGTTATTCACAGAATCACATATTACTTCAGAACACACAAAATTTGCCTTGCTTGCCACAGCTTTAAGTCATGACAATAAAGTTATGCAGATGATTTCTGATGCATGCCCCCAACTTAACTCAAATGAACCTTTTACAACATTAAAGAATGTGCTGCTGAAGCGATTTTCACCGAAGAATCAGCCCTGTCTTGAGCCATTCTTTTCAGAAACTCAAAGACAAGGGGACACAGTCACAGAATATTTGATTCGTTTACAAGCTTTATTATCTTCCCAATTCCCAACCAATTCGGAAATAGGTCAAGCTTTAATGTGGCTGAAGCTGTTAGAATCTGTTGATGCTCGGACTCGTCTTACATTATATCCTTATGAAAAGGAACCATTGGAGATTTTAGCCCAACACGCCGATAGTATCTTGGCACGTAAACAGTCGTTTGTTACCGGTGAAGGTGTTGACCATAATGCTCAAAACGCAACAAACCAGGCTATTATAAACCAAGTGTTAGAATCTCGGCTTGATAAGTTGGATCGCACTCTTTCTAGTTTGCACCAAACCTCACCACCATCACCACAGAAATATACTCACACATCTTCACAACCTCACAAACATGTACCTCAACACACTACAAATTCCAGTTCTTTCTCACCAAACCAAAGTCCAACTCGACCCGTAAACAACGTTTGCAGTTACCATCGTCGATTTGGTGACCGCGCCATAAAATGCTGGGGCCCATCTTGTCCGATGTACCAACAGAAACAGGCAATAAAACGCCAGGTTGACCTCCACGAATTAGGGGCCCAGAGGTCATATTCCTCAAAGACAAGTCCTCTACTCTTTGTACGCAACACTTGTTACAATATTGAATTCTTGATAGACACGTGGGCTGTTTATTCATTTTTGCCACTATGGGTAGTCGACGCATTGCTCCTTCAACCAGTCAGTGGTCACACTATTTCGACCATTGGTGGTGGCTCTGTGCTAATCGAAGGTCACCTAAAAACCCAAATTAATCTTGGATTTTCCCAACTTTTTGAGTTTGATTTTTATGCAGCTAAATTGCCATACGGAATTCTAGGAGCAAATTTCCTACGACGTTTCAACATGCATTGATCTTACCGCTCGTAGACTTTTCCAACCACCAGAGGTAGAAAAATTTTTTTTTCCGATTGAAGAAGATATTGAAACGGACTTTATTGTACAATCTTCACAGCAGTCAAATTCGAGCCTCTTACAATATTTAAAATCGCACTACCCTCAAGTTTTTAATGCCTCCACGCGATCACGAGAGATAAAACATTCTATTACTGCTCATGTTGAAACTACCACAGAAGTACCTGTTTGGTCTCGTGCACGACGACTAGCACCAGATAAACTCGTAGCCTTGAAACAGGAGGTAAAGCATTTAGTAAATCAAGGTATTTTAGCCGAAAGCCAGAGTGCTTGGGCTAGTCCAATTGTTATGGTAAAGAAGCCTTCAGGTAGATATCGACTGTGCGCCGACTTTGTGGCTTTAAACAAAATCTTAAAGGTAACTCGCTACGCCCTTCCTAACATTAATGATTTTTCGTCCATGGTTCACGGATGTTCTTGGTTCAGTTCAGTGGATATTAAAGACGCATATTACCACATTCCTGTCAACCCTGCGGATTCTCACAAGCTGACCATAACCACTCCTCTTGGAAATTACAAGTATCTCTATCTCCCCATGGGTCTGGCCACCTCTAGCGGATACTTTCAAAAACTAATGAATGAAGTCCTCTCAGGTCTTCCCAGAGTATTTGTTTGTTTGGACGACATTATCATCATGTCGCCAGATTTGGATGATCATCGCAAACTGCTAAGCTTGGTTTTCGAAAGGTTACAACAACATGGCTTGGTGGTAAACGATGCCAAATGTGTCTTTACCGTAAAAGAGCTCTCGTTTTTGGGTCATTTGGTATCTGCGGAAGGAGTTCAGCCTACAACAAAAAACGTCAAAGCAGTAACGGATTATGTTCGCCCGCGAACCAAGAGACAGTTAAGACGATTCCTTGGTATGATTTAATTTTATTGTAGATTCATTCCCGACTGTGCGGAAATCCTCTCGCCGCTATATTCGTTACTTAGCACAGGGGCAAGAATGACCCATCTCTTATGGTTGCCAGAAACAGAAAACTGCTTTTTAAAAGCAAAACAAGCAGTGGAAAAAGCGACAGTTTTAGCTCACCCGAATCATGAAGTCAATTTGGAGCTAATTACAGATGCCAGCGACAGTGCGGTAGGTGCAGTACTGCAACAAGTTTCAAATGGATTGCGGCAACCCCTCGCCTTTTGGTCCAAGGCATTCACACACTCACAACGTTCATGGTCTTGCTTCGAGCGAGAGCTATTTGCTTGTTATGCGGCAATCAAACATTTTCAATACTTTCTGGAAGGACGTGATTTCCTTCTAAAAACTGATCATAAGCCAATTGTCAGAAAGTTCCAACATAATTCTCTAGCTGCGTCTCCACGACAAGCTCGTCTCTACGCCAATCATCGACTACATATTGCAATTCACATCTCGAGTGGAACACGTATCAGGACGAGAGAATGTGGCCGATACTTTATCCAGGCCGTTTGAGCCACCGTTGCTAAACCTTGTCACTCCACCTTTTGCTCCACTGGATTATTTACAATTGGCTGTCGCGCAGCAAACAGATCCAGAAATCACAGATTTGCGCCGCAACAACAGCATGGCCCTGGTGCTGAAAGATATACCATTAGCTGACCATGGCATTAACATATTATGCGATGTATCGACGGGTAGGCTGCGACCAGTAATTTCTGTCTCTTTGCGTGCATCTGTCTTCAAACACTTCCATTCACTAGCACACCCTGGCATAAGGGGAAGCATATCCTTATTGACAGAAAAGTAGTTTGGATAGGGATCAAGAAACATGTCGCCCAATGGACAAGAGAATGTTTGCAATGCAACGCTCCAAAATACAGCGGCATAACAAAGCTCCTCTAGAAGAGGTGACTCCTCCCAACGAAAGGTTTGCTCATGTCTATGTGGACATTACCAGGCCACTTCCCTTAAGAAAAAGCTACGCGTATTTATTAGTAATTATAGATAGATACGTTTCATGCAGGCTGTTTCTCTCCAGGGAATCTCAGCAGAGGAGTACTCCTCAGCATTTGTTCAATCATGGGTGTCTTTATTTGGTAGCCCATCTCATATATATTGTGATCGTGGAGCCCAGTTCACAAGTGCTTTGTGGAGGAAATTAGCTCTATTTCTCGGTGCACAATACATCATAGCACTGCGTACCATCCTCAAGCGTAGGGCTTGGTGGAACGGGTTAACAGGACTCTCAAAACTGCCTTGAAGTGTGCGGAATCTCCGACTGATTGGTACGATAACTTACCATGGGCACTGTTGAGTTTAACAAATCAGCCTAAGGAAGATTTAGACAACCATTCACCTAATGATTTCGTGTTTGGAGGAAAACTATGTTTGCCCGGAGAATTCTTTCTTGCTCAGGCAAGGGAAGATGAAACTTTGCCTACTAGAGAATTTGCGAAGTTATTGGCACAGCGGGTGGCATCTTTTCGCTATCATCCTCCTAGAAAAACAAATAGATCATCACATCTCGATTCGACTTTATTCAATCCCCAGGTCACTCATGTGTTTGTGAAAGATGATGTACGACGCCATTCATTGCAGCCAGCATATCGAGTAGGGTTAGTTCGGATATCCATAATTTTTATTGTCCGGATAACGGATATATCCGTGTACTTGAACTTTAGCTCACCGGTTAACCGCATAATAACTGCTAAATATGAAAAGTATTGTACAGTTTTATTATAGACATAAGCACACGTGCAGTACAATCGAATATGAAAAAATCACGCAGATTTAATGTTCAGTTTCTGCAACGCATTCCTTATAAAGCACAATGCATCAATTGTGGAATCGTGTAGACGAGACCGGAGTTTTGTAACAAAGAGTCTACATGCACTGAATGCTCTTTCTGCTTCCACAGAAGTGGGATGAATAGTAAGCAGAGCGTCATAGAGAGTCTGAAGGTTGGCAGGTCGTATCCCAGAAGCTTCAAACCCTTCACATTCCTTTTGGACCATTCTTCTGTTAAGATTTGGAGTAATGGAAGGATGAGTAGCTGGAATTGATGCTGACGTGATAGCTTGTTCTAGTTCTTCCTTGAGAGATGCACGTGATGAGTCTCTAAATACTGAAGTAGAAGCGAGTGACGCAAACTGGCTTTCTTCTCCAGGACCAGGCTCTAGTACTCCAAACAGCTTTTGCATTAGGGCTGCAGCAAGAGTGTGCATCTTGTTTTTGTTTCTGTATTCGCCAAAAATATCAAACTTGTTCTCCATTAGAAAATCGGGATCATGCAAATATTCAAGTAGATGAACAAGGCATGCATTTCTCCTGTCTTTGATTCTTACCTCAAGATGAGACTTAAGAGATGCCGAGTACGCAGAATTAAAATTAGAGAGCGTTTTAAACACAAAACCATGAATCCGCTCAGTTGTAAGAAGTGTAGCGTTTCACCTGCAAAGTCCATCTACAGCGTGTTTGACAGATTCAAGGACATCAATCAGATCATGGAGAATTTTAATTTCTGCGTTCGTAATGGTGGTAGAAGTTCCAATTTCGACAAGAGCCATTCTGATAGATTTTTCTGCTCTTACAAATATTTTAATCATCTCTAAAAGACTGTTCCATCTAGTCTTACAATCTAGAATCAACTTCAGCTCTGTGTTCAATTGTGCTTGAATATGCTTTTGCAAAATTTTGTCCTTAAGAGGACTTTTGCGAAACATCTTTACCACTGCTCTAACCTTCCTTGTCACTTCCGCAACAAACTGTTGAAGTTTTACGCCAATTGCTTCAGTCTCCACAGGATCTACCGTAGCTTGATCAACTTCTTCCATCTCTTCTGAAGAAAATTTTGAATCCGACCCAGCATTATTATTTTCTCTTTTCTATTCCTTCAAAGAGATTTTGCCTTGCATACACGAAATCAATTACCGCTAAATGATAACCATACGCAAAACAGAGCTGGTGGACACAACAAATCATTCTTCTAAAACTCTTCATCACACTAGCTCCATCTGTCGTAACAATGTCTTCCATTTTGAGCCCAAACTCGTGCAATCTTTCTTTCACCAAATTCTCCACTCTTTCAGCTGGCGTAGAACCTTTGATTCTTACCATTCCTAAATTAAGAGGGTCTGAATCATAGTGCAGGTTTAAGTTCATGTATCTTCTGCTTCTTGTACTTGTGTATTCATCAAGAGTGACAGAACAAAATTTTTCAGCCCCCTTTTTTATTTCAATCATTTTCTTTATATCGCTTTTTAGTGTTTGGGAAAAAGATATGATAACACTCCTGACATTTTGCACCGTTTGTAGTAGCTTGTATCCTCTTGCTAAAAATGCTTGTCTTAGTTGCTTACTAGTAGATACGGTGTTAAAAGAAATTCTGTCCAAAGCTGCTAGCTCTGCAACAACCCTTTCCAGAGACTCTTTGATTGGTTTCAAATAGTTTTTAATCGTGCTGGTGCCCGTGGAACTTCTGTTTGCGTTTTCCAAAAAAACTTGCTGTTTTGCCTTCTTTGCGTCGAGAAGAATTTTATGTTTTAGACAAAGGTGGTTTCTCATTGCTCCTGTAGATCCGCCTTCACAAGAAATCGTATTTTTGCAGGTTTCACATTTTTCCCTATCACCATTTCTTGATCGTAGAAAGCAGCCCCACACGGGATTTTCACTTTTAAAACGTTTAAATTCCATCTCTTAAATTTAGTCAGTTTAAACTAGGTTGTATTCAAAGCTTTTCAAGTTCAACTGAAATCTTCTTACAACCAAACCCTGTACACTTCAAAAACTTCACCTCACAAAGCAAATGCAGTCTTCTATTAAAATATTCATTTCCTTGGCTTTCTTTGGGACGTGTGAGTAAAGCTCACTCATGCATTTCACGAGTAGTTGAAAATATAAGACAATATTAAAAGTGTGAACAAAAGTTTAATTGCGCTCAGCGGAAGTCAGCCTCCCCATAACAAAGAATGTTGAAACTTACTAAAAAATGTTAAAGCATTAGCAACGAGATTCTGTTATCCGGTTAACCGACAGAATTATATCCAGATATCGGATAGCAAAAAAACTCCCGGTTAATCGGTTAACCGGTTAACCGTTATCCGGATAATCCAACCCTAATATCGAGGTCTGGAATCTTCGATCCTTCCAGCGCCTTGATGAACCGAAGTGATGCTATCTGAATAAGTCCGGATACGAATTTCAACTTCACTTTCTCGTCTCCCGGTGATCAATGGCCCAACAATAATTAGGCAATTCTTTTATTTATCGAAGATTTGAAATATAACACACGCTTCATGGGCCGTGATTCGGGAGAACACCGCGTGCCTCTGTTTCAACACTCGCTTGATTGACGTTTAGATGTATTGTCGTAACCCTAAAACATAAAATAACAGTAATGTGCTCATAAACTAATTACTTACAAAAGTGGCGAGCCGAAATAGATTCCAGAGACACGATAGATTATAAACACAAGCACTGGCCACGCAAGTCTAGATCAAATAAAAAATGTCGTTAATTAATACAAACACTAACTAATAAAGCTATAAGTGCTGTCCGAAAACTAAAATAATTCTAAACAGGTGCCCAGCTTCCTTAACAAAGAAAAAACTACTACTACTAAGCTAATGCAACAAAGGAGATCCAAATAGATTGCAGTGCGAGATGCGCTAGGCAAACTACGCAAACCGGATTGATTATTCATTTTTGAATAGCAGGCAAGCACGCAAAATCATTAAAAATAAATTAAACAAAAGGCACGAGTAAACCAAATCAGGCCGTAAAAACAATTAGAGGGAAGCGTTAAGCGCGAGATAGTGATTATGGTGTTAAATTCGGGTTATCTTACTTCTACAAATACAAAGAATCACATTACTATTTCTATATCTACAAATTCGTACAGACCAACATTCGGTATACGTACCATACTTAATGCTTTATTAAAACTGACGTGTACTGCAGCATGGCTTTGTAACCAATGCTTTCTTTAATCTGCTACAGCAGAACTCGGGGCCGTTATTTATAATAATCTTGGGGTAATTTCTCCGAATTGGAAGAAAGTGGCAGAAATAATTTGTTTTTTGAGTACAAACCATTAGTAGTCATAAGAGAAAGCAGCATCCATGACTTCTTTTTCAGTTGCAATTCGATCTTGGTCATAATAAATAAAGTGATATCAACTCCAATTCCGTTGTGTTAAGTTGTTTTTCACTAGAACTGCGAACTCACTAAAATGACTCATAACAGTACGGCCACATAAACACACGAATGTCAATTAGGTGTTTAGATCTATGTCAGTTACAAATGAATTGTACACTGGCCTTATTCGCTTGCTCATAATTTAGGATTTTCTCCTTTCTATGATGTTGTTTGTCAGTTCACGTAACAAGGTTCGTACCTCATCCTAGAACGATGTCGCAAGTTTTTCGTGCTAGATTATGGAACTCATCAAGATAGAGTATCCATCGACAGAGTCAAGCCCGCTATTTTTAACATGACGTCACTCAATGAAGAGTGTGAGAATGTGTGCCCACACACGGCAAATCTTGACGAAGAAAGTATTCATTTGCTCTCACTCCGGTCTGAAATGTTTGATGATCTTGATGACACTTGTTCGCGAACATTATCTGAAAGACACGCAAAACAATATACACTACACGACAACCTACATAACAATAGTACAAGAAACAAACGTACTTCCAAAGAGCGACCTATTCGTGCCCCAAAGCGCTTTAGAGATTACGAGATGTTGTAATGCCGAACCTTAAACCTTTTGAAACTTGACCTCGTTTTGAATGCCATTGCTTCATAGAAAAGAAAATCTGTGGTATATTTTAGAGTACCCACGACTTATTATGTATAATTTGTAATGTTGCATCCACCACAGTGATTTATTTTGGTTAGGTTGTTTTGTTTGATTACATAGCAGGCACATCAAGTGACTGATTACAGTGATAATGGACTGGTAAAGCAAGGGTGCAACTTATTAATAGCTTGTGAATTTGTCATTGACTTGTGTTCAGTTATTTCAGCTTTAGCTTCCTATTTCAGACTTGGTTACTGTGTTAAGTTGTTGCTTCAGTTCTAGTTTTGAGTGTAATTTTGTGTGGGGTTGATCGACGTACGAGTTGCTTTATGTTTAGTTCAGCAGTGTCTTCTCTTTACTTCATTCTTTCCTTTTGTCTTCTTCTTCTCTCTTTCTTTTCCTCCTTGCATCTTGCGCTGCTTGAACTTTTCACATTGCTAACCGTTATCTTTCGTATTTTCACATAGCATAGCATGTTTTGCATTGTAGTTTTGTACATAAGTTTGTTTTTATTTTTGCATAAGGGGGGAACATATGTAGCATTAGGTCAAAGACCATGCTACTTATCGTGTCATTGTAAGTATTGTGACGTCACAGTAGACGGGATCACGCGATGTTCCAGCCAACATGTGACGGCAGAAAGGAAGAAGCAGTAGAATGAGAAGTAGTAGAATAAGAAGGTGTCAGTGAATTGAAACTGCTTTTAGATAAGACATTAAGTTATTTTTTGAATAGCAATAATTCTTTTTGGATATTTCTCAAGTCACTTCACTTTGAAGGAATCAATTCGACCGCAACTGGACGGGGAGGTGAGAGAAACTTTTATATACATGTAGCGCGAATGCTTCTCTGGCAATAGTGATCTCTGACCAGAAGCAATCAAAGACCAACTAATCCGCTACAACCTCACTTTACATACAAGAGTCCGACTGTTGGTAACCTCATGTTACATATAGTGTCCCACCATTAATAAACTCAGGTTATATATAAGGCCGACAATTGGTAACTTCATGTTACATATATGGTCCGACTATTAGTAACCCCATGTTACATATAGGGTCCGACCACAAGTAATCTCATGTTACATATACGGTCCGAACATTGGTAACCTCATGTTCAGTGTTCCTTCTGAGGTGTGTACATGTGCCCGCGCACACGAGTAAAATAATATCGCACATGAAATTTAAATATTTTTTCAACACAAATTTAGATGTTTTTTAAGAGCGCACACTTCAAAAATTATCCCGCACATGAAAAAAATTAGAGGTAACGTTGCTAATCTTACGTATAGGGTCCGACTGTTGGTAACCTTATGTTGCGTAAAAAATCCAACCATTGGCAACCTCATGCTACATATAGCGACTGACTTTTGGTAATCTCATGATAAAAATAGCGTCCGACTGTTGGTAGCCTCATGTTACATGTAGGGTCTGACTTTTGAAAATCTTTTGTTACATATAAGGTACGACTGTTGGTAATCTCATGTTACATATAGGGTCCGACTGTTCGTAACCCCATGTTACACATTGGGTACGACCATCGATAATCTCATGTTATATATAGGATCCGACTGTTGGTAGCTTCATGTTACATATAGGGTACGACCATTGGTAACCTCATGTTAGGTGTAGAGTCCGGCGATTAGTAAGCTCACGTTACATGTTGGATCCGACCACTAGTAACCTCATGTTACATGTAGAGTCCGATTGTAGGTAACTTCATGTTACGTATAGGGACTGACTGTTGGTAACCTCATGTTACATGTAGGGTCTGACGTTTGGTAACCTCATGTTACATATAAGGTACGACTGTTGGTAACCTCATGTTACATATAGGGTCCGACTGTTGGTAACCTCATCTTATATAGAGAGTCCGACTATTGGTATCCTCTTGTTACACGTAAAGTGCGATTGTTTGTAAGGTCATGTTATATATAGACTCCGACCATTGATAATCTCATGTTACAAACAGAGTTTGACTATTGGTAACCTCATGTTACATCCACGTTCCGACCATTAGTAACCTCATGTTACATATAAGGTACGACCATTGGTAACCTCATGTTAGATGTAGAGCCCGACGATTGGTAAGCTCACGTTACATGTTGGGTCCGACCACTAGTAACCTCATGTTACATATAGAGTCCGACTGTAGGTAGCCTCATGTGACAAATAGGGACTGACTGTTGGTAACCTCATGTTACATATAGGGTACGACTGTTGTTAACCTCATGTTACATACTGGGTCTGACCATTGGTAATCTCATGTTACATATAAATTCCGACCATTGGTAAACTCATGTTACATACAGGGTCTGACCATTGGTAACCTCATGTTACATATAAAATTCAACCATTGTAAACTCATGTTACATTAATGTGACTGCTGCTATCCCAGTCACACGGTTTTGGGGGAAGGTCTTAGCGCAGGGGTGGGCAATTGTTTTGGATTGCGGGCCGCATCGTGGCCACGGAAGCTAGCTGAGGGCCGCACTTTTTAATGAACGCGTTGGTATATTATTCTAGTTAATTTCCTTTTTAATTTGGTATAAAATTAAAGACAACAATTATTAGACAAATAAATCAAAGTAGTTTTATTCAATTTAAAATGCAAGCACATTTAATTTTCAAATTCTATCAATGAGAAAAATGCACTCTGTCACGTTCTTCTACAATTTTTTTTAAATTAGGAGTCGTATTTGTTGTTGAGATTCTCATCAAAGCCTGCAAATTAACGTCTGTCAAGGAGCATCTATGTTTATTCTTGTTAATCTTCATGCAAGAAAAGCTTTGCTCACAAATATACGTTGACCCAAAGATAGAAAACATTTTCCCACCGAATTTTTTCATACATGGAAATTTTTCAGCAGAAAGAGAACTATAGAAGTCAACCAATGCCTTCTCATGAAACATTTCTTTCAATGTGTAATCCGACTGCAAATCAATTAGTTCTAGCTGCAAATCCTCAGGTGCGGTGTCGATATCTGCTGTGAAGGGATACGATAACAAATTGAATTTCGGCTCAATTTTTTGAAAGTCCTGAAATCTTCTCGTAGTTTCTTCGTTCAAACTCTTCAGATAATTTGTAACCTTGGTAGAAATACTTTCGGGCACTTTCTGTTTGCCTAATAAAGGGAAATGACAAAAATTGCCCTCTACCGCTTGCCTTGCAAATAGATCTAGCTTAGCTCTGAATGATTTTACATGATTCCACATTTCATGTGCCAATAACCCGTTACCCTGCAATGTCACATTTAATTCGTTTAATTTCTCGAATATATCAGCAGCAAACATCATTTCGTATCTCCATTCCTGACATTTCACTTTTGTAACAAAGTCATGGGATATATTTTTCATGTCTAAAAATAAGAGAATCTCATCCTGCAATGACCAAACTCTTTTTATCACTTTGCCCAGGCTCAGCCACCGCACACTGCTGTGATAAATTACATCTCCATACTCTGCGTTCAGATCTTCTAGCAAAGATTTAAATTGTCGATGACGGAGTGCCCTTGCTCTGATTGTGTTCACTACACTTACAACAGGATCTATCACGTGTCTCAAATCCAGTGCAGCTTTACAAAGGTTCTCCTGATGCAAAATGCAATGAAACGACATGACATCACTGTTTGCATCTTCTGCTTTTAACTTGTTCTTTAAAAGCTTGACCATGCCCACATTTTTTCCAGTGAAAGCTTTGGCCCCATCTGTTGTAATGCTTGCGAGTTTGTTCCAGGATAAGCTATTTTTTCCACGCAATGCACAGTGTGCTCAAACAAGTCTTTACCGGTGGTTGTATCTTTCATTGATTCTATACCATGTAATTCTTCCGTGACAGCGAAATTTCTATTAATTCCACGGATAAAGATTAATAATTGAGCAGTGTCTTCTTCATCTGTGCTTTCATCCAGTGCCAAAGAAAAACAGACAAAATCCTTACTCCCAATCATTAGCTGTTCTGTGAGTTGGTCACTGATTGAGTCGATGCGACGCACTACAATTCTTCTTGACAACGAAATGCTTTCAAATTTGCTTTTTTCTTGAGGACACATTACACTTGCACACTCTACCATGCACTGCTTGATGAACTCGCCGTCCGAAAAAGGCTTATAGCGTTTGGCGAGATTGTAGGCTACCATAAGACTTGCTTCAGTAGCGCTATTTTGAAGAGCTGATTGCTTCGTAAACAATGTCTGTTGCTTTTTCAGTTTTTCAACACATTTCTCAGCTTTTAGTTTTCGTTCTTCCTCTGAAAGATTGCAGCCAAAATTCTTATGTTTGGTTTCATGATGTCGTTTTAAATTGAACTCCTTAAGTACTGCTATCGTTTCTTGACACAATAAACACACAGCTTTATTCTCTGTTTCGGTAAAGAAATATTTGCCTGTCCATTCTTCGTTAAACACGCGACGTTCATCAACAATTTTACGTTTTCTTTTAGAAGTGTGCATGAGTTAACTATTCCTTAAAATTTGCAAATTAACTTTAACAGTTTAACTAACCGCTAATTTCTGATCTCTGGCTTCTTACAAAACAGTACATCATGTCTGCCACGTGTGATAGTTTGTTCTCAATGTTACGTAACAATGGAAAATTTTTACAGTTCTAACCGTGATTGTCTCAGCAACTAATTTAACATTCTAAATTTTTGCAGCAGTAGGAAACACGCTTAAAATCAAAAGAGTGAAATTAAATGTATCTAAATATTGTCAGTGCTGTGTTTTTGCTACCTTCAAACGGTAAAATTGAGCAATCGCAAAACTTTGACCACTCGCGAGAATAAAGTTCGGTTCTTCAAAGCATAGTTTTCTGAATGTTTTGGCGGGCTGCTAGAAAATGTTAGCGTGGCCGCACATGTAGGCTACTCCAAAATATAGTCGAATATATTCCTGGCTCATTGTCAGAGATATTGCACATGAAATTCTTTGTAGGAAACAAAACTCTTTTCATATTATTGATTGATTGATTGAAAAGTACTGTCAGTCGTTGCAGTCTGGCGACATAAATCTGCCTTTACAGAATTGTAATATGATTTTTATCGAATTTTATTAATTTTTTTAAAATTATTTCCTTGAGGCTTTCGCGGGCCGCACAAAAGTTCGTCGTGGGCCGCAGTTTGCCCACCCCTGTCTCAGCGCACAGCGCAAACTCAATCGCGGTATCAAAGGGCACTCTCGATGATTGCATCAAATGTAATTCAGAGACGAATAAATCCGATCGATCATACACGAATGGCGTCGATACTACGACAGCTTAGAAATCGGACGAGTGCTCACAGAATGTTTGGTCTGAATTTTGGCACTTCTAGTCAGCCCATGTTTATCTGGAAAAGTTTCGATCACTCGGCCCATGATCCATAAGTTAAGAGGTGCGTTGTAAATAATCAAGACTATGTCTCCCACACTACCATTACGTGAAGTATTTTACCACTTAGTGCATCTTTGCAACATTGACCGACGCGATGGCGTTGTGGTTAGAGCGCCCGCTTTGCAGTCGGTAGACCAGGGGTTCATTTCCCTTGTCGAGTCATACCCAAAGACTTTAAAAAATGGCATCCGCAGCTTCCCCGCTTGGCGCTCGGCATTTAGGGAAGGTTGTGGAGAACAAGCCGGCAAGTTCGCTTGTTGTGTCCTTGGGCAAGGCACTTAACGGGACGCCCCACCTTTATGTGGAAGACAGGTGGCCCATAAACCTCGAAAAAGGCAACTTCCAAGCGAGTGCGGACTTCCCGTCCAAAGTATAGCGATACAATTCGCTTTCTCGTGAATGGAGAATAAATATGGCTAATAAAACAAAACAAAAAAATTGGCAGGTATTCTCTGGTCCATCTTCTCCAAAAATCATCGGCAAGGTGTTGCACTTGCCTCCAACGTCTTTTAGTGTAATTATCCATTATAGAAAAAATGCCAGGGGGCAACGGAACCTTTTCCTTTAGGAGTAGCAGGTAATTCGGCGTCAAAACGTTCAAGTCCAAAGGGTCATCATTAATAGTGGTAAGGGGTCGACAGTTTAATATGCCTTCGACTTCGCACAAAAGGGTAAGCAGGCTCTCATTAGTTAGAGCTTGTTCAGTACAAAGGGCTGAAAGTATCTCACGAACTGAGCGGATAAGCCGCTCCCATATTCTGGGTTTTGTTTCAATTTTCTATGGCCTTGGCCAGCTCATGTTTAGCCCCCACAAAATTGCTGCCATTGTCAGATCTTAGCTCTAACACCCGGCTTCTACGTGCCACAAACCGTCTCAGACTTTGAATGAAAGAGCTGGTGTCCAAACTATGAGCCACTTCAATGTGCACCGCTCTGGTGGTAAAATAGGTGAATAGCACCCCATACCTTTTTAGCTCTGACCGACCTTGCTTAACCAGAAGAGGACCAAAAAGATCGACTCCCACAAAGGTAAATGGAGGATGATCAGCCTTTCCTCCGGTAAATTGGCCATTTTTGTGTGAGTACTTGTCCACGAATTCTACGACATTTTACACATTGGGACAACACGGACCGTGCAAGAGAGTTTACCTCAACTATCCACAAGGTTTCTCTGAGCTTGGCAATGATCTGTTGACGACCCGCGTGTCCCACCTTCTGGTGCTGTTCTGTGACAATTAGCTTGCTCACATAACACTCAGGCAAAATAATCTGACGCTTGCGCTCATGCGATAACTGTGAATTTTCCAATCGGCCACCTACACGTAAAAGCCCATTTTCCAAAAGAGATCCAACTTACTTAGTGAACTTAAAGATGGGACCTCACTCCCGCAGCTTACCAATTTGCTTTGCAAAGTGTTCGCGTTGCAGATAACGAAAGATAACCCGTTCTGCTTCATGCATTTCATAAAGGATGAAGGGTCCTTTATTTGAGGATGCTCGCCTAAGCCAAACATTTTTAGCGCGGACTACCCCAGCGCATGCTCGTTTCATTTTGTGCCAGTTCGAGTATTTCCCACAGAGTTCTTCAAGGAAGTTGGTTTCTTGTTCCACGTTTACAGCACAGCTTAAAACATGATCTTTTCTCACTTCTGGATCTTCGGTAAGGTTAGGAATGTTCTGTTCATGGAGCGGGGCGGGCCAATTTTTTGATTCCTGTCACAAAAACGCCTGGTCCATTTTTCCAAGAGTTACATTTGAAAAACTCTGCAATCGACAGTCCCCGTGTAAGTAGGTCCTCAGAATTTTCTTTTGAGGGAACGTGATGCCATTGAGATGGGCTGCACACGTTTTTGATTTTCTAAACCCTCTTGGCTACAAAGGTGTGGAAAGATTTGGTCTCGTTATTCAGATAGCACAAAACAGTTGCACTGTCTGTCTAAAAAACAGAATTAGTTTCTAGTTGAAGAATTTGCAGTCTCTACGAATCACCAAGTCGGTTTGAGCCGCCACAACGGCGGCGCATAACTCGAGTCTGGGTATTGTAAATGGTTTGATAGGGGATAACCTACTTTTTCCAAAAATAATTGAACAGTGAATTTCCCCACGATCATTCATGAGCCTTAAATAAGCTACGGATTCATAAGCTTTTTCTGAGGCGTCTGCAAACATATGGAGTTGGGCGTGAACAATTTTGCCAAATTTTTGCGGTTTAAGGCATCTTGGTAAAGTGAACAAGCTTAGTTTTGTCAGTTGTTTGAGCCAGCTTAGCCATCGTCTTTCTTCTTCTGCATGTATAAAGTCATCCCAACCCAAGTTTTTACGGCAAAGTTTTTGCAAGAGAACCTTCAAGGGCAGGACCACTACCACTCCAAAACCCAGTGGTCATATATGGAATTTATGACTGATAGAATGCCTCGTCTGGTTCTAGGCTTGCCTCTCGACTTCACCTTGAAAGTCAATGAGTCCTTTTCCACGTTCCAGTGCAAACCTAATGCTCTCTCCAAAGCAAGTCATCACTGGACAAATCTAACTCTAAAGCTCCCTTAGACCATTCTGCAACTTAGGTATCGAGTTCATGACCTCGCGACTGTTGCTAATCCGTTGGGTTAAACAGAAGCCTCCCTTACTGAGTAGACTGCGGAGCTCGTGTACAAGACTTGTGGCAGTTTCAACACTCGAGGTGGAGGTTAAGCAATCGTCGACGTAGAATCCACTGCATGCCGTTGCTAAAGTTTCTGCGACATATTCTTGCTTATGGTCAGTCACAGTGCGCCTTAGCGCAAAGTTGGCACAATTGGGTGAGCTCGCAGTGCCAAAGGGATACACGGTAATTCTGTATTCCTCGATATCTTCTACGTTTTCGTTCTTCCACCATAGAAAACGCAACAAATCTCTGTCTTTAGATGGGATTCTCACCTGGTAAAACATAGCTTTGATGTCTGCCTGAATAGCCACTTCTTCCTTTCTGAATCTCAGGACACCTACCAAACTGTTGGTGAGATCCGGTCCCTACAGTAAGTTGTCATTTATACTGACTCCATTAAATTTAACCAAGCAGTCAAACACCACCCTGATCTTGCCCAGTTTCTCAAGGTGATAGACACCATGATGAGGTTAATACCAAGTTCTATCTGGCCCTCCAGAGAACTCAACCTTCTCAAAAATACCCTGCTCTATCATGTTGCTGACAAACTTCTTGTAGTCACTGTGAAACTCATCATTCTTCTGGAGCTTCTTCAGGTAGCTTGCTCTCTGAAGCTCTTGAGCTCTGTTGTTTGGAAGCATGGGGTTGGGATTCTTGATGGGAAGCCCAATCTCGTAATGTTGATCTTCCAAAGATCTGGTTGAATTGGTAACTGCCGTCAATAAATTTTGGTTGATCCACCGATAATTTTTCCTTGACGTTAATTAGAGAATCCATGATGTCAGCCCAGAGGGAACACATGGGTTGATTGCCGCCAGAGGACTTGACAAAAAAGCTACTTAAGTGTTTGTGCTCACTTCCTGGGCGCCCGGGACAGTTTACGGCCCAGCCTACAACCGTTCTGATGGCGTAGCTGCCAGACGGCTTCTTCACAATCTCCTGTGGCTGCAAAACCATTCTGTTGTCGTTACCAATCAGTAATCCAGCCTTGCATTTAATCTGAGGGATGTAGACGTTCTTAAATTCGAAGAAATGGTGAACATCGGCTTGTGTTGGAATATCCAGACGGTTCACTGGTAGCTGCTTGCTGCTTACAATAAAAATACTGCTTACAATAAAATCCTGGCCAGATCCTTTACTCTTGGATTGTCGAGATCGGGCCCATCTGACACTGCAACGGAAACGGTCTTAATTCCGTTAAGCATGAAACTAGCAACTCGCAATAACAGTTCTTGCACTTCCTTATCCCTTGCTTCTACGTCTTTCATATATTCTTTGGATCGACTGCTGTCGCTAGCAAGAGCACAACAAAACTCCTTAACGGTGGCAGCAAATTTATTGTGTGCAATGACCAACTGTGATTTGAGTTTTGCAATTTCTTTAGCCCGGGAAAAATCACGTGACTCAAGCATGAACGCGAGCTGCTGCATGATCTTAGTAACATGACCTCTCAGCCCTCCAATAGTTCTACCAGCGGTTAATGCTGAGTTCGAAACAGAATCACATAATTCAAATTTAATGTCTAATTGCTCGTCTTCCTTAGTACAGGAAGCCATCTCAGACGTGCTGCGCGGCGTGATCCCAACGGCTTACAGCAGCAATGTAGTTGATTGCCTTCAAGAGATGTAACGTCCAAAAATAACTCAAACGACGATTCTATCAAATAAGGGAGACGGTTTAGCCCTTACAGTAGACTACTCTGATCTCTGAATCAATACAGCACAGCAGCAGGTAAGAGACTTAAATGAAAATTCTATTGACACTAATCTTTACACATAGCCAGGCAATGTGTGCGTAACCTATAACAAAACAACATTGCATTAATATACACAAGCTGGACCGGTTAAGCCAATCCAGCAAGATAGATCAGGCCTAAACATGCACTAATACAGTATACTAATATAAACTACGGACCGCTAACTGTACTTGCGGTGGTGGCAGCAATAATACACCATACTCGTAGAGCACACTCCAAGTCTAACTAACGAACAATTAAAGCCACTAACATAAAACTTAACTCCAGCCACCGCAATAAGTGACCTAAGACTAATATTAACATGCAATAGCAAGTTGGCCCGCCAGACACTGTAAGCAATTAAAAGAGGAAACCAATGTCGCTAAGATCAATCGTTACAGCGAAAACTGAATAAAAAACGTCTCGAAGGATTATCGCCAAAGCGAGAAAACACACAATGGCGGCAAGAACTAATCGGTAACAAACAAAACGAGGTTAATTATCACAAAGGCCGAGAAATAATAGATCTCTCATCGTAACACAATGGATTATGAGCGTCTTAAAATTGCTTTATTGGAAAGGTATGATTTTACTGAGCTTGGATACTGTGAGAAATTTCGACAAGCTAGACCGGAAGGACACGAAAGTCCAAGTCAATTTATATTCAGGTTAAAAAAACTATTTCACTAAGTAGATAGAGTTGGCCGAAGTGGAGCAAACCTTTATGGGCGTGGTTGATTTGACTGTATGCGAGCAGTTTACTAATTCCTGCCCGAAAGATTCATCGATATGGCTGAAACAGAGCAACCCAAAAACTCTGGATGAATTGTCACGGTTGGCTGATCAATATTTGGCAGCGCGTAATCAAAAGCTGTCGAGTAAGGAAGTGATCAAACGTGATAGCACAAGAATCGGTGTGAAAGACAGTCATAATGGATTTCCTCCTGCGAGTACCCTGAAATGCTTCCTATGTAATCACGTTGGTCACCGGGCAATTAACTGTCGTGTTAAACCAGAAGTAATACGCAATGAGTATAACAGAACAGCTAGACACTCAGTTACGTGCTACCAATATGGTAAAATTAGGCATGAGAAGAGGTTCTGTCGGAACGCATCCTGCCCTCAGGCTGTTCCTCGGGGTGTAGGCAACGGCCCTAGACCTACGTCACAACCCTACCGAGTTGGATGCACAACACAAGTTGGAAGATTATCGGATGATGCCAAAGCGAAGAACGAAGAATATTTAGACTCGAATCTGGAGAGAAAATTAAAGTCGTGGGTAATGATGCTTGCCTGAGTAATGAAAATAAGAAGTGTATGCCTCTTGCAACCGGAAAAGTGGGTGAGAATGTGATTGAAGTCCTTCATGATACGAGCTGTAATGGCGTTATTGTCAGGAAAGAGTTGGTGAAGGTAGACAATTTTACGCTTAGCATGGGTTATGTGATGGCTGTAGACCGGATATTGAAGGAGAAGCCTATTGCTGAAGTTAAAGTGAACACGTCTTACTATACGGGAGTAACTCAACCCATATGTTTGCAAAAGCCTTTGTTCGACCTGGTCATTGCAAACGTTCCTAGAGCACACGGAATCCGGATGATCTTATTCCTGGTGCAGAACCATGTGCCGCTGAGGTCGCAAGGGCTCGAGCTCGGAAAGATGCCACGATCAAATCTTTAGTTACAAAAGACGTAACGGCTCAGACTTCCATCACGAAGAATGAATTGCCAAAACTGCAACAGCAAAACACTACTTCGGAAAATTACTTGAACCTGAAGAATGCTAAAAAGGACTACGAAATAAAGCTTGAAAAGCGTAGAGATATCCTATACAGAATTCGAAACCGAGTTGATGGATTAGGTGGGTGCTCAAAGCAGATTATGGTGCCGAAAACATTGAGGCATAAGGTTATGGAAGTTGCGCACGACTCTATTTTTTAGAATATCTTGGGATCAAGAATACTAAAGACCACATTCAAACAAATTTCTACTGGCATGGCATGCATGGTGATATTACTAGTTTCTGCAGATCATGTAATGTATGTGAGAAGATGATCACTAAAGGATTAGTTCCCCGTGTGCCACTAGGAGATATGCCGTTTAGGAGAGTCACCGTGGATTTAGTTGGACCAATTTCATCTGCAAGCAAAAAGGGATATCGATATATCCTGACCTTGGTAGATTATGCGACCAGATACCCTGAAGCCGTTCCACTCAAGAATATTGAAACAGAGACAGCGGTGAAAGCGTTGCTGAATATGTTTTGTCGTCTAGGAACACCAGAGAAAATCCGGTGTGATCTTAGTTCGAAATTTGTATCGAAGTGCATGGAGGAAGTGTCAAGATCGCTGGCCATAAACCAATTACCAACTACATCGTATTATCCTATTTGCAATAAACGGTCTAACGTTTTAATGCTACACTCAAAAAAATACCAAGACGTTTGTGTAATGAGCTGCCCCGCCAGTGGCATTGTTTTTTAACCCCTCACTATTTACGTAGAGAAGTGCAATAGGAGGCCGCTGGATTCTCACCATTTGAATTATAGTACGGTAGGACATTATGTGGACCACTTCAAATCTTGAAGGAGCTGTCAAAAAGCTAAAGGAAAAAATTTTATGAAGGCGACAAGGTATTATTGCTACTGCCGATTGCTGCAAATCAGCTTTTGATGCAATGGAAAGATGCTTTTGAATGCATTTTTAAATACATTTATCAGTTCACATTACAATAGGACTTTCGGTAACGAGATCAAATTCCGTAAATTGCTCCTTGTCCCAACGTTTTCACTTGCCAACATTATTAAACTTGCATTCTTTTATCATTCAATTTTAACATCTAGAATTATGATATCTGCTTAAACACACCTTCCTACCACAATGGTACACTCACAAGGCATTGATAAAACATAATACTTGGTTAGAAGACATTCAGTGAAATTACTCATTTCTGGCATATTTACCTCAAACTATCTTAACTAAATTTGAACTTTTTAATGTTTTAGCTGACTTTCTAAGTATTTTATAATTATGTTTATGCTGCTATTTGTTATAAAATGCAAACGAGCACATGCAACAATCCTGGACATTGCAATTAAATTCACAAACAACTACACTGAAAATGTGAAAACAATACGACAATAGTTATTTCTTCTAGCCAGAAAAAAGTCTTCTTTTGTGGTCTTTAACCTTGCAATCTCTGAGCTGAGCATTTTACTTAGAATAATTTTGTTTCTAAGGTGGAATATTATTGTTTATTAGAATAATCAAATTAACAATGATATGAAAGACTAGATTACAAAAAATTTCTACAATTCTCATTTAACTGGATCAGGAAATAGTGAGCTATTTTGATGTTAACTATGACTTTATGCAATCTAGGTACAACATGAATGAACAAGTTGTTTATAACAACATGAAATGCCACACTAAAAATTAACAAGAACATATACACAGAAAATTTTAAGGCTCAAGAAAATGATTCCACATCTAGCAGAAAAACATCTCTCAGTAAATCTGGTATAAAAAGTTCACATAACTTTTTTTTCCGAAACATGTAATTTAATTGGTGCTGTAGTTGCATTGAGCAGAAAGCATAACAAGAAATATAGTTCATCAACAATTCTCCCAGGAAAAAAAACACATCAACCATCAAAGTCCAACAAAAAGTCATGATAGAGCGTAGGCAATTTAAATACTGAACCAATGTGATACTTAAGCATACAAAGATAAATGCTATTCTGTAAACTTCAACTTTTTTCAAAACACGTACTTGGTCACAAAACTTTTTCTCATTTTCTTCACTTTCACGAATCTTTAGTCTGAAAGCATTTTACTTTCCAAGCAAAGTAAAATTGTGCTTCACTTCCCCCTCTGTAGCTAATTTGTCTGCTTCTAGGCTCATAACTTGGATGCTTTTATTCAATAAGTTTCTTTTACATTTGACTTCACAAATTTCATCTTCTACAGCTTTCCTCTTTTTAGCTGTATCACTTAAAGCATGAAGTTTCCTTTGCTGTTCTAAATACGACTGATATCGCATTCTTGCTGTCCGAAAATTTCGTTTCAGTCTGGGGGTAAACGAAAGCTCACTGAAATGGTTAGCATCACTCTTGACACTACTGTACACAAAGCGACTCACAACTAAGATTTTCTCTTACAAGTTTTCAACCAAAAGTTCGCTGTTGACTGAAAACCCTCTTTCGACTGCAGCTTGACCATGCAAAAGCGTGGATAATTCTAAAAACTTACCGCACCTTTGCATCTTTCATGTAATTCCAATAGAATTCATCCAACCTGTCTGTATTCATGTTGAAACTTAAAAACTCAGCAAGATGGTTTTGTTTCATTTTCAATACAAAGCCTTTCAACTGAGTAAGAATTTCGTCGCAAGTTTCTGCCAAACACCACTTTTCATTGAGCAAAATCTGCAGAAGTCGCTCAAACTTAATCTGTGCTTCTGCAGAATTGGATACCAACTTCTGTGTTACGACACTCACCAAACTCTGAAGCAAAGAGTACTTGAAAGGACATCTTTCCAACAGTTTGATTACAATCGCAGACAAAAACGTAATGCAATCATTTTTAAAAGATAAGATACGTAGTTCACTTGCAGCTTTTTTTCTGTTATTTTTTTTAAAGTACCTCGAGCAGCAAAGCCAATGCCAACATGCTTTGGGTGTTTTTGTTTCTTTTTGTCAGCAGGGTCAATAGTAGATAACTTCTTGAAGTATCAGCTTTTTCTAAAATTTTTTTCAAAAAACGACCCATGGTAGCCAGTAACAAATCTTTCAAAGACAAAACCAAGAAAGGAGTCATTGGAGCTTCGATCTGAAACTTCAACAAAACTTCTTGCAGCGGTTTTGCCAGAGCAACAAAAAATTCCAGCTTCGCTTCAATTAGGGTATCGTCGCATGCAGTTGCGACAAAAACAAAAGAAGCAGAAGCTGCAGCTCTTCTTTCACTCTTCACAGTTTTGACATATTTGTGGACATGAGGTAAGTTTTCAAAGCTTGTTCAGCAACCTTGATATCTTCTGCCCATCTATGATGACAAAACCGAAGGGGAAACAAATCACTTCCTGTAATTTGAATAAAAACTTCCCTTCTGGCCAGAGTATCATAAAACAATTGCCACAGAGAACGCAGAGTATTGCCAAGATTCCATCTAGGTTCTTTTGCTCCCTTTTTAAAACTTTCATGGACAACATGCCAGCTACAACTTCCAATATTTAACAAGTCTGGAAGTTCTTCACCTTTGCGTTCTTGAAAAAGATTGTGATAGCACTTCAAGTTTACATTGGGACCATCCATAGATATTTGCACCAAACTGCTGAGGTAAAATAAAGCCATTCCTTATAAAAAAAAAAAGTCAACATATCTGCTGTTGTAGCATGACCCTTAAACTCTAAATCAAAGTATCTTTCTGCTACTTCATCGCTTTCGCTGTTCCAGAATCTAACTATCATATCCATTTGCTTTTTCGGTTGATTTGATTTAAGCTTTTATCAAACGATAAAGTATAGTGATTGACTGCACTAATTTTCTCTATAAGCAACTCATGAAAATAAGGATAAATGCCAAAACACGCTGAATAAGCGCACTTTGTAGTTCCACATGAAAATGACTGTGCAATCTGACTATCTGGAAACATTTTAGAAAATAAACAGCTAATAACTTGGCAAGAACTAAACTAGTGACTGGTTATCACTTTAATATCCCAAGGATCTTCTGCATGCAACACTTCGTCTGATATGATCAAAACTGTGCTTGGTAATGATACCGGCACTGTTGACGCATCACTGGTTTGTTGAGGAATAGCCACAGCAGATGAAATTTGTTCACCAAATTCTATTTTCTAAGTAACTGCTGCTGGTGCTACTAATAACAAAAAATTTTTTTTCAGCTCTCCGCAAAATTTCATGACTTTCAATTTTCAACAAATTTTTCATGACTTTTCAGGAAAGTTTTTTCCAGGATTTTCCATGATTTTCCATGACCGTGGGAACCCTGGCAAACATACTGAAAAATACATTGAAAGAGCTGACAAAGACGGAGCACCACAGCAAAATTCGGATGATAACCAGGGAATGCCTTGTAATGTTTGCACCGGGATTATAAGAGAAAAGGAAGGCTTGAGTGCGAACAACGATAAGTTGATGGAATTAGCTAATTGTCATCAAAAAGAAACAGTACAGGACGTGAAGTTGGGGATCCTGGGTTGCCAACCTTTCTTCTTCAGCTTTGGCTTCTCTCATTTGGCGCCATTCTTCCGTTATTCGCTTGTTCCTGTGTTTCTCCTCCAAGCCCAACCGTGCTACTTGTCTTTTCAAGTCCTTCAACTTTTCCTTATTAAGTTCTTCCGCAGCCATTTCAAATTACCAACCGATAAAAAAGTTCCCGGACGAGCCCCCGGATGTCGCTTGAGGTACCAAGTGAATGAAAAAAAAACTGAGCTTGGCAAAAAATTACAATTTTGAGATTTTAGTGTACTTTTATACTAGAAAGCTTGCCCTTTCCAAAAATGCATTTGGGTTTTTGTAGAGTGAAGTAATTCTTAAGATATTTAGCTTCAAAGGTGAGTGCATGTGATATGTCTAAGCAATTTTTACACCAAGGTAGGCCTTTCGAATTTAGTTGCTGCTAGTTTTTCCGCTCTTCACTGTATTTGAAAGAATCCTTTCATTTTGAATAAATATACTGTGTAACGACTGGTTTGAGTCTATTTGTAATTATATTCTCTTTTGAACTTTTTGACAGTATTTTGAACGCAATTACCAAAAATTATGTGATAATATCAAGCTTTTGTTATCATTATTTTGATAAAAATGTTTATTTGCGATTTTCTCAGAACCATAATTTTCAAATTTTGTTGTGCACTTTTGACCATATATAGCTGATCACTTTACACGAAATTTTCATCAGTTGTGCTATTTCCTATGCAGAATAGTTTTGAGTCGCCATTTTCATTGATGCAGTTGTTCAAATTTTATGGATCTTTTTGATAAAAAAAATTTGACAAAAATTTGTCATGTTTACAAAAACAAGCATAATTTTTTTTATAAAAGTGAAATTAAAAATCTGTGACTAAAGATCATACGTCTAGATGTGATTGATATACTGTGTAAATTTCGTCAAAATATGTTGAGCCATGTAGGAGATAAACCGCTACAACATAAGAGTATTTTGCACTGCTAAATACGACATCAATGATGTCAACAATCATAAAAGTGGTTTTTTAAACAGCTAAGTGCACTCTTTTTTTCTATCAGTCTAAATCTTGAATATGCAGCCCCATGACAAAAATAAATTTTTCACTCATTTGGTACCTTAAGTAGAATTTTGGTTCTATTCAAGTTAATATTTTTCTTAAAACTGAGGCGACTGATAGTATCGTTCAAATAATTAATACTGACTGCAACTTGATAGCTAAATGAAAGTTGGCTTCTACGAAATACTTAACCACGATACTTTAACCCTCATACGTTGATTACGTTTTGTAACGTTAAAGTTGAGTGGGGTCACATTTGACTCCATGCTTAAAATTGCTTTAATCATGATTTTAAGCAATGCTGAATGTTTCGTTTGTCACAAGTATCAAAGAAGCTATAAGAGTATCAAGACAATTCTTTTTGCATAATTTCAGTACAGTGTCGTTATACAAACATAAAAAATAACATAGGCCAATTTTTTCTCCTGAAATAACCTTTTGTTAATGGTCCGAACTCCTATCCTATCCGATTAAGTTTTATTATTCGCTGCTGTTGTACATTTGTTTTGATCCCTATTTCTTATTACATTGGGCTACATGCTTGTTACGAAATAATGTGCTTGAATCTAGTCTTGAAATAATTCAATTTGACTTAATTGGTCTCATAGTTGCCAAATTGCCTTTTTTTAGGATTATTGTGCTATCGCCCGGAATTTTGGATATTTCAAGTGGCAACTCTGACTTGTAATTTAGTGCTGTTAGTAGTGTGGTTAGCCTAGGTTGGCCACAGACTGTTATTAGCTTAGTTATTCGGAATAAGCGTTTTACGGTGTATTTTCTGCAATAAAAACTGCTAAAAGATACCTATTTGCTGTTCCTTGGACAAGTTATTAGTGCAGCCCTACGCGTCGCAGCTAATTTCAAGACTAAGTTGATGGGTAAAGGCTTCAATAGTTTTACCACTTGTTTCTGATCAGTTGACGGTGGTTTCAGCTTTCCATTAAGTCAGCTCCAGTGAATTTGTAAGAAATTTGAACATAAATGTGATTTAGGATAGCATTAGAACCAAGGATGTGGAAGCGGTTATTTTTCAACCGCTTTCGCTTTCACGTCTATCGCTTCCGCTAACAGAAAACGAAAAAACGTCCGTTGACAATTTTTTAAAACTTTTGTTGGTCTGTAGCCTGCCTTCTCCTACACCTTATCATTTTGAGGAGACAAAAACCTTCATTTATTGATATTACTTTATCTACTTCACTTGAGCTTATTGTTCTAAACTACTCTGTGTTTCTTTTTCTTAGATATTAGAACTCTTGTTGAATGTAGATTAGTGCTTTTCAATCTTTTGGTCATCACGGAACCCCGAATGTACTTTCGCGTTTGTCACGGAACCCCCACTAACAAAAATTTAGAAATCACGAATTGCTTGCAAGAAAATCAAATATTTCGTTACCGGTACTACAATTCAAAAAATAATTAAACACTTCAACAAATAGACAGTTATCACAAGTTTCTTCACTACTTACAACCACTTTTACAATAGTTAACTTAATGCTCCTCAGATCTAAACCGTATGACCACATATTACAGCTCTCGACAAAAACCTGTCGACACAACAACAAATTACACTGTATATCGCTGATTTTTCCTCTCTGTCCTCAACTAACTCTGACTTTGAGTCAACTTTAACTCTAATCATCATTTCGGACTTTCTGTCCGTCCCCAAAACACGTATTGACTCCGATCTTTTTGGATAGTGAAGTGAGAAACTTCTGTCGTATATATAACATATATCTGTAAAGCGAGCAAAATTGAACTGCACCAATCAACAGCCGCCTCAACATAGTGGTGCATTTGGGTTGGATTAAAATGGCTGTTGGTTTTCCCAAGGGTCCCAATTACTCCGGGCACTCCCCTCACACAAAGCATTTTTTCGCGGTGCAGTCCCCCCTGATCGATTGCAGAAGGGTATCACGCAGACTATTCAAAATTGGCCTGTTTTCTATCTTCTGCCTTTCTCTTGCCCGTCTTCTCATTCTACTCCTTCTGGAGCTGTTTTCCTTGATTTTTTTCGAGATGCTACACCTACCTGCACTGTGACTTCCTCGGACTTTTCCAGCTGGTATACCTCCACTGCTCAATCTGGCCCCCTTCTGCTAATGCATCACTCGCACCCCACCCTCGCCTTCAAACCGCTTATCCTTCTTCCACCCACTTTGTATCTTCTTCCTCTGCTCTTCACCACCGCCTCATGCTCCTGGCTGTTTTTCTTTATCTCCTGCTTTCTCTTCCCCTCCCTAACTCTCTCAGGGTTATTCAATAGAATGCTGGGGACTCTGAGCCAGGAGCACTGAAGTGCTACACTTTATTTCGTCTCATCCCGTTGACCTTATTTGTATCCAGGAATCGAACCTTAATTTATCTTCCTCTTGTAGGAAATAGGTTCCTTGGTCAAGAGCGTGCTGACTGAACCCCAATTGCTGGAAACTATGGCATTCACAAGGAAGAAAGCACGATAATAATATTTTATTCCATCAATTCACGCAGCTGTGGCAGATAATCAAAAATCACGTCCTTCTGCCACGACGATCAACAACGAACGAGAAACATGACAGATAACCAGAACATGTCAGTCGGCCACGGCGATCGATGAAGAAAGAGAGCACAAAATCTCTGACCACATGGTCGGTCACAAAATACTGCACGCGTCACCACGAATTAGATCGCTGCACACGTCTATGTAACCAGAACACTGCACAGGTCACATAAACGAAAACAACGGGTAAACAACCTAATGGCGGGAAAGGCAAGCCGATCACCGAGCTACCATGAGAGGACAAAAACATAAACATATCTAGCCCTAATAAAAAAGAAAAATAAATGTGTGTGATTTTAGACACCAGCGATAATAATAAACGAATACGCGTTGCAATATCACGGCTAGATTGCCGGAAAGCCATGCAGGCTTAGATTCTTGGCGTGAGGTCACATCGCCAGGCGTGCGGACTATAGGAGCGCGATATACTTTAAATGGAGATAGCCGAGCGGCTACAAACCTGACCGTAGATACTCCGTCAGTTAATATTACTTCATCAGTAAAATTGTAAGATAAAGCAGCAACGGTGTGCGAGCTGGGCGTCAAACTGGAGACGCACGAAGTTGCAAACTAGCAAACACAGCTCTTATAGTAAACAACTAGAATCACACACATCAGCGGGAGCAAGGCGCTAAGCCGCCGAAAGCAAACTAACAAAAAAATATAAAAAAAGACGAAAAGGTGTTTGGCATGGCAGCTCAATGAGGTGCGAGGTGCGACACTCTTTCCGAATCCCTGGATTCTCTGCTCTCTGATCCGATGGCACCCACTACCGATCTGTATTTATCTATTTTCTGTATTTTTTCTACTGATGTCACAGATGCTAGCAGCGGCGTCATCATTTTTCTCAGGCTGAGTTTATCCTTCGCTGAGCTTTCTACTTCCTCTCTTTCTTCGCTTGACCCCTACTCTGATTATGTAGAGGTCAACATCTTTCTAAACAACTTCTCCTCGCTCTCATTTCTTAATGTTTATGCTCCCTCTATTCACTCTTCTCCAAAGGATAGCAGAAGCAATTTCTTTTCTCCCTCCATTCTTCCCTCCTATGTGGAAGCGGAAGCGGTGGAATTTTCGCGCTTCCGCTTCCACAGAAAAAGGACCGCTTCCACTTTCCTGATTAGAACTTGATCTAAGTTGATATTTTTTTAGTATTTTGATTCACGAACATGTTGTTACATAAATCTAAACCGCATGTGATTCAAAGAATCTCACTGGGTAAAAAAGTTGGTTACCTAGAGGTTAAATGCAATAAGCAGTAAACAGAATCAATGGACCACACCAATTATGCTAAGTATAAGAAAACAAATCTTTATACCAGGAAACTTAACAGTTTTTGAACACAATAAGAACAAACTCGCTATGAATTTTCATATAAACAAGGACTTCAATTCACATACATAAAACAGCAACGAGAAACTAGTTCATACAAGAAACCAGCTAAAAAAAAAGCTGCAACAAAAATTCTGATAGGTAAACAATGATAATCCTAGAAGAAACATTTTTATTTTTCTCAGCTATTGTTTTTTCTACAAGACCTAAAAAGAATCGCTGGGAAAAGAGAAAATAATTTGGCAGTTATCAAAAAAAACATGAAATGTGACGACTGATGAATACAGTATAAGACATAACATAATATTACATATTGTGGTCAATTTTGACCCCAATTAATGTTTATGGTATATTTTTTGAAAGCATAATATAAAAGAGTTAGCGTTTTGAGGAGAAAATCATTCTCGTTTGTACAAATACAGTGTGCTTGAAGAATTCAAGAAGACACAACTTAACCAAGAATGGAAAGAGTTACTACAAATTAACTTGTTTTGGGGTCAGTTTTGACCTCAATAACCATATGAGGGTTATACCACGCACTACACGATGAAGAACAGAACAGATATATTTACAAAATACTTTGAGACTTTACAAACCTTTCGGTGTTTACGAACTGTTGAAAAGCACGAGGTGAATTCGACCACCTGCGTTAACGCAGGCAAAACCGGATTTAAAAAACTGCACCTCTCTTTCTCTCTCTCACTTGTCGATCACACAAACCAATGTTCTCCAATATATCAGTCAGAAGCCAATTACAAAAACTATATCAATCAATTAACCGCTTGATTTTTGTCACGCTAATATTCCACAACAATATTCACAACAAACCACTACAAAATAACATGCTATTTGTCTCACCACGCTCTTTCGCGGTCACTTCACTCTCTCCCTTCTCTCTGCGTGTGTAAAAATCTAGTCACCTTAAATATGTGAATCGGATGTAATCTAAAAAATTCAAGAATGACATCACACGAAACAAAAAAGCATCGCTAACAAATTATGTCATATAGGCAATCGAAAACTTGAGAAGAAAAAGTGTGTTATAGATCAGTCTTGAATGTAAACATCAGATCTATCATTAAGTCATCAAGTAAGGCATGTAACGATCATCATCAAGAAGACATGTAACGATACAAATCTTAATTCGAAAGAAAAAAAGGTTTTGCAGAAACAACAGAAATATAAAATTAAGATTAGATTCGAGATAATCCTAAATTCACAAATAAAATAATTGCAGCGGAACAAAAGCAATAAATTACAGAGGCCATACATACAGTACCTATTCTAACAAAGCAAATTTACTTATTCGTGAGAATATGTAACATGAAATCACCAACACTCAGACCTTATATGAAACATGAGATTACCATCAGTTGGACCCTATATGTAACATGAAGTTACAAACTGTCCGACCTTATATGTAACATGGGGTTACCAAAAGTCGGACCCTATATGTAACATAAGGTTACCAACAGTCGGGAGCTATATGTAGCACCAGGTTACCAATGGTCGGGCCCTATATGTAACATAAGATCACCAACAGTCGGACCTTATATTTATCATGAGTTTTATGTAGCATGAGATTACAAACAGTCAGACCATTAATGCAACATAAGTTTATCAACAGTCGGGAACTATATGTAACATAAAGTTACCAACAGTCGGACCCTACATGTAACCTGAGGCTACCAACAATCAGACCTTGTATGTAACATGAGATTATCAACAGTCGGACCCTCTATGTAACATGAGGTTACCAACAGTCGGACCATTAATGTGACACGAGGTTACCAACAGTCAGTCCCTATATGTAACATGAGGTTACCAACAGTCGGACTCTATATGTAAGCTGAGGTTACCAATGGTCGGACCCTATATGTAACATGAGGTTACCAACAGTCGGACCCTGTATGTGACATAAGGTTACCAATGGTTGGATCTAATGTGTAACATGAGGGTACCAACAGTCGGACTCTACATGTTGTTAGAAACAGGAACTTATTTTGTTCATGCGATCCCTTTGTATAAATTAATTTTATTTTCCTTTTCTTTTGTTATCACTAGAGGTCATTCGCGAGTGACCTATAGCGTGCGCCTTGTTTGTTCAGTTCTTTTTGGATTGCGTGGCGCGAAGGTAGGAGATGAAATTCTTCTAAAATTGCTTAGCTAGAACTCTTTGATTTGGTAAGTGTAATGACATTATGTTCTTTCATTTGATGTAACTGTTTGGTTGGGTCAGGTAAATTTTGGTCTGTTGAATTATTATTATATTTTGGTTTGACATTGTAGTGGTTTAGTTGTTTGTTAGCGGGAGATAGCAAAGTAGTTCTGGGCTTGGCGATCTAAGATCGATTTCAGACCTTAGCTTCTGGGCAATCCAAAAGCAGATATTCCGTCTAAGAATATTACACATGTAATGTGTAATTACTAATGGTCGGACCTTATATGTAACACAAGGTTATTAACTGTTGGATCCTATGTGTAAC
This sequence comes from Trididemnum clinides, assembly GCA_963675345.1. NCBI lineage: Eukaryota > Metazoa > Chordata > Ascidiacea > Aplousobranchia > Didemnidae > Trididemnum > Trididemnum clinides. The sequence continues at coordinate 201,172 of OY776288.1, read as the reverse complement.
ATGAGGTTACCAACAGTCGGACGCAAAGGGGAGGAGGTAGAAGAAACCGAGTTTCTTGTAAAGCATTGAAATAGAGAACATGACACAAAAATGTAAATCACAAGTAAGCTCTTTTAAGGATGAATTATTGGGTCGCTGCGCAGCGAGAATTTACGCTCAACATAATTAAATTTCAACTAGCAGTGCTGGTCGAGTTTGATCAAACCGAAGCCATGATATGCTCATAAAAAAAATAAACCCATACACAATTTAAATAACACAAGTTTTTAATAAACAATATGAATACAAAATTATTCAATATAATTTGACAATTTTTGCATTTTTACGAATAGCAGCAGAAAAAGAGCTTAAAATGTATGCGAATGTGATGGTCTATATTTAGATTTTTTGTGCACAAAAACTATCACACAAAAAAATTTGTAATAAAGAAAATTAGTCCATAAAACGAAAAAAACAAAGGAGTCCTTTTTCTTTTTCTGTGGTATTGGGCAAACCAATCCACTCCGCCAGGCTGACATCGTGGATTAGATCAAGCCAAAAACAGAATGCATTTATTTCTGAGAGTTCTGAAATATTGACGACACCAGTTATGGCAGACCCTGCAAAGTTATATCTATCAGCTTCGCTTTTTATCAATATTTAGATGGCACAAATGACATTGCTTTTTGAAAATCTGCAGTTGTCTACAGTTAGTTATTGAGTTGCTCAGCCTGTCACACAAAAAGTTCACGATAAATCGATTATATGGTTACAAAAATGGCCACTGATCAGCATAACTGCTGTTTAAGCATCATAAATGAGCAAAAAAACAAAAACAACTCGTACAAAGCAGCCCTCGTTTAAACATAAATGGCCTTTTTTGGGACCATTTTAAAGAGAAAGTGGTTATTTTGACGTCGATGGCATTTTCCCCTCGGAGACTATTTTTCCGTAATCATTCACATGTGCTTATATTGCCATAATTGCTGTAATTCTTCCAGTATTGCTGTGGTGCACGGATAGTGCACTGCTCTTTTAATGCAATGGTTGCAGATTGAAATCTTGGCTGGCAAGGCCATTTAGAGAAAAACAGTGTACACTGGAGGGGGAGGCTCGGTATGTGAATGTACAGGGTAGTGTACATTGGAAATGCACAGAATGGTAAATCAGCCATCAATTGCCTGACAAGTTTAACTTTACGTAACGTGAAACTTGCACAATTCACGAGATAATATCTCACGCTTGAGATACATTGTTTAATCCAAAATTGCTGGCACCTTTCCATCAGTGTATAAGCCAAACCAGCATACGCCGAAAACACCACAAGACGTGTCAGAAGGTGTCTACCTGACAATCTCATCAGGTTCATAGTATTTGTTTGAAGATCGGCATTTTCTAAATGATCCTCAACACATAGAAGTTTATTTGGGCCAAAGCAAGGTCGTAAATTTAATAAAGTATGTAGTTCATTAACATGTCGTGTTTGTTCTGGATTAGTGGTATGCTTTTTCATTTTATGCACGATAGCTTCAAAATCATCGAGAGTAACTTGACGCAGAGAAGTCCTGGCGGGCCCAAAGCACTGCGACTGAACTTATTTAACGGCTTTACTAAAAGCCTGATTCATGTAACCATCATTCCAAACTGGTGAAACAAATTTGACTCTCTTAGCCTTTGCGATGACGAAAGCAACAGACGTTCACAGATATGCATAATGCTTCTGCAGTGTGTAAAGATTGTGAGAGGAAGCAATAAGTTTATTTAATGAGTGTTCACTTTTATTCAAATCCTGCTCCACAGAAGTTTTTGCTATGGGGTCAACCATAACAAATTACCACAAAAAATTTTTTAATCACTACCTCTCTGATTTTGATAAAAATTGATGTATGGGGTTATCTAATAGCCAAAACTTACTGGTAAAAATTTTGGGTTTCTACGACTAATAATTTTTGAGTTATTGGGGATGAAGTTTTGGAGAAAACAAAAACCCCCTTTCAAAAAATGCATTTATCTTCCTCAAGATACGTTTAAAATATAACATGATATACAGTATATGGTTGAAATCAGGAAAAAACAAGGAATTCAAGTATAGTATCAAAAATTCTATAAATATAAAAAGTTATTAACTTTTAAAGAATATTTTTTCCCTCACCCCACAAGGATTTTGAAACCCCCGAAAATATTTTTCAAAAAAGTTTTTGATCAATAACTCATAACAATTGCAATAAAAACAATAGGTATAGACCATTAATTTTGCTTAACACTCAATACAAATGATTCGCTAAAACGATTTTTAGGAAAGATTTTACCAAATTTAATCCAAATACAATGGATTATTTTTGATAAAGCTTTAAAAAAGCTGTTATTGTCAAAAGTTTTTCGTGACCCTCTCATCAGTGGTTAATGCGTCAAAGGGAAAGATCTAAAGTGAAAACGTAATAATACAGTGGAATTCGGTTAATAAATCCACCTCGGGACAGCCGGTTTTGGATTTAATACGCGGCGGCTTTAATAAACGGCGTTTTCTAAAATGCACAAAATGTAGTATTTTTTCAGTATTTATTCGACACAGAAAAATCTGCGTTCAAAAGTTCAATTAGTCTGCTTGATTAGGCCTACCAGTACACAAGGACATGTACGTACTTGTCCATACGAAACTGATAATCCAATATTGTTTCGTCACTTTGCAATATTGTACTTATTAGAACATAATGAAGAAAAATTTGACTGCATAAAACACGTAAACTGGATGTATTAAGCGGCGCTTGGATTTATTAACCGAAGTTTTTATAACGGGAAAGGATTGGGACGATTCCGTTCCAAGCAAATTGGATGTAATAAGCGGCTGGATTTATTAACCGTGGATTTATTAACCGAATTCCACTGTATTTCAGTAGTTCGGACGTCAGCTGACAACACCAGCCACTTAGAACAAACTATTGAAATACAATTATGTTTTCACTTTAGGTCTTTCTGTTTGGATGTAGAAGAAGTTAAATATAAACAGTAAGTGAGGGTGGACAGATGCACTTTTTTAAAAAAAACAGATATTTTGATGATTTTAGTACTTCACTGATTAAAAGAATACATAAATTAACAAGACACCACTATATTTTAAAATCTCTAGGAATTTTTCTTCAAAATATAAAAAGCAATCTTCTCACAAATGAAGTAACAATATTGTTGGATTTTTCTAAGAATTTTCTTTTATTATACAAGGCGAAGCCCGAGGTTTTTATTGGGAAAATTCCCAATGTGCTGTACACCTATTGGTAGTTTACCACGAGAAATCAGATGATGATAAAATTACCCATAAAAGTTTTTGCTTTTTATCCCCAAACACAAAGCATCATACATCTATGGTGTACACTTTTATATCTGCTTTAATGCCTAAAATTAAGTGCTTCATACACCAACTGAACAAAATTTATTACTACAGTGATGGTTGCGCTGGACAATATAAAAACAGATTTAATTTTATAAATTCAGTTATCACAAAATGAAATTTGAAATAGAGTGTGAGTGGCCCTTTTTTGCAACTTCACATGGAAAAAGTGCTTATGATGGAATTGGAGGAGTGGTGGAAAAGATGACCGCTAAAGCTAGACTACAGAAATTACATAAAATCAAAATTAACTCCTCAGGACATGTATACATTTTGCAAAGAAAATTTTGGAGAAAAAATTAGTTTTTTTATATTTCTAGTGAAGAAATTGAGAAAGAAAAATTTTTGGCAACCAGATTCCAAAATGCTCTATTAATTCCTGGAACCCAAAAATAGCATAAAATAATTCCAGCCGGCAATGGTAGAGTTAACATCTATGAAACATCAAATACTGATAAAGGAATTACATAAAAGAATTCAAAAAAAGATGTGGTTCAAGATTTTCTTCACCCAAAATTTGGAGACTATGTCATTTCTTAATATATTGACAAAGTTTGGGTGGCATTCATCAGCTCTTACGATGAAGAGTTTGATAATTTTAAAGTTAATTTGTTGTATCTGAGTGGATATAATAAATGTTATTGCTATAATGAAATAGAAGACTGTTGCCATTTGAACAAAAAATATCTTGAAAATATTGACTGCTCCATCTTTAAAATCAGGAACTCACAGGATCCAATATTACTTTAAACAAAAGAAGTAACAATTACAAAATGAACAAACTACAGTGTTGGCAAAAAGTTTAGAAATTTTTTAAATCTCCGCTTTTTCATTCAGTAATTCATTTTTGTATGCTTAAAACATGTTAACTTTTTATCCTAAGTTAGCTTTAAGTATTCTTGCTGTTTTCACAGGTTCTGTTGAGTTAATTTTGATGTTTATCTGTAATTACCAGAATATTAGGTTAGTTGTAATATTTTTGCTATCAACATGGAAAAGTTGGCCCAAATTTCTAAAACTAATGTAATTCTGCTTAAAGAAGAAGGATACAGAAATAAAGAAATTGCAAGCAGATTTGGACTTTTTGAAGCTTCTGTAAGTAGGATACTAAAGCGAAATAAGGAAAATGTAACTTTGTCTTCAATAAAAAGGAGTGCCGCCCTCAAAAGACGACACCAAGGACGAACAGAAAAATACAGAGGCTTTTGCAAGCAAAACCTTTTTTTCATCAATAGATGTTAAAACATCAGTTCCTGAACTGACTGAGGTGTCTAAGAGAACGATTCGCCACTGTTTAAGCAAAGACCTGAAGCTTCCTTCCCGAAAACCTTTAAAGAAACCGCTTCTTACATCAAACATGGTCAAGAAAAGGCTTCAATTCTGCAACCAGTACAAAGGTTGGACCGGTGAAAACTGGCAGAAAGTCATGTTTTCAAATGAATCAACTTTTTTACAGTTTGCCAGCTATAATTCCTATGTCCAAAGACCAATTGGCTCAATGCCAGAGAATCCACGTTACATTTAAGCCACTGCCAAGCATCCTCTTTTTGTTATGGTTTGGGGGTGCTTTTTCAGTCAGGGCTGGGGTGGTCTCGATTTTCTTCCAAAAGACCAAATGAATGCTACCCACTACATCAGTGCTCCACAACCGGTGTGCCGCGGAATAATTATATTTTGAACCACTAAGCTGAACTGAAAAGAGTTTATAGGGTTTCCCGATCTATTTCAGAATTGTACCGACCAATCTCAAGAAATCTTTTTTCAAGTTTTGCTATTAGCGGAAGGATTATCAACAACCTTAATTAATCTCCACATTTTTCTCGTATTGCAAAGCTACCAACAGACCCGCACGTTGTACAACAGATTATTGTTGTAACAATCGAACCTTTTTCTTGAATATATCTAGATTTCCCCGCATTCCTGATGATAAGGAGCATTTTATTGCCAATTACGAATTATTCACTTTGTCTTTGAAGTATAAACATAAACAATTCTAGCTTTCGCTTTCGCTCGACGCGTCCTGTTGTGCTAACCTTTGGAAACCGCTTTTGTTTGATTTCTCTTTTCGCGCAGCTGGAAGCTGATATTTCAACTAAATTTGCTTATTTTTAATGTGCGAAAAACCACGAACAACGTTAGGAGTGAATAAAAGCCTCCAAAAAACACCAAGCTAAATAATTCAATATTTCAATGCGCTAGTAGCAATAAGCGGTTGTTTTAGCGAACATTGGCAACCAGTCTATCAGGCAAGTGAAGTCGGAAGACAACTTGCCCGAACTAATTTTAGCCGGTCTCAGACCGGCGGGCAGGCGTTAATGTCAAACCCTGTTTTAGTACGTTTTTCAGGATGATCATTATTAGCCCTTAAATAAGCTTGTTTCCGTGTATTTTAGAGCTACTGTGCAGCATTTTAGTAATAAAGAAATTGTTAAAAACTGAAATTAACAAGCAATGGATAAGTTTTTGGGGATTGTAACTGAGCCAGAAACAGATAGTATACCTAAGGCTAATAACACAATCGGTGTTGCAAATAGACAGAAACCTGTAAAGAGAAAGTACAATGCTGAATACATTCGGTATGGGTTCACTTGGTGTGATAACTAGGGCAACCAAGTTTTGACCTAAAAATCTCAAAATTTTGACTTAAAATTTTACAAATTTTGACCTTATTTTGACCAATAAGTTCATGCGCTTGCAACTGTGCAAAATGCAAAACTTTTATTAGAAAACAAACTGTTAGCATGAAAGTCTACTTGTTTCCAATAAAATAACACAAAAACGAAAAAACATGAAAGACTCAAGCAAACTACAGGTAAGAAACAGGTAACGAAAGTTGCTCGAAAAAGAACAAGAGATGAGTATGCAGTATCTTTCAGTATCCTGAAGTCACTGACAGGATTATGCGGTGTTGTACTTCAGCATCAAGTAGTGGCCCACGTTATCGTCTTTAAAGTTTCTGTCTCTCGCCAGAAGTTTTCCTAAAATAGAAAAGCTTCTCTCTACTGAAGCAGAGGTTGCTTGGGAATTGCTTAGCAGGCTGTACAAATGTGGCAAAATATCACCTCGTCCCATTTTCACAATGCAGTTGATGTCATTCCTTGACATTCTTTCTTGAATATATCTTCCAATTTGGCAGCCATCAATACCAAAGTCAAGGGATGTCATTTTTTGATAAGCTTCTCGAATAGTGCAACGGCTGTCTTCCATCTTCTGAATTGCGTCAACTGGTGCATTGTACTGCTCCTCTATTTCTACAAGTTGAGTAGCTAAGTTGGGAGCTTTTACAGCCTCTTGAGCACGCCGCACAAGGACACCACCATCATGGAAGCCTTGCTGAATATTTCTAACTTCTGGAAGATTTCTTGAGTAATAGAAAGCAGCTGTCAACCAACTGCCCCATCTAGTTACAACTGGCTGTAGAGGTTGGCCGATGGAAGTAAAAAAAGCTCTTCTTGATCTGTTCTTAATGGTCACTGCTTTTACCCTGGCAACCAACTCATCAACAGCAGGGTAGTTAGCTCTCACATTTATAGCACAATTATGCAGAAGATGAGCCATGCATTTTACCTGAAAGAGCCTGGGATATAGTTTTTTAACAGGACTCCAGCAGCAGTGATGTATCTCGCTGCGTCCGTTAACAACAAGCAAAAGTTTTCTCGTGCAACACCAAGAGAGTGAACTGCATCGTCAATTTTTCGAGTTGCGATGTTACTGTCCACAGACTGCGAAAGGGTCTTACAGTTGAATAGTAACGTTTTTTCAAGAGCTGTCAACTTACCAACTAAGATATTCAAAAACTGTTTGCCGTTTATGTCACTCTCATCTACAACCATAAACATTTCTTGGTCTTTCAAATAACATTTCAATCGTAATGCTTCCTTTTTAGCTAACTTCTCAACTTTCGAACGACATTTTCCCTCGGAAGGTAACGGATTACCATGCTCTTTAAACAAAGATGACAGGTGGCTATTTCTCAACTTGTGCAATGGTATGTCAGCACAAAGAAACGCCTTAGTAACTTTTTCTGCAAAATCCGGTATAGGAGTTTTAAAAAAAGTTTGCGTACTTGCCTTTTCATGTAAGAAGCCTCTTTGTTGTTTTGCACTGCCACGGTGTGAATCCACCATAAACTTTTTGTCGCATTTCACTATGCAGTCACAGACTTTGCGAAAGAGTTCACCTTTAGGTGTTGAGATAAACTCAGAATCGTATTCATGCAGTATATTACGAACTTTGGAAGAATATGATTGCTTAACCTTAGGCATGATAGCTAGAAGCAAACGAAAACACCAGTAAACTAAAACTCAACACTGTATGCAAAATGACTTGAGCATTTAACTAACCTAGAAGAGAGACCACATTACCTGCCTTCCACGCCAAGTCTACTTAATATTTAATCGCCCATTAGTGGGCAATACAAAACTATTACGTCACAATTTGCACAATACACCCACTGAGAGCTGAGACATGTGAACGCAATGGCGGTAAATCAACTAATTCAACGGCAAAATTTAGCCTAGGACAACCTACCTAATTTATTCGTGAGTCGTGACAGTGAAATAATTAATGTCGAGAAGAAAATGTGCTAAATTTTTTTTGACCTAACGCTGAATTTTGACTTTTTCTTGACTTAATAACTTTGAAACCTTTCAGCGCATCAACCTGAAATTTAGTTTGTGGACGTTTCATCACTTCTAAACAAGGCAGAAAAAATTTGACTTTATTGACTTTTGGTTGCCCTAGTGATAACGAAGAGGCTCCAAAATCACAATGTGTAGTCTGTGGAGAACAGCTTGCAAATCATGCAATGGTTCCAAGTAAACTCATTCGCCATTTAAATACAAAACATGCTAGTTACGCTAATAAGGATAAGGAATTCTTTCAGCGAATGTTAAGTCAAAACAAAAAAACAGAAGTGCCTTCTGAAATCGTCATTCACCGTCTCAGAAAAAGCATTAGCAGCAAGCTATCACGTTGCCAAATTGATTGCACAACAGAAAAAACCGCATACCATTGGAGAGAAGCTATTAAAACCTGCATGCCTAGAAATCGTTAGATTGATGCTCGGGAAAAAGGAAGTTGAAGAGATCAAAAAAGTGTCACTCTCCGCAAAGGCTATTAACAGGCGATCTCATGATATGTCCAGTGATATTCTTGAAACTTTAACTAATAAATTGAAAACATCTGGATATTTTTCTTTTCAAATTGGCGAAACCACGGATATTACTAAAAAAACACAGTTATTAAGTGTTGAGCGTTTTGTCGACGGCGATTCCATAAGAGAAGAGTATTTGTTTTGCAAAGAACTTCCAGAGCGAACTACTGGCCAGGAAATTTTTAGAGTTATCCACGAATTTTTTACAGCCCATGGTATCCATTGGAATAACTGCCTCAACGTTTGCACAGATGGTGCTTTAGCTATGGTGGGAGAAGGAAGAGGTTTTGCTGCATTGGTGAAACGTCAAAATCCAGCAATTGAAATTACCCATTGCTGCATAGACCGAGAAGCCCTTACGGTAAAAGTTTTACCAACGGAATTGTCAGAAACGATGAACGACTGTATTCGTGTTGTAAACTTTATCAAAGCAAGAGCCTTGAATTCTCGTATTTTTTCTTTGCTTTGCAAAGAAATGGGATCACAACATCAGTCACTGCTATGCGTTGGCTTTCACGTGGAAAAGTGCTCGCAAGACTCTTCGAGCTGTGGCATGAAATAAGTCAGTTCTTGTTAAGTCAGAACATCCATGACCTGCATACGCTTTTTGAAAATGACCGTTGGATTGCAAAACTTGGATACCTGGCCGCCATATTTGAACACTTGAATGAACTCAATATTGAAATGCAAGAAAAAAATGAAAACATTTTGACATGTTCCGACAAGCTGAAAGGATTGAAGGACAAAATAGTACTCTTCAAAAAGGAATTAATACGGGGATCACTGGAAATATTTCCCAGAAGCAACCAAATCAGCGCTGTTGACAAAGATTTGGTGTTAGATTTGTCTCAAAAGCATTTAGCTTTGTTACATCAAAAGTATGACCATTACTTTTTTGAAATTAACTCGGAACAATATAATTGGATCCGAAATCCTTTTTCCGCTGATGTTGAAATTTCAACGCAAAAATGATCATTGCCTGTGAAAGAAAACTTTCTTGAACTACGAAATGACAGAACACTGCGATTGAAATTCCGTGATATTCCACTCGATGAATTTTGGATGGCAGTTGGAAAAGAATATAAGCAGATTTAAAAAAAAGCTCTCGAAATTCTTCTTCAGCTCTGCACCACATATTTGTGTGAACAAAGTTTTTCGACGTTGGTGTTGATCAAAAATGACAAACGATCATGCTTAAAAGAAATTGATCAGGAACTTCGAGTTGCCCTTTCAAACATTGAGCCCACATAGAGCGACTGAGTTCGTTAAGACAAGCCCAAGTATCCCATTAATCTGCTGATAGTATTGGTGTAGTTACTATCAAACTTGACTCCAGTTACGATGAAATGAAAATCCCAATAACATTACAGTTGCTTTGATTAGTGTCGAATTCATCCTCATTTCCCGAAAAGCAACTGCTGTTGCACTTTGCGTAGTAACTAGCCTGGTTTCCTTATTAAGTTTGATTGTTACTTGTTTAAATTCACCAAGCAACGAATATTATCGCAAAGTACCGATATTTTATCCAAGGGTACAACAATAACTAATGGCACTAAAATTTTATGTCAGCGTAAACAAAACAAGGTTTACCCTCAACAGTCCATGTTGGGTCAATCCATTTGTTGAAAGGCACGTTTATGTGATTTCCACTTGTAATTTTGCTGGGTACTATCCCGCATAAGGCTCCAGCAATAGTCTGACATCATACGAGAGTCCCATCGACCTTGGTACCTCATTTCCATATTCTTAATGGCCTAATGATACCTTTCACCCTGTTCTTCACTTACTTCACCAAGGTTTTCTGGGAATCGGCCAAAGTGGCTGAATAAGTAATGGATTTTTATGCTCATTCTGGCCCCAAGAGCTTGAAAGTTTGTCAGCATCTGTTTCACTATGTCCTGGTAACAGTCTGCCTTCGTTTTTCCCAAGAACTCTTTTACCACGGAAACCTATAAGCACCAGGTTGCAGATTCAACTAGTGTCATGTGCAAAACAAAAGCTGGATCTCTTATTAGTGTTTGGATTTGTGGTCCGTCAGAGATTCCAGCTCTAACTTTCTCATAACTCGTACCAAGAAATCTGTGCAGATGTACCTGAAGCAATTGCCATTTTTGTCTAATGCCTTGACAAATTGTTTCATTAAGCCCAACTTAATATGTAAGGGTGGAAGAAGGATGCTATCACGGTCCACCAATGGCCCATTTATCACGTTGTTCTCCCACACCACGAGCTGTTCACGCACGGGCCAATCCTTTCTCTGCCAGTGTTAATCATCAGCTCTACTGTCCCAGAGACAAAGAAAGCACGGGTACTTTACATAGCCGGCTTGCTGTCCCAATAAAATGTTGACCATTTTTAAGTCCACACATATTGCCCACTTATGCTCGTTCTAGCACAGCTTCTGCAATACCGTCTGTACAGTCAAGTAGCTCTCTTTCAAAGTTACCGAATGACCAATAGGGACACCACCATAGGTACTTGCATTGTGTAGCAGAACACACTTTAAGCTTTGTTTAGAGCTGTCTATAAACAGACCCCACTCACCCGGTTTGTATTGGGGAACACCCATTGCTGTAAGGCCTTTGACGTTTTTGCAAAACCCAAAGTTATCTTCTTTAGTAAAATAATCACTAAGCGCTTCATCCCTGTGACGGTAGAACGTTATTTTGGTCTTGGGATCAAGAATGCCATGTTCACTGAGACGAGAAGCCAAAACCTCAGAAGCCTCTTTTGATAAGTCTCTGACTAGGTCATTGAGCTGGCTCTGGCTACCTATTTCATCTCGTATTTTTTTAATTGATGCATTGACATTATTATTGGAAGAAATTGCAAATGCAGACATAAATCGGGATTGCATTTGTACATACAACAGATCTACATGAGGCACTATCTTTGAAAGAAATCTAACCAAAATTATGCTTTATGTATATTTTTCTTCAAAATATGTTTTGTGCCAGCTGCTACAAAGCCCGTTTGTTGTGACCGAGAAGTTAGTGAGTTATCGCAACATTCAATTATTCCATCTTTCATCTCTTTTACTGCATTAACAGTTCTGGTCTGAAAATTCCATCTTGCCGTCGATAGTGAAGGAATGTGATCTCCTGGAGTGCGCTCTAGAGCAGCCATTCTTTGTAGAGAGTAGGGAAAAAATGCTGGAATACCAGACAAACTGTAAAAAATATTTTTACTTCGGGACTAACAGAGATTGCTTTTTGTAAAATTAAATTAAACTGATGTGCATAACAATGAATAAGGTAGGCACTAGGGTAAACATCTTTCATTAATGCTTGAACTCCATTCTGCACTCCACTCAACGCAGCAGCTCCATCATAGGTTTGGGCAATAAGCTTATGTGGAGCATGTCTAATCACAACTTGAAGATCTTTGAGCAACGTACTACGCAATGACTAGGTTGTCAGGGCAAAAAAAACCCACAAACTTTTAATTAGCTATTTTTTTCATACTTGAATACAATCACCATTTAACTTTTGTCAAATAGGTCAGTTGTTTCATCACAAATAACTGTGAAATTGTTAGACTTACTTATTTCAGCTTTAATTTGTTGTTTACAATTTTTCAAAATTGATTCAAAGATTTCATTTTGTATTGTTTGTTATGTACCTTTAACAAGTTTGCTGTCACATAATGTGATTTGAAGCTTGAGTCTAAGTTGGATGTTCGGTCAAACAAATCTCGAGAAATTCCAGGAGTAGTCGAATCAACATGTTCATTGTGACCCCTTAGCGGCAGCACAAACTCACCACAGAATTTAATGCAGTCAATAATTTTGATAAAACATCACCCTTTTTTCTAACTGTCTTATTATGACGAGCTATGAAAAATTCATGCCCAGTGTTCAAAGCTACTGCGATATTGGCTTGTCCAAGATGTGATAGATCAATTGTACAGTTAATATGCTTTCTAAATGCTGCATTTTTTCTAATTTTTTTCTGGTGATTTCTTCAAATCGGTTTGTCCTGCTTTGGTCCATGCAGTGTCACTGTTTTCATATCCAAACAAAAAACATGGAAAACAAAATAATGCATTTGAGTGATCACAACACGTATCCACGCACTGCGCTGATAAACATTCGCATTGAATTGTCTGATGTATTGTCAGCTTTTTTTCACTTTGTGAAATTTGCAAATTTGGTGCGGGCCTTCCACCTTGTTTAATAGCTAGTTTTTCCAGCAAAGTTAATTGATTAAATTTTATAGTCTAAAGATATTTTACAGAATTAATTATAGTCATAATAATTAGATAAGAACCCGATTGCTTAATATCTACTGTACCTGAAAAACTGCTTCAATTTGCAAACATATCTGATTAAGTAAGAAATAATAAATATAGGATAAATCTAGTCTTGACTGCAATCAGTCATGATAGTATGCTGTCTTTCGACTATAAAACTGCGAAATGGAAACTACATTTAACGAAATGCCAGTTGGCACCTAGCTTAGCTATATGCTATCCTGAATGTAAATTACAGCCTTACAAAACTTAATTTTAACTCTCTTTAGCGCCAAACAACAAAATAGTGGATGTTTGTTCTTACTACAACATTGCTGATGACATTGCCGGTCTTACATTTAAACCAAAGTTTTGGGTTAGGTAGCATTAAGAGTTAGGATTGAAATTTGAGTTGGGTTTCAGGTTGGAGGAAATGATAGTTAGAATTAAGAAGGATTCAATTTCTAGTTTTATTATTCGAAGCTAGACCAGAATGAAATATCAGGAAATGGATGAAGTATAATTGTTTACCATTAAATGACTGAGAAAATTAAGCCTAATAATTTTGAGCTTTTAGGAAAGAGTTGCTGGTAGGCTAGTGCTCAACATAAGAGTTATTTCATGAGTCATTAAACTAACCTTGAAATTTGCTTTGATTGACAAACCTGCTCAGCATGCTGTGCCTATGTAATAATGGAATTGATTAAAGTTTGACATGATATTTCTAGTTCACTGGCAGTCTTATCACTTTACGCTGACCTGGCTGAGTAAGTACATGCATTGTTCCTGCTCTTGTGCTCATTTAAAAAATTATATGGTTGAACCCAAGTTGAATAAAAGCAATAACATACGTTATGTAAGTTTCACTGTTTTCAATGTACTTGATTTTCAACATTGTGATTTAGGGTTAAGATTATACTAACCTCATTATTTTCATCATTTTAAACTAGGGCTGGGGCTACCTTAACTAGGATTAAAATAACCCCAATAACACGCAAAAGCAATGCTAAAAATCGATGGGGATGGGACTAAATAGGCTACAAATAGTACATTACCCTTAGTGCCTAAACTGCTACAGTTAGGGTCAACTAAAGATCTGTGTTAATACAAACTGAAATCCTAGTTGTTTTTTACTTCACAGATTATTTGCTGATGATATTACAATAGATGCAATGCAACATGCAGGTAAATTTGTCACTCACACTAAGCTACAAATGAATAATTACCAGTAAGTTAATTAATATTTATTCACCATTCTGCGTGTTTACATTCCCCCTACAGTCAGACAAATTGGGTAGGTCGATTATGTGAACACCTTTTTCCAGATTCTATTGTGAACACTTGTGTGAAGTTGTTGTAGCGGATTAGTTCGCTATCTTATATCTCCTGGTAGACAATAAACCACAAAAATAGTTTTGAAACAATATTTTATTAACTATTTGCCAGCTACAAACTTTTTTAAAAACCGAATGTCCAGAAAAGTTTCAAAGCTCAAAAGACGCAAATCTCCAATTGATTAAAAAAATGCAGAGCTAAACTACATCACCTACTAATTTGCCGACGGTGCACAAAAACTGCGAAGTGATTAAAAAGGCAAAATAATCAACAAAGTAAATTAAAATAAGGTGATGTTGCGCAACTTAAAGGTAAACTACAAAATTAACACATGAATAAATTTAAACAAAACATCCGATAAATTAACGAACAAAAAATCCAAGGAAGTGGTTCCGACATTGTAAACATAGGCCTAAGCATGTCAAATTGCACTGCTTTTATCCTTTGAATTTCTTTAGTTTTTTTCTTACCATCATTTCATATAGACAACAGTAATTTTTTAGTTCTTGCAAGGCCGAAACTAGAATTTGGAGCTTTTTCCACTGCTAAAAAGATACTATACTTTGGTCTCATGCAGTTGAAGCCTTCTTGGATTTGTAAACTTAATTATGGTTAAATAATTTGAAGTTGAGATTAAGGTTAAATAGGATTAGGGTTGGGTTTGAATTAGTCAGTATCAGCACTATTTTTAATTTCCTAACCATCAACACGATAGTAATTAATAAAATCCATAGGGGCTTAAACTACACGAGACTTAACCTCACTTTTAACTCAACCAATTAAATTTAACGTACCACTTAAACTCCATTTTTGCATCACCATTTATAGCCCCAAAGGCTTAGCCTATTATATTTGCTACTATTTTATTTCATACTAGCAGTTATCTAAGCCATACAGCAAACCATACACCTAGCCAGTGGCTTACTTTTGCCATACCACGCCTACAACTTATTTTTGGTTCTAGGCCAGTTTCAGCAGCTTGTCCAACTTGTCTAGGCATTTACTCAAAACATCAGCAAGCAGCAATGTCACAGATTCGGCTTCGACGGTTGCTATTTCTCTCAAAAAACAAAGAAAAGGAAGGCGGAAATCTTTTTGCACATGATGTCAAGTTGGGGTTATTTAATTGCAACACGTTGAGAAAGTAAAGACTGCAATTTCGCAGCCCTTTGCAGTGTTGCCAAATCAAAAATAAAGATCTAAATTAGAATTTTTAAACAAATGAATCCAGAAGTAAAATAAGGCTGAACACGAGCCCAACTCTACCATAGAACATCAAAAATCTGGAGGGAGGGGAGGGCTGCAGTTCCTTTAGACGAGCTGCTCCTGTCAACCACAACTGATAAATACCACCACAGATTAAAAACTTCCCTAAGTCCACCAATAAGCCGATAACTGGAACAGCTGAAAGATAAGTTTCTTGCTTTTTTTTTGAAGCTGTTGATCTGGCCAATTTATCTTTTCTTTTGAAGTAGTTGGTGTGTCAATTTTATTTCTCTTTAATATGAGAGTCTAACTAAATACACAGAGTGCTGTTACAGTCTTATCAAGATGTGTGACAGAAACGTAAAAGAAAGCATTGCAATAAAACAACTTGAAAATTATTACATAACAGATTATTGTGAAAGTAAAGATACTCAGGGATGTATAGAATATCGGGATGGCTAACTCCTAAAATCCGCTTTGTTTATCCGCCCAACAGTAGGGTTAGTTACTGATGATGAGTAACAAGTTGATAGCTTGCTTCTTCTCCTTCTTCTTTTGGAAGGGATCCACCTCAAATGTTGGCAGTGATGGTACTCAGCCAACATCATGTGTCGACATCCAAAACCGTCAGTCCACGCATTCCAGTAGGTGCCCGATGTACGGGGCATGTCAGAATAATATGTTCTGCGATTTGTTCTGCAGTGCCACACTCGCAATTCGATGTAGGAGCAAGGCCCCATTTGTGCATGGACGACTGAAAGCACCCAACACCAGCTCGCAAGCGGTTGAGCCTGACCCATGATGATCTGGGCAGGCCCATCCCCATTGGCCTAGTCTTGTCCTAGTAATGAAAGCACGGAGATCAGATGAGCACTCCGAGTATTCCGTGCTCCATTTAAAGTCAGCCCATTGATCTGCACGAATATCCAATTCAGTTAGATCTTGCAGTAACTTCCGTGCAGCGGGCACAAAGGGGCATCTAGATTTTAGTCTCCCTCTGTGGCCGTCTGGAGACCAAGCCAATAGTTCATAGAGAATATGGCCAGGGTCCAAACTGCCACGATATGCCAGGGAGAGCGTTGCTCCTAATCGGCGAAGCTCAGCCGGCTGGATACCTGCGAAGACGGGTAGATAGTCTGTTGGAGTTGAACGCAGGCATCCAGTGACAATGCGCAATGCGTCGTTGAGAACACTATCGATGAGACGAGTGTGTGCACTGCGACACCAAACTGGTGCACAGTACTCTGCAGTGGAGTAGACCAGAGATAGGGTGGCTGTGTGCAGTGTTTTAGCTCCAGCGCCCCAACCTGAGCCTGCAAGTCGTCTCATCAGTACAACGCGCGTTGTTAGTTTTTTGCGCAATGCCTCAAGATAGTGACGAAACGTGAGTGACCTGTCCAGTTTAACTCCAAGATAGGTAGAAACTGGACAGAATGGCAGGCGTTTGCCATTGTTGTAGACATTGAGCTCACGTTTGGCCTCTCTATTGTCCAGGTGAAAGGCCATCGTCACCGTTTTAGCGTGGCTGAGCTGTAGCCTCCAAGTCTGGAGATATGTTGAGATTGTAGTCATGTCTTGGCTTAAGACCCCCTCCAGGTCCTTCCAGTCATCAGAGAAGTATAACAGTGCCAGATCATCGGCATAAGCATACCTTCTGGAAACCGTTGAAGGAAGATTGTTTACATAGATATTGAAAAGAAGGGGTGCCAAGACCGATCCCTGTGGGACACCGTTTTTCAGACGTCGCAACCTGCTTCGCTTGCTGTCACCGGTAGTAAGAGTGAAACTTCTATTCCGGACAAGTTCCATGATCATACGAACCATGTGTTTATCCGGGAGAAGTCTCAGCAGCTTGCAGGTGAGGCCACGATGCCAGACAGTGTCATATGCAGCTGTCAGATCTACAAACACAGCACTGGCCTTCTTTTTTGCCTCGAAAGAATCCTCGATGTTTTGTGTTAGCAAGACAGCTTGATCCACTGTCGATTTACCATGTCGAAACCCAGCCTGCTCGCCTGGGAGCAGGGGGTCGATAATAGGTTCAATACGAGCGTAGATCAGTCGTTCGAGGATCTTGTAGGGGACACAGAGCAAGGAGATGGGACGGTAGCTCTTTGGGTCCTCTACAGGTTTCTTTGGCTTTGGGATCGCAACTACAAGTGCTCTTCTCCAGACTTTGGGAGTTTTGAGTTGGTGCAAGTAGGAAGAGAGGAAGCCAAATAGTCAGGACTTCAAAGCAGTTCCAGCATGGATTATAAGCTCTGGACAAATAGAGTCAGGGCCCGGAGCTTTCCCTGGCTTAACTTGTTGGAGAGCTGCAGCGAATTCTCTGGACGAGAAGTCGCCAGAGAGATTCACTGGAGATGGTATCAAAGCCCTCCAACGGTCAGACACTTCTTGAGAAACGAGTCGAGACGACTCACGATCAACACTCTTGTATTTCCCGTTTCTTACCGCCTGAGCAGCAATGGCGTTAGCTGAAACGGGACAGTTACGGGGGCTGTGTCGCGACCTGCCAGTGAGGTTGTTAATTATGCTCCATGCCTTTCTGTTGAGTGTGAGAAGTCGATGTTTCGGACTGCCTCCGACCATCGGTCTCTGCGTTTCTTGTCAAGCCAAGTTATTAGGGCTGTAGCAGCCCAGCTTGACTGGTCTCCAGCAGGAGACTGCAGAAACGTTTGGTAGAGGGCC
Source organism: Trididemnum clinides (assembly GCA_963675345.1). Lineage (NCBI taxonomy): Eukaryota > Metazoa > Chordata > Ascidiacea > Aplousobranchia > Didemnidae > Trididemnum > Trididemnum clinides. The sequence continues at coordinate 183,191 of OY776288.1, read as the reverse complement.
TCACACTTGGCGTCCCAACACGGTGTGTAGGTGTTACGACGACCGCGTGGGATAGCTTTCTTGGCTGCTTTGCTGATGGTATTGCAAAGGTCCTGGTAGGCCTGATCCATATTTGTTGAATCAAGTGATGGCAAATTCCTTGCAAGCTTGTTTGTCAAGGAGTTATAGTAGCTCCAGTTGGCCTTGCGGAAGTTCCATCGCTTTACAGGCCTTCCCGGTACTTGAAGGGAAAGCCTTGGTGGTGTTATAAGCGAAGGTCGATGTTGTGACCTAGGAAACTTCTCCAAGACGCGTCTATAAGGCAAGCGACTATCAGGACCGACGGTGGTAAAGGCAAGATCCGGGTTAGTGCCAGTGTTCCAGCGCCCAGAATGAAAGCTAGGTTCATCCTTGGGATCGTGAAGGAGGGCAAGATTATTGGAGCTTACCCAGGCCAGTAGGCAGTCTCCATCCGCGCTGTTGGTGTTATAACCCCAGTCCACATGGGGGCAGTTGAAATCACTCGCATACAGACAAGGGTAAGTGAACACTGGAAGGTCGGAAACTTGCAACCGCGTTGGTGGAGGTTTGTAGATGTTAACGATTTTATAACCGTCAACATCCACGCACAACCACTCAGTCTCCGATGTCGTGGGAGATTGATCGTATAAGGTCCATTTTAGCCGCTCATGGACAAACGTGGCAAGGCCATGCTTCCTGCTTAGGGAAAACCCAGCTAGTTGATAGTTTGATAGCACTAGCTTTTCTGCAGATATGCAGTGGGTCTCCTGTAGTAGGATGACGAACGCCTCAAGCTGAGTAGCAAGGTGATGAACTTTCATCTTGCTAGCTGTGAGGCCTTCGATGTTCAGTTGTAGTATTGAGGACCCTCGGAACTCTTTGATGACGTGCCCTGAAAAGGGCGGTTTATGTGCAACGCACTCATCACCCCGTCCTGAAAAGGACGTTTGCTGGTTAGCAGGCCCTTGAACATCGGAATAAGTGGATACCCTTCCGGGTGGGCACATTCGGTTTCCACAGAGCATTAGAGAGACTTTCCAATTACTAGGTGTACTCACGACCCGCGCTAAGTGAAAGCATGTGCCATGCGGGCCGTTTAAGCTTTAACAAATTTGCATTTGTACTTTTTGTTACAATACAGTTTATTGTTATTTAGTAGTAATGAAAAAATTGATCATTACAATTAAGATTTTAGCCAATTAGTTTGAAATAGGCTTGTTGATATCTGGTTGCTTTTGTTCTCTTTGTTTGAAATCAGCTAATTATTCAGATTTTTGTATTATTTTTTAATAGCTTATATCAAGCTACTGGCAATAGATGCTTTCACAGATCTTGCGGAGATACTTAATTAACCAAAAAGACTTGTAAAACTTCAGGCTGTTGTGTAAGAAGTGAATGTAGCTTAGCTGCCAGCTCAGCCTTTTGAGCTTGTTACAGATAAAGGCTTTGGATAATATTTTACATGTTTTACTTTTAGCTGCTCACCATAATGTTCAGTTGTTTGAAATGTGCTGAACTATTTTGGAGATCTTTGAACGGTTTAAGTTTTTGTGCTAATTTTTTTAACCAATCTACTGTCCGACTTTGGTCTACACATGTTGTGTGCCTGGGTGTACTACAGGTTATAAGTCTAATAAAAGTGATGAAAAAATTACATCATTTGGATTTCCCTCTGATAAAAATCTTAAGAAGAAATGGGTTGCAGCTATACCTCGAAAAGAATGGCAGGTCAGTAAAAATCACAAAGTGTGTTCAGAGCATTTCCTTTCAGATGACATTTTAACAACATCCTCTGACAATCATGACAAGGGACGCTGTGACCGAGATAACCAGACACTAAAAAGACTTTGATTAAAGTTAAATGCCATTCCTTCAATATTTCCTGGATTACCAAAGTATTTATCAACCACCAATGCAAAGCAGCCTAGAAGTGGGGCATCAACTTCAACTGCTCGACAAGTACAACAAGAACTTGCACTTGACAAGCTCAATGGTAAATTTTTATTAAAAGATAACATTTTGAATTTTTCTGATTTAATCAACAAATTGGGTAAAATCTACCTCCCTAATATGAGATTAAAAGCAGTTGCTTAATTTTTCATCTTTTGTTGCACAATGATAATATTTGTGTTGCACCAAAACTACTTGCATCTGTAGTGGTTACTATGAGTATCTTCTTCATTGTTAGAAGGAATCAAAACTACGAGATCTTTTTACTGTAGTTAGTCCTCGTAGCTTCTTCGTTGCTACAGAAATCAAAACAACGAGGCCTTTTCATCTGTCTACCATGACTACACTCCACCTTACTTTCAATCTGACAAGTATTCTCAGACCTTTCAACATCCTCCTGGCTTGATCGTATTTATCCATTAATATAAAAAGATGTTTCAAAATGGGAGCCGGAATTTAAATTTCGTTATTGTTCACTCTAACTTTATCGCTTGTGGAAAACAGTTAAAGGAGCATTTATTGGGACAATAATTTCAAAGCTGATGATTATACACTAACGAATTTTTGATTACAAAATTATACCCTCACTCTCTACAATTGGCTGAGAACGAAATTTGATAGAATTTTATTTCTTTCAAGAATGCATTTAGCAACAATATTAAAACTCAACTTCTCTCTTCAATTTGCGTTGTGATGTAATAAGGTAGTGAATGACTCAATAAAAGTGTAATTGTTGCCAACTTGTTATTGTTACGTTAGCTGTTCAATTTATTTGCATGCTGGAAAGCTTAACTATGATTTTTTTGCTCCATCTAAAGATGCTCCATAGCTGTTGCGAGCAAAATACTAAAGCACGTTAAAAACTTGTTGATGTGAAGCCCTTGCTTTGGATATCAGTGCTTGTGTTAGCTCATCATCGTCGTTTGGTCAGGCACCCAAACTCAATCTGGATCAGCACAAATCAAAGCCAGGGCCGAGAGTCTATCCTTTTACCACCCCAGGTCGCTGCGCTGCCCAGATTAGATGCCGGCAATCGTGCTGTTAAGCCAACATCAAGTTGCATCATCCAAAACCTCCAAACCTCGTGTTCCTCTTGGTACATGATGTAGGAGACATGAAGATATGACGTGATCTGCAGTTTGCTCAGTGGCGCCACAATCGCAATTCGGTGATGGAGCGAGACCCCATTTGTACACGGACGAGTGAAAACGTGCTACACCAGCCCGCAGGCGATTGAACCTTACCCAAGATGTTCTGGGCAAACTCATTTCAAGTGGCCTTGAACTGACCCTTGGAATGAAAGCACGGACCCTTAAAGTACTCTCCGAGTAGTCCGCGTTCCATTTATGTTTCGTCCACTGTTTCATGCGGATGCCAAGTTCAGACAAACTATCTAATAGTTTCCACGCAGCAGATGTAAATGGGCGTCTTGATCTAAATCTTCCCTGGTGCGCATCCTTCTGCCCAACCAACTGTCCCTGTGTACATGGTCGGGGTCATGGATAGCACGATCCGCCTAGGAGAGTGTCGCTCCTAATCGGCGGAGCTTAGCTGGCTGGATGCCTGCGAGGACAGGCAAGTCCTCCGTTGGTGTGGGACGCAAGCATCCAGTGACAATGCTGTCGATGAGGCGAGTATGCGTACATCGACACCAAACTGGTGCGCAGTACTCAGCGGTAGAGCAGACCAAGGAAAGAGCAGAGATGCGCAATGTCTTGGCATCTGCATCCCATCCCGATCCCGCAAATCGCCTCAATAGTACGACTCGAGTGGTGAGTTTTTGTGCAAAGCATCGAGGTGGTGTCGAAAAGTGAGCGACCTGTCCAGCTTTACACCAAGATACGTTGGGACTGGACAGGATGACAATAGGTTCCCATTGTTGTAAACATTAAGCTCACGTTTGGCCTAGAGCTATGATATTAAGATAACAGGCCGCCGTCACCGTTTTCGTATTGCTGAGCTTCAGCCTCCAAGTCTAGAGATGAGCTGAAAGTGTAGTCATGTCTTGACTTAGAGTGTCCTCTACAGCTTTTTAATCTCGAGAAGCATACAGCAATGGTAAGTCATCAGCATATGCATACTTCTGGGAAGTCATGGAAGGCAGATCGTATGTGTAGATGTTGAAAAGGGGGGCCAAGACCGATCCCTGCTGGAGGCCGTTTCGCAAACTTCTAAACCTGCTTTGTTTGCTGTCACCAATAGTTAGCGTGAAGCTTCTATTTCAGACAAGTTCCATGATCATCCGGACCAGGTGCTTATCTGGTGGAAGCCTAGGCAACTTGCAGGTGAGACCACGGTGCCAGACAGCGTGGTAAGCAACTGCCAGATCGATAAACAGGGCACCAGTCTTGTTCTTGGTTTCAAACAAATCCTTAATGTTTTGAGTAAACCAACAGTCTGATCCACGGTTGACCTTCCCAGTCGGAACCTGGACAGCTCCATAAGGAGAACTGGGCCAACAATTGGCTCAACACGAGCATGTATCAGCCTCTCGAAGACCTTGTAAGAGGGCACAAAGCAAGGAGATGGGACGATAGCTTTTCGGGTCCTCTACAGGCTTCTTGGGTTTAGGGATCGCCACTACCAGTGCTTTTCTCCAGACTTTTTGAATTTTGAGGTGGCGCGGCAGGAAGAAAGGAAGCCACACAACCATAACTTCAATGCAGCTCCAACATGGGTTATTAGCTCCGGGCAAATAAAATCTGGGCCTGGAGCTTTTCCTGTTTTCGGGTGTTTGGGGGCAGCAGCGAACTCCTCAGAGGTAAAACTTTCAGAGATGTTCACTGGACTTGTTTGACTGGCCCTCCCAAGATCTGACACTTCTTGCGAGATGAGTCGAGATGACTCGCAGTCAATACCCTCGTATCTGCCGTTTTTGATCAGCTGTGATGCAATAACATTAGCTGAGACGACACAGTGACGAGGGGAGTGTCATGATCTATTAGTTAGGTTGTTCAACATACCCCATGCTTTTTGGCTAGAGTGCGAAAAGTCAATATTTCGAACTGCCTCGAACCATTGATCTCTGTGTTTGTTGTCGAGCCTGAGATGCAGGTCAGTAGCAGCCCCTTTAGAGTCGTTTCCTTCAGGCGACTGCAGAAATGTCCGGTAGAGGTTCTCGCACTCTGCATCCCAACACGGTATGTGGTTATTTCGACAACCGTACGGGATAGAATTTTTGGCTGCTGTTTTGATGACATTGCAGAATTCCTGGTAGGCCAGATTCACATCCAGTGAATCTGATGGCAACAAACTCTTGGCAAGTTTGTTGGTCAATGCATTGTAGGGGCTTCAGTTGGCCTTGTGGAAGTTCCATTGCTTAACAGGCTTGCTCGAAAGAGGAAGGGCAAGTCTTGGTGGAACAATAAGCGAGGGTCAATGTTGACACCTAGGCAACTTCTCTAAAATGCGTCTGTCACATACACAGCTGTCTGGAGCAATGATTCCTTTAAACATAAAAAGTGCGAAATTATATCCGGTGGATTCGCGGTCAAAATTCAACAGTGCGAAAAAAAGTGCGGCGGTTTTTGGTAATTTTTTCAGTTTGCTAAAATGTTTGCAATTTTGCTAGCATAATCTTCAATCAACTGTTTAGTACATGGGAGGCAGTGAAAAGGAATTCAAGTTAAGGCCGACGTTATTTTAGAGCAGTGCAACGTTTCATGCACACATCGCGCGGCTCTGACGCAACAGCGTGTGGCGGCGACTTCAATATCGTGCACGCCATTGCCACATTTTTTTGTATCATAAATCATCTCTCAAGCAATTAACCTCAAGTAACATTGAAATTTTTTTTCTTTACTTTTTCCCAGCCGATTTCAATAGTAGCTAAATAGCCGTAATAGCAAGCAGCTCTCGAACTTCAGTTTTAATATAAGACGCCATTTTTCAAAGGAAGTTTGAAATTTATGTGTTTTCTTTACGTTTCAACGCTAACTTCAGTCGTGCTTATTAACCCATTTGTGCCTGGCGTCCTATATGTAGGACGCCTACTTAATTTAGGATTGCTCTTCGTATATTATATTTTTGAATATAGCTGAAGTTGGACTACATTTATGAGCAAATTTGACACATATGACAGTACTGTAGTATTTTTAAAAATTGTTTTATCAGGTGAGACGTGACGCCATTTTGAAATCGTCTGATTTCGCTTTTTTGAAAATGTTGAGAGTGCATATAGAGTTGAGCCAATAACTACGCATTTCCAAAGAAGTACTGAAAAATTGTCAAGTGTATTTATTTATTTGTAATTCTTCTGTTTTATGGTGAATCTTAAAATTTTTCTGAACTTATAGTTTCCGAGAAATTTTATTTGAAACATTGGCGTCCTACATATAGGTCGCTAGGCACACGTGATAGCAAAATGTGCGCCGCTGCGAGTATGTTCAAGTAGAGTTTGCAAGTCGCTAGTCGAGGTAAACCGATACGTTTTGGTTTTAAAATTTGGTGTGGAACTACGCCGCTGGGATACTTGATTTGGTTTGATCTGTATCAAGGAAAATCAGCATCATCTCGACCGCAAGATAACGGATTAGGGCTTGGAGGAAATCTTGTCAGCCATTTTGCAGATGTTCTAACCGGATGTGGTAGAAAGTTTTTCCACCTATGCTATGATAACTTTTTCAATAGTGTGAAACTCGTTACCATGCTAAAAGACAAATTAGTAAAAGCAACTGGTACAATTCGTGAAAACAGGACTGAAAAATGTCCACTGACCTCAGACGATGCTTTGAAAAAGCAAGGACGTGGAAAGTTTGATTTCAAAACTGACACCAAAAACGACGTCCTCGTTTGCAAATGGAATGACAATAGTGTGGTAAATTTATGCTCAAATGCTGCTGGGGTCCATCCCATATCTAAAGCCTCTCGATATTCTTCTTCTGAAAAGAAGCGGGTGCAAATTGACCAACCTTTTTTGATCAAGCTCTACAACGAACATATGGGGGGTGTCGATAGAATGGATCAAAATGTTTCAAAGTATCGAATTGGTTTGAGAGGTAAAAAGTGGTACTGGTGTCTGATTTCATATATGCTCGATGTTTCCATCAACAACGCCTGGCAATTACAGAAAATTTGCAACAATGAAAATCCAATGGATATGCTTCAATTTCGACGATATATTGTTAGAACGTATTTGTCTCAATATGGCAAGCCGCCTGAAAAAGGAATGCGGGGAAAACCTCAAGATGTTTTATCGGATGTTCGTTATGATGGATATAAGCATTGGGTAATACCGCAAAATGGACAAACAAAATGCCGCCACTGTCACATGAAAACTACAACTAGATGTGAAAAATGCGATGTTGGCCTGCACGTAAAATGCTTCAAAGATTATCATAGTCTGTAATGTCTTTTCTGTGATTTTCGTACATAGAGAACTGTTTTGAGAACTCTAAAATGCTCTTACCAATTTCATGTTTAGTAAAAACTTTGTTGTGCTTATTTGGTTACTCATCGAAATCAAGACTTCAATAAAATACGCTGATGGTTGTAACATTATAGCTTCGAGCGAAACAGACAATGTAAGCAATAAAACCTGATTACACAACACGTACGCGTTACGCTCAGTCGCTCACGCATCTTCCACTTTGCTAACGGATTTGCCTAGCGTCCTACATGTAGGACGGCTTTTATCTCAAAAAGTACGCAGAAAGTTTTAAAAAAATCAATCGGAAAAAATTTTATACATGTTCACTAAGCAATCTTCAAGTTTTTATAAAAATATCTTAAGTATTTCAACCTTCGGCACAAATGGGTTAAGATAAGAAAAGAGCATATAGCTCTCTTTGACAGTTTAGCACAAAAAAACAGCAGTTTTGAGGAAATGGTTCTGGTTTTGTGCATTACAAATAAATAACCTTCTCTCACTTGCCATTTGTGAAAACTGTAAGTAAAAAAGAACAGGACTTCTAACCAATCTTAGTTTTAAACCTTCTCCAGAAATGTTTTTTTTTAATAAAATGTAGCTGACAGATATGTGCTGCGATAGTTTACAAGTCATGATTGAAATAAGTTTTAAAATGTGAAGAAAAAAATTTAAATTGTAGTTTGATTTATTTAAAAACGTTTTTGCCGTGCTTCACCGGTTAAAGAATAGTGAAGCTGTTTACCCAGCATGTCGTAAGAGGCGACTATTGGGTACCTACCAATTGCAGTCTGACTGTTAATGGTGGGGTTGCCAGCTTAATTGCTTGGTTGGACCACTCATGTCAGAAAACTGAGGTTGGGGGTAAGCAAGGGCATGCTCCCTGTAGAAAAATTTCGCTCCAATAAATCCCCATGCATGGGGTATATCCGGCCATCTCTGCTGAAGGGACAACACCGGATGGAAACTGAATCACTACTTATGTTGATAATCTAACGATTATCATTGTAATTGCTTGAAAGATAATTTGTAACATGATAAAATTTGCCTATGACGTTTGGGATTTAAAAAAAACTGCCGTTCAGAATTGACCTTGCCAAAATTGTCTTTTGATTGAACATTAAGGTGTATTGTCCAATCTGGTTTACCAGTGTAATGAAAAATTACTAAACACCGGTAGTCGTAACTAATAGAAACACGTGCATTGCGTAAAAATGACTTTTGCTAAAGTGTAATTGTGCACGCGCGGCTATTGCAGTCTTTTGCAACTATCTGTATACAATGGCGAAAGTAGGCGGCATCCCCCAAAAATTTTTTCTGGGGAGGGCAGCCCCTTCGCAAATGCAGTAAAACTATGTGGTATTAAATGAAGAATAGGTCTTTATATTTTTTGCAGTCAGCACCTTTCAATGAAAAGAGTTTTACGTGTAGTTACAGATATTAGCATCAATGCTGCCACTAAGATTTTAAAAGAAACCCCAGATTGGTCCATGACAAAACCCCAGATGACAACGGAAAACCCCAGAAAAAATTACAGAAATAAAAGGAATTTTTTGGTATTGGAATGGTCACCATGTCTTAACACACTTTTTTGTTCAAATTTGCAACATTAAAATGGCCTTATTTTATTGATAAGAGCTGTAATACCTAAAATGATGAAACTTTGAAAATCCTTTTTATCCCTTTCAACCCTGACTTACCTAAAGTACAATAAATGTTTTTAAGTTTTGGGTATTTTTGCTCGAAAAGGCATCAATAAACATATCTATTGTCATGAAGTGCATCAAATGAATTTTGGGGTCATTTTAGGGGTCGGGAATTCTAGTTCCCGTCAGGACTCTAAACGTTAAAAATTGGAAATATTCATCATACAGAGTCTTGCATTTTTTCCATACAATCGTATTGATTATGTAATAAACGTACCTGTATATTTTCATCACTGAAAATGAACATTCAACATTCTACATGTTTATTCGACGAGGTTATGTCATACATACGAAAGATATTAACGCAACATAAATATGGCAATATGCGACAATGTATATCAAATATTTTTTTCAACACAATTCTCCAAGGTTAACAAATTCATGTAAAAATTACGAAGGAATGGCAAATATATTTTATACTGCAACTGATGACATGCCTGAAGTTTTGAATATTGAGGTTCACTTCAGAGCTCAAGGATTATTTTTTGCTTACATTGCTGAGGTAAAAGCAGGATTATAAGATGGGAACTGGAATTCCCATCAGAGCTCAAAGGGTTATATAGCAAAATTTTTAGATCTCTAATTGTAGTTTTGTAAATCTTCTAATTTAAACTATATTTTCAATCATAACCTTGACTTTAATTATAACTCTAAGGCCCCTAATACTAACTAATCTCCACTCTAAACCTTACTCCAAAAATTTTTTTGTGATTGTATACTTAATACAAAGAAATGTTAGTTTTAATGACATTTTCTCATAAAACATGATAACAAAACTACAACACATTAAAACAGTCATATGCAGATGGGTCATTTACAAAAAGTCTAAAAAAATGAGTCAAGATATTGTAATCATCAGTTAAAACTGTTTCTTCTTCATTGTCACTTTCAGAATAACAGCAAACATCTTTATATTTTTGGCTTACAAGCCGTTCTTGATATCTCTTTCTCACTGTACCATCCATCATCTCTGTGATTAGTTTTTGATTTGGTTCCCAGCAGCAGCATGTTTGATTTTTTCTGTTGATGGACTGCTTTGCAAGTAGCCTGTTTTCCACTGTTTCTGATTCTAAAGAACTATTTGATTTAGTTTTCATGCGATTGATCTGGGAAAATATTCTTTCTACAGCTGCAGAAGAATGTGGTAAGACAGTCATAGTTGTTATAGAGTATGATAACCGAGAAAATTTTAAATTATCTAGACCATCCTTCACTAAACTTAAATTGTGCCAATATTCCGGAACACATTTAGCAGAAACAGCAAGTTTTTTTGCAGAAATACGGAAGGCTCTCCATTGATCATCAAGTTTATTAAGCTTATTTTGTGGTATGATATGTGGGAAGTGAACAGCTAATGGAACTATAGATGTTGTTGACCGTTCAAGATCACATGCAATTTCAATATCTAATACATTCAATTTGGGAATAATTGCATTTTCATCAAAAGGTAACCTTTTCTTTATTTGTAAGGAAAGTTCTGAAAGAAACTTGAAGCAATCACTTATTAATCTAATGGCGCAACTCTCATCTTGTAATGGGTCATTGAGTAACTGAGAAAGGCATTGTCCTCCAAGGCATATATCACTAATTGGTTTTTGGCTTCTTATATCTTGTGGATCTATTTCTGACAAATTTTTTGCTAATAGAATTTCCTCTTTGATAAAACTATTGAAAATACACTTGTATTCAGATGTAATCATTGCGTAAAGCTGATGTAATCAAAAATGTTCTGACTGAAATTCAGTGTTAATTGCATTTACTTTTAGCAAAATATATTGCAAAAACAAAAGCATGTATTTGGTTTCAGAGTTTGTTTAAGTGTCAAAAATTTTTTCTGGCACCATCAACTTTATCAGTTTTACATTCTTTTTTAAAATACAGAATTAAAGCATCATATTGTTCAATAACGGTACTTATATAACTTTTTCTCGAGAAAGCCATCTCGTTTGAGACAGTTTCACCATTTTATGTGGCACAACTGTGACAACTTGTTGAATAGCCATAAAATCTCTTTTGCGTTTACTGCTCCCGCTAAAATAAGATGACACATCCTTCAAAAATGTCTCAAGGTAAGAGGGCAAAAAATTGACAGCATGACTAGCACAAAGTGCCATTGAGTGACAAATACATCCCATAATAAAGACGGAAGGTATATCATCTTTCAACAGTTTTTTAAAGCCACTCCTTTCACCCATCATAGTTGAGCAGTTATCACTGCCAAATCCAACAATTTTTTCAAAAGGAATGCCTCTTTTTTTTTTAAAAGATATTTGACTGCTTGGTAAAGATGTTGAGCTGTTCCATTTTCAACTTCAATTGTATCAAGCAAAGCATCTACTACATCATGCTTGTTTGAATCAAAATATCTTACAACCACTGCTAATATTTGCGTAACAGAGATATCAGTGCTTTCATCAATTATAATCGAAAATTCGCTTTGCAAATATTTGTCACTTCTAATTTTTCATGAAAGCAATGCCATCTTGCATAACAAGATATTTTGGTTCTTCTCATTGATAATTTGGAAGCAATATGACTGTCAGGAAATGCTCGTTTACATAAAGTCAACAGATGGTCAGCATGGGAGAACGGTATGTGGTGCTCAGCAAAGTAGCCAGCAAGTAACAACTCACTTTTTACTATCTCTTTATCTTCACAGTTTTTCTTAGCAAAAAACTGAGAAATGGTACAAGAAGATTTTGCAATTTGATAGCTTGTTTTGCGTCGTTCTGATTCTTTATGTCGAAGTAACATGGATTTGTTTGCATTTTTAAGGGTAATCTTACAACATTTGCAGTAACTGTAATCTTTATTGTTTCTATCCTACTGTAGCCAATTTTTCAGCTGTGTAACTGTCAGCCACTTTACGTTAAATACCTGTATATACCATTTTATCTTTTTTGTGGAGATGCTTGAGTTACTTTCATTACTTAAACTTATTTCTCTAAGATTTAGAATTTAAACTAAGCTTTTTTTATCACTGCAGCAAGCAATTTTTCATGTAACATACATTAAATAAGCGAAATCTAAAGAGGTCTCATTAAGACTAGCACAAAAGCATATTTCCGTTTTTTTTTCTTTTTAGATTAGGGTGAAGTTTTAGGTTAGGGCTGGGGCTGAGTTAGGGTTAAGGTTACCACTGACGCTAAACCGAAAAGAACCTGAAAAGACGTTCTTGTGCTAGTCTTAACGAAAGCCATGCCAAGTTCATTATTAAGCTTATGTTTTTACATGTTCTAACAAAATTGCTCAAAAACCCCAGATCATTATCAAAAACACCCAGAACCCCAGAAAGGTACCCAAAACCCAACATCTGGGGCAAAACCCCATGCGTGGCAGCATTGATTAGCATTTCAATTTTTTTACTTCACATAAAAACTGAATTTACCAAACTCAAGAATATTCGCGTCCAACTATTTTTTTCCTTCGGCAAATTTTCGAATGTTTTTCACAAGGATAAAATTTCACTTATCAAATATTTGCGACCTCTTTTTTCACTGATTCGGTAAACTTAAGAGCGAAAAAATATTTAGCCAGCGATGTTACCGCGAAAAATTTATTTACTTGTTTTCCTGCGTGGTTTGTGAAATTAGTTGACAAGACTCAGGTGAAATTTGTTATCGCTTATCAATAGCATTGATTTATGAGATACGCTTTACAAAGAAAGCAAGACGTACATACAACTACTACTTCTACATTCTACAAAAATTTTAATTTCCAGTTTGTAGATGCGCAGCTTTTGCCATCAAATACTTTCCGATTTTAGATCGATAATTTTCTTGTAATTGCAAAACTTTGCTATTTAATTCATCACGATAGAGATATGTAAGCTTTTGATTATTTATCATAATCAAGCAACCATCAAAGTTCGCAAGTAATTTTTGTTCTTGTGTCATAATCGTGGTAAGCCACCTAACATCCCATTATTTTATAAAAATCCTATTTCTCATGCTCATGTCGATCGTATGCAAAGAATTAATTTTGTCTACGCGCACTGTAAACCTGCCATTCTAAAACGCTGACGAATCACTATTGCAAAGGCCTCAGAATTTGAAAGACCAAATTTAACCTAAAATAACTTATTAAAGAGAAATAGCCAGGTATTTCGCTGCCGCCTTTTAATAACCAAAAGGCTACCTGTTCGTGAACATTTTGGGGCTGACATAACCACGCAGGCTATTACGTCACCAAAGCGAATTGTTACAGTTTTGTCTCTCTTTCCCCGTAACTTTTAAAAACTCGACGCTTACGCTCATATAATTGTTATTCGGAGTTGTTTTTGGGTCATCTTCGAAGGTCTCTGGCGCGCAGTTAACTCGAGTCTATGCTGCGAAAGACGTAGCAGAGTATACAAGATACAACTTGCAAGCTAGCGTCTTGGTCGGATTAAAAAATAAAGATCATTCGTGACAAAAGGTCGCCTAGAACATTGATTTTCAATCAATGAACCATTGTCTTCATTGAGTAAGTACTTTATTTAGCCTTAATATGGAGTGAATTGGAAATCTTTTTTTGACGACTTGTTTTTATATCTCATGTGGACAGCACCCGTGAAATTTACTTCTTCAACTTTTTGAGGTCGCTCGTAAAAACAAGAAAAATTTATAACCAGGGCATGCTTCCGTACGTTTCGAAATTGAGCCACATGCCTAAAACGCTTGAAAAGCACCGAACTAGATAGAGTGTCATAGCCAAACAAAATATGTCTGAAGAAAAAAAAGTGCCGCTATATGCAAATCAACGTTATGGGTAAACCTTACGGAATGCTACGTTAGCTTAGCGTATACACTGAATAAATAGCAATAGGCTATCGAAAATATCTATTTTTACACTTTTAAAATGTCTTGCTAAGGCTGGTGTAGGCTAACGATTTGTTCCGCATTGTCCGTCAAAATTTTTCCGGTGGTTTTTGTACATTTGCTAGCAATTTTGCACTTACGCCGGTGGTTGCGCACTTACTAAAATCTTACAAGGAACACTGGTCTGGACCAACATTGACAAATGTCAGATCAGGGTTGGTGCCAGCGTTCCAGCGGCCAGAATGAAAGGTGGCCATATTCTTTGGGTCGTGGAGAGAGACAAGGCCGTTAAGGCTTGCCCAAACAACAAGGCGCTCTTCATCGGCACTGCTGGTTCTATAAACCCAGTTGACATGCGTACAATTAAAATCGCCAGCATAGAGAACGGGGTGAGGGAACACTAGGAGATCAGACGCTTGCAGTCGCATAGATGGAGGTTTGTAGACATTGACGATTCTATAACCATCAACGTCTACGCACAACCACTCCATCTTTGATGTAGTTGGAGATTGATCAACAAGGATCCATTTTAGCCGGCACATCGTCCCGCCCTGAAAAAGGCGTTTGCCGAGTAGTACGCCCTGACTGAACATCGGAATGAGGGGTTACCCTTCCAGGTTGGCAGGTTCGGTTTCTATCTGACATTTCTGAAAGACGTAGTAACGGCCCAGGCTGCAAGTACTTGCCATATGGGCCAGAAAAAAATTTTGTGTTGCCTTATTTCATATCACTACTATTGATCATTGTGCTAAAGTTCTTGCTTTTTCAAGTAACTATGGATAAGCATACGACTGAGTACATCTGTTAATTGTGAAAACATGATATAAACTGTTACTGTTTTACACAAATTGTCTGGAAGTTTAGTCCAAGCCTCGGCCGTAGGGGAGATGCAGGAGAGTCGAGCATTTTTTTCACATTTTTGTCAATATCTCCTTTTATTTCCAAGTTAGGATGATGCGCATGCGACCAGATTAAAGCGCAGTTTTTTAGTTGTTTGCACGTACGATATTTTTGTTCTGCTGCAATGCATGATTAACTTGTTACCCGTTGAAAAAAGTGAATAAAGTGGTTCAACTCTCCTGCACTGAAGAGGGTTGATTTGGGTCCCCAGGAAAATTGATCCACACTGAAGACGCTTTCTAATAAGCTCCCAAAAGTAACAACTTGGTTTATAATGAATTTACTCAGAGACAGAAAAGTTAATGCAACACAAGCTAACAATTTTGATAAAAATCTAGAGAGAGTTCATTAATCAGGAGGGCGTGGCACGATCAGATCTGAAAGATCATCAAAAACGGTCAGAAAGACCAACCGTTGCAGAAATCATAGTTTCCATTCATCAAGACAAAAAATAGGGAATTGAAACTGCGTACGACGAGACGTTCCAATAAACTTTGGATTTGGTAGCTTTTTCGCTATGTCCTGACGTAGTCACTAAGCTTCAAAATCTTCATTGATGACAAAAGTAGCTCCAAAGTAAAAATCGTTCAAACTCGACACCCGCTGCAAAAAGACTCCTTCAAACTCATCACCGTCAAAAGCATTCACTCTCGCAATGTAATGACGCATGCTCGATTTCCCATGGACTTTTACTACGACAAAGTTTCCAATAATTTCTTGATCAGCCTCATCTTCATCCACGGAGTCTGAGTCGTCATTCAGTCTAAAGATTCACTTTCACTTGAGGATGTGTCGTCGTGGACCAACTCTCTTGGCTTCTTAAACAGATTTCTCTTTGTAGGAAAACAACCAGGCTTTGCTTTTTTCCTTGCCCTGGCCTTACTTGCAGCTGCAATTTCTTCCCTGACCGGAGTATCTGCCAAAATGCGGGTGCTTTCTTTTCTCTTTTTAACGTTCTTCGTCTACGAGGGCCAGCCTTTTGAAACGGAAGAATATCGCTGGGTGACACATAGATACAGTGGAGGAGGTTCCTGGATGTCTAGATGCGTCATTTGTAAAGTGACTTGTTTTGCTGCTGCAATCAGATAGGTCTGTAGAATTGAGTGTAGTTTTATGATTATTAGACTCATTACTGGCAGTGGAAGTACCAGGCATATCCTTCTCTGTAGCTACTGCAACGGAAACACCCTGAGTTGTTTGAGTTTCTGCTGACTGCTCACTGTTCTCCACTAAGGTGACCATCTGAGATACACCAAGGTCTCTGTCCGAGACCGCCGAAGGGGCAAAGTCGTCATCACAGAAAATTTCGCTGTTGGACAGGAAAATACCAGTGCTCTGGAATCCTGCTATGATGTTACGTGGCACCCAAGTTGACATTTGAGCTTCCAACACCAGCCCAGGGATGTGATATATGCTTAGAGTTGTATTAGGCTGTGAGCGCATCCATGCATCTGCAGCACGCCCATAAGCTCTCTTGTATGGACCATAGACCGATTTGTCTAAAAGCTGGAGCTTATGGGACATAGGTGCTGGAATCGTCAAAACAACATCTTTAGCTTTTGTTTTATCAACGGCTGCTAATGAGATGCGAGCCTTGTGATTGTCCATTATAAACAAAACCTTTTGTTCTACTGTGCATCGACTATGCTGAATGAAGTGGTCCAAGCAATTGAGAAATACCTCTTTGTTTATCCAGCCCAATTTTGTAGCTGACACTGCAGATCCAACTGGTGCCCACGAATAAACCACTCACGATAATTTACCCGGGAAAAGACGAACATGGGTTGCAGCACCGATCCACTGGCATTAACTGCATTTATTACAGTTACAAGCTCCTCTCTCTCTCGGCAGAGGTAACAGACGCCACTTGTTTTGTCCCTCTCTCAACAACTCTCCCAGGATTTTGAACACTAGTGCAACCTATTTCGTCAATATTGTATATATCTTGCGCCAAAAAACTCGTGGCGATCCATGACTTTTGGTAAATTGGAAAAAATTCCCGGACAGTGTGCCTGTTGAAGGCTGTTGCACGTGCTAGTGAAGCTGGTTCTGGTGATCGAATTGCCAGATTGTGTCGCGATTTAAATCCAATCCAGAAGCCTTGGCCTGCTTTTTTGTTTACTCGCCAGTTTTTAGGAATGCTGAGGTTGTTTCGCTCGGCATATTCGTATATCAAGCAGCAGCACTTCTCTTGATAAACCATAAAATCTTTGCGCCATATCTTTGACGTGAATTGCCAAATCCGATTCCTTAGCTGTTGAAAAAATCATATTGTGTCTCTTTCTAGGTTTGCACGTTGCTTTGCCATGAAGCGTGACAAAGTCATTCTATCAACGTTGAATTCTGCAGCAGCCGACCTGATACCTATGCCTCACTTCGCAACTGCGGCTGCGGAAGTCTTCAGTTCTTCCGCCCAACTCCCACGCTGGGCTTTTCTTTTATAATTCTGAGGCATGTTTCTGCAAGAAAATATACAATTCGCACAAATTTGTACAAATACAAAGTTTAATCACGACTTACAGAAGAGTTGAGCCATGGCTCAACTCTCCTAATGACGGCCATTAAAGAATTTACAAGCTTATCTCAAAACTGGAAAATTAGACTTACGTCAAACTTACCTCAGTTAAAGACAGTTACATTGGCATAGTTACACGAAAACAGTTACCCACCTAACTGCAAGAAAAATAATAATAAAAAGCATCATACTTGATACTTTGAAATTCACTTTTGTACCTTTTTTTTCAGTTTTTTGTGGGCAAGATCTGTGTGACAGTTTGAAGCTTCATCAAAAGGTATCAAAAATAACTAGATTAAGTTATTGAGAATCGCTCAGAACTTGGACGTTTTTTCTGGCTGCATATTGCTTTGAAGCGGTTAATGTGAATTTTGATAATAAGATTACATCGTGTCAGCAGATGAAGTCAAGCTAAACATCAACAAAAAAAGTGTGGTGTTGTTTCATGAGAGCTGGAATAAATTATGAAGTCCTTACAAAAGCATACATAGACATGTGAGGAAATACTTCCACAGCTTTTATTACTTTACGATTAGCCTCGAAAAAGAGCTCATTAGAATGTTACACAATACCTGTCTGAGCGATAATTCGTATAATATAAAATCACCACATTGTTCTGTTAGACAAGTTTTTTTCGCGCACTGCTGGGCACCATTGTGCGGCCAATAACATTTACCAAAAAATAAAAATATATATATATAGATCTTACGCTTTGGGTTAATCAGGCTGATACTTACAAACTGATTATGACATTGGCTCACTTACCTCAGAATCTTTGAAAATCCATGCTTCTAAAACAATATCAACTGTGGCATCATCCATGAATTCAGCAATGATGTATGCCATATGATAGTTTAGTACACTGACTACAACTAAACCACAAAAAGAAAACGCATAAACGTTAAGTTGAAATCAATTTCGAGCAATGAGCACATAACTGAGATAAACTACAGTACATTTTCGTGAATTCATCTTGTATTTAAAGAAATAACTAGCTTTATTAATTACGCAACAGTCGAGAATGTTTCAACATAAACCATATAAAACTGTTACTACGTAAAATGAAGTACTTAGCCAAAATATATTTATTACTGACCCAGTTTGTTGAGCATTGACATGTGACAAGCATGTAAGAATCCAACAAAATTCACATAAAATTTCTACGTCACCAGTAAAAACATAGTCAATGAAAAATGTTAGTTTTTTTGACATCGGTTGTTACTTAAGCATGATGAAGGAGAGGAAGTGCAACAAATCTACCCTTAGCAGTTTGCAATGGCAAAAGTGTTACTTTACACTTCACATTTGACGCCTCACAGTAATCAACCGAAGAATTTAAATCGCCGAATAAAACAAGCTTACTTCCCAGTTTTTTCAAAGAAAAAGGATAATAAAAAAATTCCAAATCTTTTTAAATTTGGCATACACATTGTATGGTACGGTATGCCATATAACAAAACAATATTTTTAACCACAGCAATATGTTCACTACCTACAATGCAATTGTCTCTCTTATGGACTGTTAATTGGAAATGATGAAAAATTATTTTATCAAACTGCTAAATATTTCCTGAAAATGCAACATGTAAAGGCGTTTTATGGTGTGCCTGTTTCAAAATAGGTTTCTCATTTTTACAATGACACTTGTTGCGAGGTTGTTCCAAAAGTCTGCGTACTACTTGCTGCAACGGCTGTGCAGGCTTACAAATAAGCTTTTTCAACTGTCCGCAGTAGCTTTTAAAAGGAAGAAACATTATCCAATGATTTATAAATTCTCGCATCTTGTGTTAAGTGAACAATACAACGGATATTGTAAACTAACATACCATTACCATGCAGTGAAATACGGTATTGTATAACGCTCCGAAGTAGTTCCTTAGCATATTTAATCCATTCTGTGTACAAAGTTTGGGAGTAAGAAAAATACGAATTCCACATGATAAAAGCAAAAAACTTGCATTTATAGAATTAGGAATTTTTTGAAACAGTACAGGTCCAGTACATATCAGGAACTGGCGAAATTCTGTGGCCTTCCATCTATCCACATCACGGAATGATCAAGCTTTTTTTGCAAATTTTACTGGGATCTAAGGAACAAATAACAACAGACTATATGACAACTGTTGCACTGCTAATGCACTTGAACAAACTCTTTCTAGAGGATCTCTCATGCACAATAAAACTAATCTTCTGCCTACTTCTAAGCAAACCGTATGCATACAATCCAACTTAGGGAAATTTGGTACCATGCCAATAGACATTTTTACCAAAGTTGATAATCCTTTGTAATGTTCTTCATCAATCATTTTCCTAAATGAATTATCTGATCTTATGGTTGCAGTTAGATCAGGAAACAAATTTTTTACCTGTATTGTGCCCTGTAGTAGTGATTCTACCTCAAGCTGAATAACCATCACGTAATTTTGTGTTTTTAAAAAATATCGAGGAGATGCATCGAATACAAATGCTGATACATCTACTTTAATAAGTAAACTATTATGCCTGATACTGTATTAGTCTTGAGTAATTCTTGCATATCTGTAATAAAAGATAGATATTCAGATATCAGTGGGCTTTGTGTCCCCACAGAATATTCCAACAGCAAATGGTTTCATGCATTGTAATTCTTCAATCAAACAAATAGGCCATATTTGAATACGACAGCTTTTAAATATTGGTAATCCATCTAGAACGTATGCTAAACTGTAGATAAATCTTATGAAGAGGTAAAGCATTGCTCATAACCTCGTTGTGAGCATCAACATGGAGACAATGCCTCACTTTAGACCAAAATGATGATAATGTCTGCCAGCCAACTCATAAATACCATTTATCACTGGCTGTTTTGACCACAAAGCTATGGGATCTTTTGGAAGGTCTGTGTTACTGTAGCTTTTAGCACAGACTTTGTATTTAATTGGTTTATAGACGCAGGCAATTTTTTTGTTTAAAGACGTTTTTTGTTAATTGCACGCTTGCATTCGGCCTTAGCATGTAAAGCATTTATTTGCATGTGAACGAGATTTTGTGTTTAGTTTGGCGATTACGTAGAGTGCTGGGTTTTGGAAATGAGTAAATGATTTAAGAAGTAATCAACTGAATTTATTCGTTTAGCGTGTTAGTTATATGTATGATATTACACTGTTTGGATATATGGAGATTGTCGTTGATTGCGTTTTCTGCAACAGTTGGTAAGTGATATGATGTTTAATTTCAATTTGCATTTTTCCTTGATTTATTGTAATTAATTTTAATTTTGATTTGGGCATTGCCAAAGGAATTTGCGTCTGTGACCACCGCTTGTCATTATTACTTTCTTTACTTAATGTTACTTTAACCTTATTTGCTTATTGTGTTGTTTCGTATTAATTTAATTTTGCATTTTATTAACAGAAAATCACTACACTTCACGAGTGCGTTTTAACAAATCAAGCAGCAGCAACAGTCTGGATGATGCTTTCTCAAGATCTGCACCAAACTTGAGAACTGTTCATTTCTAATACATGATTTTTTTGCTCATACAGAAAAGTCTTCTCTCAGGCTAGCCTAACTCCAATAAAATAACTCTACACTAATACTGTGATCCAGCACTTCAGATTGATTGATACTACTACTAATAGGTGTAATTAGAATTTCATTTTTGGTATGGGCAGAATCATTATCAAAGGTAGTATCAACATTGCCTGCATCATTTGATCAACATATCCACATTACTTTAACTCATCATGTTGGTTTGCAAACATACCATCTTTAGCACTGGTTTGTGAAGTACACAAAACTGTTTCCTTTTATTTAGTAACTCAATTACTTTTCTTCTTCGACTCCATCTAGATGTAGCATGCAAATACGTATTAGCCATGTCTATTATTACCAAATACTTACACTTTATTATTAACTATCAGATACCAGGGATATCTAGAACACCGGGATATCCAACTAGTGCGATCACGTGACTTTGTAGTGCCAATCGTAGGGCTAAGGTGCATGACGCCATTAGCAATTTAGTAATGTAAGGAACAACGGTGTTTGTGTTACAAGTGTGGTTAAGGCAAAAATTGATGCGAAATATATTATGTGCTGCTAGATGAAACGCTGTGCTGGAAAAATTAAATTTACAGTCAGTACCTATGACAAAAATTAAGCTTAGCCTAAGGTTAAAATTAGTTGCTTAGTAAGTTTATCAAAGTAAGCCTGCACTACAATGAGCTACTCAGTTTGGGTCTATTTGTGGTTGGCAAGACGTGGGATATTGTACCACATGTACCAAATTAATATGAATTCGTGTTAATTAGCATTTTACCGCTGATTATACATGTCCATGAGGCCTACTGTCTGTTATTCTCTGGTTATTCTGTACAGTTGAATATTATAGCAAATTTGTTCAAGATAGATTTAAACAGTTAGAGATGAAGCTGTTTTTATCTCTGTCCTAATTCTAACTTAGAAGTGTTCTGATTCCTAACCTTAATTGTAGCCAAACTTTAAAGAAAATAATATAAATTGCTTTACTATTTTAGGCTAGTCTTGTTGCCAATCACAAATATTTCTTTGTAAGCTAGAACTTAACGTACAGAAAACCAGTTGATTGATATTTTTTTAAAAAGTGGGATACATAAAGATTATTTTAGTTAGCAAGATTAATACTTTTCTTTAACCATGCAGGCCTAAACTACGCCTGAGCAATTACAGTTTGTGGTGTGTGTTAAACAGTATCAGGACACTTACCCCCAGTTCTTTGGGTTAGGGTAAGGGTTAGAGTTAAGTTTGAGGTTAGAGTGCCTGGGTGGGAGGGGGGGAGGGAGGGTATATGATCAGATCTATGTGACTGGGAGTAAGTGTCCTAGAACCGTGTTAAACAAATATCCATATTCAAAAAGTAGTTAGTCAAAGCCTCACGTGTCATCAGTTTAAAAATATGGAAAACCATTTAAAGCGATTTATTGTAATTTAGATACTGTGTATAATTTGCTTTTTATAACTGGCCGAGACCAGACGGTTTTAATTTTGTTAAAATACAGCTTAACCCTACGTTGGTCACGTGGGATGTCCAAACATGGTTAGTCACGTGGGGTGTCTGCGCACCCCAATCAAAAAATAGTATTTATGGTGAATCAAACAACTTCTAACTGGTTCAAGATATATTAACTAACACAATTAAACTCTTTGATGCCTGATTGATCAGATTTAAAGAAATTATAAACAATATATTCTCCATATTCGAATTCAAAACAAATATTTTTTATACGGATCATAACTTAACTTGACAACAAAAGCTAACAAATACCGTTGTCAGTTTTGATATTATACAATCA
Organism: Trididemnum clinides; assembly: GCA_963675345.1. Lineage (NCBI taxonomy): Eukaryota > Metazoa > Chordata > Ascidiacea > Aplousobranchia > Didemnidae > Trididemnum > Trididemnum clinides. The sequence goes on along the minus strand of OY776288.1, from coordinate 160,644 downwards.
AATACATAAGAAATATCCCACTAAGGTAAGTTCAAAATATATTTATTTCAAAAAACAATAAAATGTAAGAATTACGATTCACTCTGATTCACCACTTATGTTTTCATTGTCACACTCGATGCAGGTTACTGTCATCTTACTGTGCTGACTGCATACATGTTTCTTGCAAGTACAGCATACTGATTTAACTTTTCGGTCCTTTGACCTGGGACAAATTTCACATCTCTTTGCCTTAGTTTGTGAAGGCTGTGATGTAATTGGTGTCATTTCTGTAGGTTTTGATACAAATCTTGCAACAGCAGTTCTGAGAGTCTTCGGCAGCCGCTCATTCTGGAGTCTCCTCTTCTGATGATCCTGTAATAGTGCAAGACTTATGCTCTTGATGAATTTTCGACGCTTCAGCTTATTCTGCGGGTTGTGAGCATACAGGACATAAGAGTTTACGGAAGAGATGTTCAAGAGAGCAAAAAACACAGTTAGAGGCCAACGTCGACTGTTTCTGAATACGCTATACTCATCCATCATCATATCTACCACATCTACTCCTCCTTTGGTTGAATTATAAAATGTAATAATATCAGGTTTTCTTTCTTCACCAGTAGTTTCATCGATCTTCTTATCGTGGTGCATGCTGCTAATAAGAACAACATTTTTCTTCTTGTTCTTACTCTTTGGTGTGTATGAGACTAATGTAAGCTCATCTCTAAAACCAAACATACTGTCACATATAGGCCTTTTCTTTATATCCAAAAATTCTTTAGGAATCTCTCTCTTATTTTTTCTCAGAGTTCCAACAGCTGTAAGGTTATGATCATGTAATAATGACTCTACTAGGCTGTAGCTGGTATACCAATTATCAAACGTAACATTTCTGGCAGATTTAGAGATTGTACTTATAAGTCTTGTTACCACAGCAATTGATGAATTGTACACTTTATCAGTTTTGTATGGCCCCTCTGGTTGTAATCCTGCGTAAATTTCCATGTTATAAACATAGAAAGTCTTGGCATCACACATTGCATGTATTTTTATTCCATATTTTGCCGGTTTACTTGGTATGTATTGTCTAAATGAACATTTACCCCTGAAGGCAACAAGCATTTCATCTATGGTCACGAATTCTGAAGGGACATAGTTTGCTTTACAGTTCTCAACAAACATTTCAAATATCTGCCTAATTGGTGTTAACTTATCCACTTTCTTCCTTTCCGCACGTGTTGCTTTGTCATCAAATCGTAAACAGCGCAACAAGAAACGGAAGCGATTTAGTGACATGGTCAGTCTAAATACCTCGATTCCAGTGCCATCGGTGCTCCAAATTTCCTCAAGGTTCAGTCTATTAGCATGATAGATTCCAGCTAACATTAGCAGACCAATCACTGCTTTCAATTCAATATGATCAGTGTCGTTTGTTCTGCATGATTGAGTATAGTTATCTTTCATTGTAGCTATTATCGAATTAGTATGTTCTACTAATATATCAATTATCTCCGGAGTAATGAAGACACTCCAAAGTTCTTCAGGAGTATTGACATTGAGAGCTGGTCCTTTCAGTCCTGATGTAAATTTGATTACATTAGATGAGCGAGTACGACCTGAAATCGTAGAAGGATCTTTATTCCACCATGTTTTCTTGTCTTTTCCTTTCCATCCATCGCTTTTGGACTGTTTCCTTTTTTTCATTTTGGGCTCTGCAGAGTGATCATCTGTCTCTGATTCATCGGCGTCTGAATCTTCTGGGTCTGACTCTGGATAATACTCATTCACTTCTACATTATCTTCTTCACCTTCACTGTCAGATTGAAGAATATTTTCCATCTCATCTTCTGTGAATGAACTATCTACATTTACTTCATCTAGCATTTTTCGTATTCTTGCTTCATTTGCATCATAATCCATTATATTTGTTTTTGTCACTGTATAACTCGGAAAATAATTACCTACTACACAACTATACTACAACTGGTATATTTACACCATAAATGTTTTAGAAAAGTACCTGAAGAGATATAGAGAACTATATTAAAACATAGAAGTTATAAACATTTTTAAAAAATTGGGGTGTTACACAGACATTGTGTAACGGTGTTGGTCACGTGGGGTCTTTGGATACCCCAGAGAGCAAAAAAACTGTATAACTCGGAAAATAATTGCTATACAACTATACTGCAGCTGGTGTATTTACACCCTAAATGTTTTAGGAAAGTACCTGAAAAGATATAGAGAACCACATTAAATCATAGAAGTTATAAACATTTTTTAAAAATTGGGGTGTTCAAACACCCCACGTGACCAACGTAGGGTTAAGCAGTGGATTATTTTTTGCCTGTTTTGGAAGCCACAATGGTTTACACTTGTTGCATTCCAGGTTGTATCACTGGTTATAGGTCCAATAGAAGCTCAGAAAAAGTATCTCTTTTTCGCTTTCCTAAAGACAAGCTCTTGCAAAAAAAGTGGATAAGTGCTATTCCTAGGAAAGATTGGAATTTAACAAATGCACACAGGGTGTGTGCTAAACACTTTTGCGAGGAAGACTTCCAAACGTTATCAAATGATAAGCACATAAATTGGAGAAAAATAGAACTTCACAAAGTCTTCAGCAAATACGTTTAAAAAAACTGCTATACCAAGGATTTTTTCTAGTTTACCAAAGTACTTAAGTAGTGAGCCACTTGTTCCTCGCAGTACAACTGCATCTTCAGCTAGTGCCAGGTGCACTGCTGAAAATAATCGGTTGCAGAAGGAAATTGACCATGCACTTGAAAATGATTTCTTTACTGATTTCAATGAATTCAAAAAAAAGTTGGACCGTGCTAATATACCAAGTGGATATTTAAAAGTTTTTGAAGAGCACAACGTTAAATTTATCAATGTACAATGGAGTAATGATAAATTAATTGCACCAAAAATACTTGCATCAGTTACTGTATCAGAGGAGTTAGATACTAATGCATATGCAGCTTCTTTGCCATTAAGCAAAAGTTTGTACAAACATCTTTTAAGCAATGACAACATATGTACTGTGACAGAATTATGTAACATTTTGGCTTTTTGCAAAGCGTTTGTTGAAGATTCTGTGACAAACAAGCAGCACTCAGAAAACTTTCTCTGTGTTGCAATTCTATCATTGAAACAATTACTTGTAACCTGTGCAGAGACAACAGAAACCAATAAACTTTCTTTGCCATTAATTAATTTTCTTATCGGGCAATTGCAACTTATGGAAATTGGCAAGCATGGTCGACATTACTCAGTTAATATGCTTACTACCTCTTTTTTGTGGAAACTGACGAGTACAGCATTATATTTGAAGCTGCGTGATTTCTTTATATTGCCTTCTTGCAGTAGGTTGCATAATCTCTCATGTCAAACTACTGTCGAAACTCGTGTGGTGGATCTGCAGTATTTACAACAACGATCTAAAGATTTGACAGAGCAGCAGCGTATTGTGACTTTAATGATTGACGAAGTATACACTGCTCAAAAAGTAGAATACTCCAATAGTGCTTTTGTTGGTGTTACAGAAACAGGTTTACCGGCGAAAACCGTGCTTACTTTTATGATACAGTCAACATGTGCAAAGTACAAAGATGTTGTTTGCCTCATTCCATTGAACAAGCTTGACCCTACCACTTTGCGATATTGGTTTAATCAAGTAATGCTTTCTCTTCATGACTTGTTCTTGGTTATAGCAGTGTCCATTGATAATCACGTGTGCAACAGGTATGAGTATTATTGTTAAAGCTTATCACCAAGGATCATCTCCTTGTAGAGTGAGTCAGATATTGTGCAATTTTAATTGCAAGCTGTTCACAACTTTGCTTGAAAATGATAAGGCAAATTTGTGATTATTGACAATACCATAAATAGGTTTTAAAAATTATAGAAATGGTTTAGATGGCAACACAATGCAGTGTCAGCAAGTTGCACTAAGAGTGGTAGCTCTGACTTTAAAGGACTTGATAAATTGTTTTTTGTAATGCCTCAGTTGTTATACCTGGGGTCAAAGCAAATAATTAAGTTTTGATAGGCAACACCTTTAATACTCTGCTTACGTTTTACAAGCTCAGTATAGAAAGTGCGTTATACAACTCATTGTGCTTGTGTATTTTTTTCAGAAAATTTTACGTTGAATTGTGTGGTGGTAAACTTTCTCACAGTATTCCTCATCCAACACGCAATGATGAGCTCTTGTTTCTATAGTTTGACTTCACCCACAACTTAAAAAATATTTTTAATGCCTTTATCAACAAAAGTCAAATGAATGTTCCTACTGCCGGCTATGAGCACATTCTGGGGAAGTTATGCAAAGCATCATTTGCTCATGTGAAGCAACTGCACGCTTTAGAAGAACACAAAACGTTAAAAATTGCTCACACTTTGAGAAAATCATCTCTAAATCCAAGCAGTATAGCTCGGACCTCACCACAACATGCTCTGAGTAAGTGAAGTCTTCTACTTTGTTTATAAATATTTTAGAATCCCCTTCACACACTGGAGTTTTTTGTGCTACATTTTACCTTCATCTTCGATTTACATGAACTAACGGATTACTTGTATTTGAAACGATCAGTTTTGATCTTAAAATTTATTCTGTTTGCACCATTTTTATTAGAATGATTTAAGAGTAAGTCAGTTTGGTTATCTTGCATGCTATTTACATTGCATGAATGCTAAAATTTTTCCACTCATTTGTAGCTCTATCTTAATAGTGAAAGCATGTAACGTATTATTTAATGAGATGAGAAATGCTTGAAATGTATTTAGGCGTTTTTAATGAAGCTACTGGCCGTGGTTTAGAATTTTATTCAGACAAGTATCCAGCCTTTATTGAAACCTGCCGATATGTCAAGTTTATATCCAATATATGGAAAATCATTTCGGTTAAAACTCCATCAAAAGGTGCGCTACTTTGCTATAAGATTGTTTTTAAATGTAAATTGTCTTTAAAATTGACCCTGTTAGTTTTGAAACACGAGAGCAATCTTTCTTTTCATATTAAGGTGGATTGATGTTGAAAGAAAACAAGTAGCACAAGGTTGTCACTGCTGGCACTCAGCTTGTAATCATTCTGCGGATTAATTTTAGTCAAATTCCTTAGTAATGGGTACAATCTGAACAGAGCTAATAAGTTTGCTAAACTTAACAAACCAAATTTTTACAGCTGCTCGAAAACGAGATGACTTTTGCAAGACTATGAGCAATGAAGATAATCACGGATTGAACTACTTGGCCCAGGCGACTGAGATATTGCTTCAGTGGAAAATGTCGGGAAACTCTGGTCTTACAAACGAAACTTTCACTGCCTGTTTGCAAAGCATGAGAGCAATGCCGTCTTTGGCAAAGCATTTGCTTTACAAACATGGATTTGAATATATTTTGCCTGGAAAGTTTATGTGTGATCCCATTGAGGGTCGGTTTGGTTGGTACCGCCAAGTAAACGGGGCCAATTTCTTTATTTCAACGAAGCAGCTACTTCAGGCAGAAAAAAAATTCGATGTTTAAGCTTGCTGCAACAGCAAGCTTTATTATCAGCTTTTCAATTGACCAAAGAAAATTTTTCAGAAATGTGTGGAAAAAACGAAGATGTGTCATGGCTCTTAGAATATTTATCTAAAGTGAGTTTAGACGACTTGTCTGAAACTGATGCCAATATATCAGTGTTTGTCAGCGGCTACATTGGAAGAAGTGTGTCTCGCAGCAGATCTTGTTCTTCTTGTAAGCAATTATTAGTTGCGAGCGAAGATACTCTTCAAATTCAAGATTGTGTTCCTGAAGAACATCAAAAATTGTTTGACATTGCCAATCGTGGTGGTCTATCTATGCCGACTGAAATTGCTTCACTGTAACATCTCTCTGGCTGTGCGGTGTTATAACGCTATTGAAGCTGACGAATCTATAAAATGGAGATTGCTTGCAATGAACAATCAGCGAGCTGGATTTCTACATGCTGTGTCATGTATTGCAAAACAGTCTCATTTTATTCATGTTTTACTGGACATAAAATGTTCTGTTAGTCATAATAATTTTGATCCCATAATCAAGTGTGCGTTTAACTGTTTTGCTAAAAACGAGTTAAAGCGTCTCAATGCCCCTAAATTGGAAGCCCCTGCTAAAATGTCTCGGACAGTAAGAAAACTAACCAGCAACAACACAAATTAATAATCAAAGTAACTTAGTGATGTTGTTTTTAATTGTTTGGTTTGTATAAATGAACTTGTGTTAAATAGATGCTAATGTAAATCAACTTGCACTACTAGCAAATTGTTTTTAATTGTTTGGTTTGTATAAATGAACTTGTGTTAAATAGATGCTAATGTAAATCAACTTGCACTACTAGCAAATTGTTTTTAATTGTTTGGTTTGTATAAATGAACTTGTGCTAAACAGATGCTAATGTAAATCAACTTGTACTACCAGCAAACGTGGAACTTGAAATTTTGTGAAGGAAGGTTCTAAAACAATTTTGTAGTGGAATTTAAGTGAATGAATATTATTAGCGCAATTACAGTTTTCATAACTCTAAATAAAAAAAATTAAAACCAAAATTGGCCTCACCCATAGTTATTTCCACAAAAAACTACTATTTTGATAAAGGGAGGGGTCTTCAAACCCCCAAACCTTCATTGTTACGCTCTGGTAAAACCGATGCTTTAATGCTATTGAATGCAATCTAAGTTTTGACAAGTTACAGGTTGATTTTGCTTTGAATTTGTATTTTCTAAACTTTTTTTTATGACCCTACAGTTGTCAGTGGCTGTAATGAGTTGGCCATCCCGGTGTTCTAGATATCCCTGTCAGATACTAACACCTTAGAACACACATGTTATAAAGACAGTAGCAAATTTTACAAAATCTTACAAATAACAACTGTAAACTGTTTTTATGTGACCATAAAAAATTTTTGGTATATCTGAGTCATGTGTTTGTGAAGCATTATTGTAGTTGAAAATAAAACTGTCATTAGACTAAGATACAAATGAATTGAACAGTGTCACATTCAACGCGTGTAAGTCTACTGAACGGACGTGTCTTTTTTTTCTCTCGAACGCGCTAGTAAACGTGCTATTTTACTATGACAAGACAAAAAAGCAAAGGAAGTTCGAGCACTGAGGAAAATTTAAATTGCAAAAGTGCATGCTTCACAGAAGAAGACAGAAAACAACTAAAAGAAATTAATGTTTCATTTAAAAAATTAATTGAAGAAGTTAATGAATTAAAAAGTGAATTGGCCATGCACAAGAGAATTTTGGAAGAAACAAAAGAAGAAAACCAACGACTTAAACAGCATTTAAATTTGTCCTTACACAAATCGGATTCTCTAGTGCAATACGGCCGCCGTGAGAATTTACAATGTTCCTGAAAGTGCAAATAAAAAAGATGATGGAGAAGATATCATTATTGAAATCGCAAAGCTTCTTAATGTTGATTTGAAAGATTTAGATATTCAAAGAGCTCACCGGCTGGGGCAAAAAAGAATTGGAAAAACTCGACCGATAATTGTAAGATTTGTCTCATTTAAAAAGAGATTAGAATTACTGAAATTAAAAAAGAAATTGAAGAATATAACCACAGATGTAAAGAATAAAGACCCGTCCATAAAAAGTTTTTAAATGCGTTCATTACGGAAGATCTTACTTCGTTGCGAGCCAAATTATTACGTTATGTTAAAGAGGAATGTGATGGTCGATTTGCAAAAGTTCATGCGATTAATGGAAAGATAATTACGAAAGAAACATCAAATGAAAATAATGACGATGATAAAAGTGATGAAAATGGAAATGTGATGTGGCTGAAGATTGAGACGCCAGATGATCTTCATAGGTATGGAGTTGACATTGATTTCGTTAAACTTAATTACCGACCGTTATGCATTATTAATTATAGTGTTACCGAAAGTTAATTTAGCTAAAAAACTTTGTAATTAACTAAAAGTACTTTTCTAGACAAAATGGCAACTTTTCAAAATCATTCTAGAGAATCTAAATCGAAAATGAAGACAAATGATTTATGCAATCTATGCTTTCGAAATCCTGTACAATTCGATAAATCAAAATGCAGTACTTGTTTAGTTACATCATCTGATAGTTACAGTGATAAAATGCTTGAAAGCGCTGACACACCATTTACGAGCGTACCTATACAGTCACTTGATAACAACTTATCAACTGCTATTGTCTGGCACTTTTAAGCAATGCGTTATCAACTCACACTGCAATTGCCGATTACAATGACTTCTTTTCGAACTGTAATTACTCTAGAGTACAAGAACTAAATAACAAATTGAGTAATGGTAAGGATTCTGAACTATTCCATATCCATGTTAACACCAGAAGCATACAAGAAATATTGACAATTTAACTAATTTTTTATCTGAACTTAAACAAAAACCAGATTTTATATTACTAAACTTATAAAAAAACGTGACATTATTGTCGATATTAGAATACCCGGATACATATTTGTTCATGAAGATACCACTACTAGCGCTGACGGAGTTGCTATGTACATTAAGGTTAATATTAATTATAGCATTGATTCTAATATTACATTCGAAATATCTGGTTACGAAAGTTTATGGATAAACATAGAAAATGATATCGTAGGTAAACTAATTGTTGGATTAATTTATCATCATCCAGTATATGACAAAGATAGCATTGGGAAATTTATTGAAAGCATCGAAAACGTGCATCGCAAAATAATTAATCAAAAACGATATTTCTTTGTGATGGGAGACGTTAACATTGATTTATTAAAATTCGAAAAAAATGAAAATTCTAGAAACTATGCAAATTCTTTAATTAGTTCCTCGTGTAAATGCCTAATAAAAATACCCACAAGAGTGAATATTAATTCAGCGACTCTACTTGATCATGCTTATACTTCACTGCTTAAAAACATTTTATTAAGTGGAGTATTAGTGACAGATATCTCAGGTCTCTATTGTATTTTCTCTCTGATTTCGAATGCAGGAAAAAAATTACAAAACAGAAAAACATATTAGGGCACGAGATTTTACAGCTTTTAGTAAAGATGAATTCAATAATACTTTGCAAGAAGCTTTAAATGATAATGTGGTTTCGACTATGTCTATTAATGAACAAACTAAAATTTTTTTGAATACCTTTTCCAATACTGTAGACAAATTAGCTCCATTTAGAAAAATGACGCTAAAAGAAAAGAGGCTTAAAAGGAAACCCTGATTATCGCGTGGAATATTGAAATCAATTAAAATAAAAAACAAAATGTTTAAAGAGTTGATTGGTGGTACAGAATTTGAAAATTGCAGAAAGTAGAGTATTCATTCTCGAAGCTTTTCGTTTGACACTTTTCAAGAGAATCCGTCAGAAATAGAGTGAAAAGGTGAAGTGAGTCACTTATATAGAGACACAGTTGACGAAAAAGGAGGGGAAAGGATTAAGCAGGAGAAAGGATTAAGCAGCACGTGCCAAAAACCATTCTCCAGGAGCATATTTCTCAGGACCGAAGCACATTGGCCTGCTCTTGCAAGCCAATCAGAAGCTTTAAAGCTGAAACTTCCTTTTCTGCCATAGGGCAACATCTTTTACAAAACCCTACATGCGCACATGAATATAATGATAACAAATTTTCTATTCTTGCCCGTGGCCGTACTTCTTTTCACCTTTCCACCCTTGAAGCCACGTACATCAAAACATCCAAACCAAACTTATGCAAACAAAAGGAATTCGTTTATGGTCTAAAAATCATACATTAGTTTCCGCTCCTTCTATTGGTCACTTCTTTTACCAATCATGATGAGCTTTTTCGCTTTTTCGTCAACTGTGTCTCTATATAAGTGACTCACTTCACCTTTTCACTCTATTTCTGACGGATTCTCTTGAAAAGTGTCAGACGAAAATCTTCGAGAATGAATACTCTACTCTCTGCAAAATGTTTGAAAATCTTCATTCTCGTATATTAAGTAACAACCCAATGACTTGGTTAATGATGTTAATCAGAGGTATAAAACATATAGGAATGCTTTAAATCGTTTGATAGGTAACGCAAAAAGGTATTACTATAAAAAAATACTTATTGAGAATAAAAGCAATCCGAAAAAGATTTGGAAAACTATTAGTGTACTACATAATTCTCAAAAACTAAAAAATCAAGTCGAGATAACAAAACTGCAAACGCCCTATTAGACTGTTACTTCGCCCATAGCCATTGCTAAAACTCTCAGTGAATTTTTTGTAAATATTGGTCCACAAATGGCATTAAACATACCAGATGTTGAAGTTGATGCAACAACAATTGTTAATCTACAATCACTCCTCAGTAGGACCTTCTTTTTTTCTCCAGCAACTCCACCAGAAGTTGAAAGGTTAATTGATCAGTTGAAAACAAAAAAGCTTGTAGAAGTGTAGATGCTCCTACAAAATTCATCAAGTATGGCAAATCTGTAATAGCACAATTTCTATGTACACTATATAATAAATGTATTGTTGAAGATGAGTACCCTGATTTATTTAAAATAACTGAAGTAATTCCTATATTTAAAAAAGGGAATCCCGAACTTGCCACCAACTACAGGCCGATATCTTAAAACCAATTCAATAAAATATTTGAAAAATTAACTTACAGTAGAATGTATGATTATCTTGAAAAATATAATTTAATTGATGAACGCCAATTAGGGTTTCGCAGCAATCATTCAACAATTCATGCAATCAGCAGCATTTATGAAGAACTTTTAAAAAGTAATGGTGATAGATTATACAATTGCTGTTTGTTTCTTGATTTTTCAAAGGTATTCGATACAGTGAACCACGAAATATTAATAAAGGAACTGGAAAATAATTTTGGATTCCGAGATAACGCTAAACTATTCCTAAGTAATTATTTAAGCAACAGATATCAGTATACAAGAGTTTCCAATTACAAATCAAATCTGAGAACTGTCACTCGTGGGGTGCCTCAAGGGTCTGCTCTTGGGCCGCTACTCTTTCTTTTATATGTTAATGATTTACCTTCGTCTTCAAACTTTAAAACCACTTTATTTGCGGACGATACTTTGTTACAACTATCTGACTGTAATATCAAAAAGTTGATAAAACGGGTTAATAATGAACTAAATAAAATTGTTACTGCAGCTTTTAGCGCAAACTTTGCATTTATTTGGTTTATAGACGCAGGCAACTTTTTCGTTTGAAAGACGCTTTTTATTGATTACGCGCTTGCATTCTACCTTAGAATGCAAGCATTTATTTGCATGTGAACAAGATTTTTGTGTTTAGTTTGACATTTACTGTAGAGTACTGGGTTTTGGAAACGAGCAGTTTTAACTGAGGACTAGGTGGTTATTTAAGGTAGTAAATGATTTAAAAACTAATTGAATCTATTTGTTTAGCGTGTTGATTATATATATGTAGTATACTGTTGGATATATGGCGACTGTTGTTGGCTGCGATTTCCGCAACAGTTGGTAAGTGATATGCTGTTTGATTTGACTTTGCATTTTTTCCTTATTTCTATTATGAATAAACCTTAATGTTGATTGGGCCGAGCCAAACTAATCGCGTCTGTGACCACCGCTTGTTACTAATACTTTCTTTATTTAATGTTACTTTAATCTTATTTGCTTGTTGTTTATTTCGCATTAACTAAGTTTTACGTTTAATAGAAAACCACTGCACTTCACGAGTGCGTTTCAACAAAACAGCCAGCAGCAACAAAAATAAATACTTGGCTGAGAAATAATAAGATATCTTTAAATATATCTAAAACTAATTATATGCTCATTGACAATTATATTAATGCCTCAACAAATAAACATTTTGAAATCAAATTACAACAAAATGTATTAAATAGAGTTAGAAACGTAAAATATTTAGGTATGCTCATAGATGATAGTCTTAATTGGGAACCACATACTAAACAACTTTCGAAATCCTCAGCTATAATATATCGCTTACGTAACTTTGTTGATACTAAAACACTCAAATTGTTATATTATAGTTTGATTCACAGTCGTGTTCAATACGATATTATTTTATGGGAACAGAAACCTACACTAGACAAAAAAAATAGTTATAAGACTTAACAACATTGTTCGGGTTATGACCTGGAGTAGGAAATTTGATCACGTTAGCATACTGTATAAACTAAAATTATTGAAATTAGAAGACATTTACAAATTGGAATTATTTAAGTTTATGCATCAAATAAATTGCAATATGACTACTAAAGTTTTTGAAAAAAATTTGTTAAACTTGAAAGTGTGCATTCGTACAGTACAAGACAAAAAACTAAAAACAATTATTTCTTAACCGATGTCACAAAATGATGTCACAAAAACAATTGGCTTTTTGAGGTAGTAAATTGTGGGCAACTCTAGACAATTCTATAAAAACGAAACCGTTACCAGTTTTCAAAAAAATATTAAAAGAACGAATGATTAGAGATTATTAAATTGAAAGTTTTACTTTAGTTCTAGATTTATTTTATAAAAATTGCTGATGCATTAAATATGTGACTTTTACGTTATGCTCTTTTATACAAAATTTAACTTCCTCTTTTACTTCTTCTTTCCAGTCTCTATTAAGTTTTTATTTATTGCTGGTAATTTATTTGTTGTTTTTTTTGTTATTAGGAGGCACTGACTAGAAAACCTTTGGGTTATTTCAGTGTCTCCTGTCCCATTGCACGAATGTACTATTTTTATCTTACAACTGTTCTATGTTGACGTCTATTGAGTGTATTGCGCAAACAACAATAAACTATGACTATGACTATGTCAGAGAGTGGAAGTTGTAGGTGTGGAGTAATCATTTTGGAAGCTTAGATACTGGTTTGGTAATGCAAATTCATTTTTTGAGGTTGTTGTTATCTGAATCTTTCTCTTGAATGGGGGTGCAGTAGAAGACAATGGACTCCCAAAAGCTGGAAAACTTTCTATGACATGGACCAGAAAAAGTAATTAAAGAAAGAATTTCCAAAGAGTGTGCAACATAACAACACCATTGTAGGACAAATTTACTTAGTCTAGCTACCAGTGCAAGTGCTGCGTTATATTAATAGATTCTCAATTTTAAAGAAGTAAAATATTTAAAAAATAAGTCAATCCATTGCAGCGAAGACATAAACGAAGAAGCATAGGGTCTTCAGTGGGATCTGGGAAAACTTATGTATGAAAAAGCATTGTTGAGATTCATTTCAAGAGATGAGTGGGTGAGAGAATAGACTAAATTACTGGGTGGTGAAGTTCCATCCAGCACCTGATAAGCTTTTCAATCACATTGTTATCTGCCAGAAATGAGTGACTGAGACTCACTACTGAGAAGAAAGAGTGGTAAATTCCAGTTATTCATCCCCAAGAGTTTGGGAAAGACAGAGAAAAGAGAAGAGTCAGACCCTGAAAGCAGGAAACGCAGCAGACTTGTTGGATGTTGGTACTGTCTAGTTACGTTGATGGAGCTATTTTTAACAACAATGACCAAATTTAAGTTTCATGTTAAATTATTTCATAAAAGAAATCTTTCATTAACATTTGTATACTTTCCAAATAGGAAAAATTTAGTACAATAAAGCAATTATTAACTCACAGATTTTTTATAGTTACATGATAGTTTATTCAAAAACCCTTCATAATGACATAGAAAATACTGGGATAATTGAAAACAAGTTTAATACTTTTTAACTTTTATTTACAGCTTTCACAAGTGCAAGTTTAATCTAACTGCTTTTTTTAAATATTTGCATATTCATTTACCACTTGACAACACTACATACTGTAGCGAACGCCATGCCTTCGCTCTCCATATTTGTATTGTGACGTCATAACGCCGACTGACTATATAAGCGCTGTGCTGTATTATTCGCTCTCTTTTCCGACCACACGTGCTGTTCAAGAAACACCTACTGTGTGCTGTATTGCCAGCTAAAGGAAAGACCGTTGCGCTACATTGGTGACCCCGACGCCTTTTGGAATTCAAAACTGGAATCAAACTGGAAACTTAAAGAGCGGTGAAGTGAGTTCAAATGAACAGTACAATGGACTTTGAATATGTGCTCCTGCTTTACAGCAGTTCTGTGATTGTAAGCCTAATAACGATTGCATGCATGCTAGGCCTATATTATTTTATGTTTCGCGATTTACAAAGGCATCGACCCGATACATTAGGCTTATCAGCTAGTTCCACTAGGCACGCCTCATCTTCGAGTGGCGACACTAGCATTTAAGGCGTGCAGTTTTCGTCATGTAATTCACGTCATCAATCGACCCCCATTCCCTTGCCTAGACTAACTATCTGAGTAACTAGCAAGCGCTACTAACTCTCTGAATAGCTTGGTTGACGTAGAACCGTTTCGATTACCTGATTTCTGGCATAGTAATGTACGTGGATATTTTCAAACCGCTGAAATATTGTTCGACCACGCAAATGTCTCAGACGAAGTTACCAAGTACGCTAAGCTTCTCGATTCATTGCAAAAGAACCATGCTGTGTTTCCCAAAATAACAGACATTTTGCAAAATATCCCAAATGACCGCCCCTACTCCAATTTAAAAGCTTTCCTGTTGAAAAAATATTCCAGTACCACAAGTGACAGTGTCTCTGCTCTTTTGCACACTCGCCGACGTGGTGACGATTCAGTGCTTGATTATTTCCAGCGACTTAAAACGACTCTAGGCGACGCTTTTGAGCCCGAATCAAACTTCCAAACAGAGCTGCTTCGTCATTGCTTGTTGAATTCCGTGGACGTAGACGTACGAATGAACTTGTATCATTATAAACATTTACCCTTTGACGAGTTTGTCAAGCATGCTGACCAACTTTTGCAATGTAAACAGGGACTCCATATCTTTAGCTCTGCGCACACACAGTCAAGTACTCCTGTTTCCCCGCCCCCTCACAATCAACACGTCATCAACGAGCTCTTGGAAAGTCGTTTAAAAAATATACAGGAGTGTGTAAATAATCTGGCAGATAGCACGATTCGCCATCGTTTACATAACATGCCTCCATTGGATTCAAACTCATTTCCTCCCGGCGGCACTGGTTCCCCTTCAGAAAGACCCAACCTACATAGTTGCGGCACCAGTTCACAAACAAACACACAAGCAGCCAAAAGCCTTTGTTATTTCCATAGCACCTATGGAGACAGAGCATACCGCTGTGCTGGCCATAGTTGTGCCAAATATCGTCCCGGACGTTTGTCCATGTCAAAAAACGATCGCCCCAACTTCACGGCATAGGGGAGTGGAGTAACGGGGCAGCATTTAATGATCCCCTACTTTTTGTAATAGACAAGTCTTCTGGTGTCCGTTTTCTAATTGACACAGGCGCATCATGCAGCATTTTTCCATTGTCACACACAAACACAGCCTCTATTCAACCCAGTCCCTCAAAAACCCTTCCTACTATCGGCGGCAACATCCAAATCACTGGCACTTTGAAAGCCACCTTAAACTTGGGGTTGTCACGTTTATTACCTTTTGATTTTTATGTTGTAGATTTAGCTTATGGTATCATAGGCGCAGATTTCCTGACAAGACACGGCTTAACCGTAAATTTAACAGCTAGACAGTTGATTGAATGTTTAGAAGTGGAGCGTGCCACTTTTCATGACTCTGTGGAGAGCGAAGATGGCTTCTTAACCTCTAGTGACACCCCGCCTGATGCCAATCTTTTACAAACTCTCCAATCTGAATTTCCAGAGGTATTCGACGCTTCCCGCCGCTCACGCATTATTAGACACTCGATTATTGCCTCAGTAGAGTCTACTACCGAAATACCCGTCACTGCCCGCTCGCGCAAATTAAGCCCAGAAAAGTTTCGTGGGCTTCAGGCCGAGATAAAACGATTACTTGACCAAGGGATACTAGAAAGAAGCCAAAGCGCATGGTCTTGCCCAATTGTTATGGTATCAAAACAAGATGGTTCGTTCCGACTCTGCACGGATCTAGCGGCACTGAACAAAATCCTCAAAGTGCAAAAACATTCCTTGCCCAACATCAATGATTTCGTGTCGTTGGCACACGGCTGTAATTGGTTTTCTTCTCTTGATGTAAAAGACGCGTATTATAATATCCCTGTAAAGGAATCCGATCGCCATAAATTGACAATTACGTGCCCCCTTGGGAACTTTTCTTATAAATATTTGCCGATGGGCCTCGCTTCTAGTTCCGCATATTATCAGCGCTTAATGAACGAAGTTGTGACTGGAATGAGTAATGTTTTTTGTTATCTCGATAATATCATAGTGATGACGCGCAACCTTAAGGAACATAAACGGGTTCTGCGCACCCTTTTGAGTCGCCTGCGAGACCACGGATTGATTCTCAACTCCCGTAAGTGTGTCATTGCTGTTCACAGCTTGCTTTTTCTGGGTTACCGTGTTTCTAGTACGGGTGTTGCTCCATCAGAAGCTAAAGTGGCTGCGATTCAAAATGTGGACTTGCCTCGTACCAAACGGCAATTACGAGGGTATTTAGGAATGTATCAATTTTATAGTCAGTTTGTCAAAAACTGCGCTAAATGGCTGCAGCCACTGCACGACTTAGTAGCTCAATCTCCGAATAATCGACCGTTGTTGTGGAGTAAAAACCAAAAACATTATTTTGAATTGAGTAAGGCCGCGTTGGTGGAAAGGACCTTGCTAGCTTTTCCGGATCCCACCGCTAAATTCGAACTGGTCACCGACGCCAGCGGAGATTTTATGGGAGGCGTATTGGAACAGGTTCGAAATGGAAATCGTGAGCCTCTTGCCTTGTGGTCAAAAACTTTTACTCGAAACCAGCGCCAGTGGTCAACATTTGATCGTGAATTGCTAGCATGCTATTCTTCGATTCGCCATTTCCGTCATTTTCTTGACGCCAAGGATTTTGTTTTGCGCACCGACCACAAGCCAATTGTGCGTCATTTCCGTAACACCTCGAGTTCCTTAACACCTAGGCATCACCGGAATTTCGATTATATTGCCCAAATGACCAACCAAGTCGAATATGTCAAGGGAGAATCCAACGTGGCTGACTTACCAAGCCGTCCGATTGTGCAGCTAAAACTAAATGCTATTGTACCCACTATGTCAGCCACCATTAATTTTTTGGAGCTTGCAGAAGCTCAAGCAAACGACTCTGATTTAATGGAGCTGTTGTCAAACAATACAACGTCGCTAGTTTTGAAACAAGTTCCCCTTGTCAAACATCACACCCAGAGCTGGGCACCGCAAATTTAAACTCAATTCCGCAACCGCAAATTCCGCAAAACTGCAAGAGGTGTTCCGCAACCGCAAATCCGCAAGTTTGCGATAGGTTTGCGGTGACTTTTCGCACTTCCGCAACCGCAAATGCACATAGCACTTCCGCAAACTTAGACCGCAATATTTACTGTGATTTTATCTTCGTGATGACCTTTTTTATTTTTTAAGGTCAAATTTTGCCATCGACCAGACGCTGACCTCCAAAAAAAAAAAAAAAAAAAGGTCATCAACTCCCGGTCGTCAACTTCCAACCCTGAAAATAAGAGCATCCACTTTTTCCGAGCGGTTTTACCGCGGATCAGGCAACTCTGCCTATTGGTTTGCGGATTTGCGGTAAATTTCAATTTTTCACCGCAAATCCGCAAATATTTGCGGTAGGAAATTAGGTTCGCAAATCCGCAAATAGAAACTTGAGTCCGCAATTTGCGGATTTGCGGACCGATTTGCGGAAGTGCCCACCTCTGATCACACCACCATTTTATGTGACCAGTCCGCTGGTAGACTGCGACCTCTGGTGCCTCAAAATTGGCGCCATAAGATTTTTCAGTTTTACCACTCTTTATCACACCCCGGAATTATGGCCAGCAGAAAGTTAATTCAACGGTCTTTTGTATGGCCTGACATGCGGCGAGATATTACCAAATGGGCTCGAGAATGCCAACAGTGTGCCCGAGCAAAAATTGTTCGCCATAATGTTGCTCCATTGGAAACGGTTACTCCCCCCCTCACGACGATTCACTCACGTTTATGTAGACATTACTGGGCCTCTGGGGGTGAGTCATTATTATAATTATTTGCTGGTCATCGTAGACCGTTTTCCACGCTTTATGAATGCAATACCCATGGACGGGATCTCAGCTCAGGAATGTACCGATGCATTTATTCGACATTGGGTCGCGTGGGTAGGCTGCCTCCAGCATCTCTTCACAGACAGAGGAACCCAGTTTACGTCATCGACATGGAAGTCAATGTGTGAGTACCTCGGGTGCCAGTTACATCATTCCACTGCTTACCACCCTCAAGCGCAAGGCATGGTGGAACGCTTTAACCGAACCTTAAAATCAAGTTTACGTTGTACAGGCAATCCGTCTTTATGGTACAATCATCTACCTTGGGTATTACTCGCCCTGCGGAACACTCCAAAAGAAGACCTATGCCACGCCTCTCCTTGTGAGCTGGTATTTGGAGAATCTATGCGACTACCTGGTGAGTTTGTTGAATCGAAAGATGAACGCCTTGAACACACACTATTTGCGAATAATCTTGCCAAATATATCGCGTCCGTGCGTTATCACTCCCCATGTCAACACAACCGTCCTTCGTACGTTAAAAAGCGCTTTTTCTGCCGGAAACAACCCACGTATATTTAAGAATAGACATTCATAAACCCCCGTTGCATCCTGTTTACAAGGGGCCGTTCAAAGTGCTGGACAAAAGAGAAAAGAACTTTATCATCGATTTCCGCACGCACACAGACAAAGTCACTATTGATCGCTTAAAGTCTGCCCAATTAAGTCTCGACACCAGTCCCGTAGCAGTCCAACTTCGGGCCCCCCCCCAAAGTAAGCGCAAGAGCCCCTGCGCACAGGTCATATCACTTTAGAGATGTAAAATTGAAAAGCTGCATTAAGAAAATACACCACAATTTGTACATAAGTAAACAGGCTAATGTCAGAATAAAGCATGCCGATACCGAAGGTGCAAGTCATAAAAAATTCGGCACCGATGCCAGAGTTCAGTAGGACATTTATGCAGACACTGCGAAACGAAAGCAATGACACTGAAAAACATGAAAAAGTTATAAAAACACAGTATCATTTAAATAGTCTGGAGCGAACCTTTTTGTTCGCAAATGCTGTTATGACATCGTCATAATCAAGAGATCGGGCGCAGTCATTTTCGATTGACAACATGGCTAATGAAGATAGTCTACTGTCTGTCATAGACGTTCTATTAAAAGTTTTGATCAGTTTCAATTTGCTGAAGCTTCTTTCAGCGCTGGCAACAGTCACGGGGCAAGTTAGTAAGATTCGAAGTGCGATGTACACATTCGGATACAATACAAATAAATGAGTCTTTAGAAGATAGTTCAAAAAGTCTTGAGCCGTATTGAGATTGCGTTTTTTTTGTAAAATTAAAACAAACCGCTGTAGCTCAGCGCTCATTTCATCAGAATCAATGTCACCGAACTTTTTTTGGAACTCTTTACAGCAAGTAAGAAGAGCATTTTCTTGTTGCACAAGCAAAAGTTTGTCTCGTGTGTACAAAAACGAAAAGGCGGAAGAAACCTCACGTAACAAATTAAAGCGCTCCTTTATTGACATAATAGCCTGGTCTACTAATGGATAGAAAAAGTTGCTTTTAAATTTCAGTTCAGGAGTAGCTCGTTGTTCCTCTTCACCTTGGTAATCAAACAATCTTCTTTTCTTTCCACTTCTTGACGGAGGAAAAGAAGGATCAATATCCAATTCCTGTGCTATTTCAACAGCAGATGTTGCGGCACTGTCATAACCCGTTGTGCGATAGTTTTGCAAAAACTTTTCAGTTGCCTGAATTTCCGTTTCCATTGTATGAAGGGAGACTCCATACGATTGAAGAATCTTGCTTGCTTTATTGACTTGGAATAGGATATCATACCAAATAAACACCGACAAAAGAAAACTCCATTTTGATAAATGAGCTATCAACGATTTTGTTTCTGAGGCAGCTCTTCCATCTTTTCTTTCTATGGAAATGGCTTCCAAGTCTTTCAGTGCCAGCAACACCTCTTTTAAATTGTATCGAAGAGGTTTGATGCATTTAATTCTGCTTTCCCAACGAGTATCAGATTGTGACTTTATGGACAGCTCCACATGTTTCTTCAAAATTTCCCAACGCTGAGCAGAGGAAGAAAACAGCACATACAACCTTGTAAGTACTCCAAAAAATGTCAATGCTTCCGTCGATGAATTAGCACTGTCAACAACAACTAAGTTAAGAGTATGGTTTGCACAGGGCACGT
Source organism: Trididemnum clinides (assembly GCA_963675345.1). Taxonomy (NCBI): domain Eukaryota; kingdom Metazoa; phylum Chordata; class Ascidiacea; order Aplousobranchia; family Didemnidae; genus Trididemnum; species Trididemnum clinides. The sequence goes on along the minus strand of OY776288.1, from coordinate 140,417 downwards.
AAACAGCTTTGGGATTGATGTCTAGCATTCTTGCTTGGACCCCAGAATGTTTTCCTTTCATGTTAGCACCATTATCATATGACTGACCTCGACAATCAGACAATTCGAGTTGCAGTTTGGTCGCTTTTTCTAAGAAAGCGTCCAACAAGCCTTTCCCAGTACTGTCACTTATTCTCAAGTAGCCAAAAAATGTTTCTTTAACAACAGCAGCTTCTTCATTACATAGTACATAACGGAGAATGATAGACATTTGTTCATGATGTGACATATCTGGAGTGCAGTCCAAAATTATAAAAAAATATTTTGCCAATTTCAATTGCTGTAAATTTTCTTTTTCAACTTCTGTCGCTAGCAATTCAATTAGTTCATTTTGTATGGTAGGACTCAAATAGTGATCTTTAGTGTTTTTATTCTTGATTCTGTCTTGAAGCTCTTTTAGGATCGGATCTCTTCTTGCCAAAAGCTCAAATATACCCAGAAAATTTCCATTGTGAGGAGATCCTAAGACTTCTTCAGATCCTCTAAAAGCAAGATTCCTTTCCGATAGAAACAAGGCAATGTCGATAAGTCTCTCTAAAACATTTCTCCAAAAACGTCTTTCATTGAAAAAAATATTCATCTCGCGTTTGTCGATAGTGGATGAATTTCTTATCCCTTCAGCTAGCAACATCCATTGACTGCAGCATTCTTGGTGGGAAATGCCGTTTTCATGGTCTTTCAGTTTTTTCGAAAAACCCTCCCATGTATTTATACCACTACAAAAGGGGCTTAGTGTTTTTCCAAATAGCTTACAACAAAAGCAAAAAACTTGATCTGATTTCCCAGAATAAACTAGCCACGACCGTGAAACACTTTCACCATTAGGTAACACACGTTTATAATGGTTGGAGGAAAAACGTCGCCTTGGAGTTGTGTTATTATATGGAAAATTCATTATTAGTTGATGTGGTCCACGCTTTACTATATCACATCGTTGAGCATCAGAAATAATTTCAGGCCATTTACATGGGTCATCAGGGATAGGGGTAAATTGAGATTCAGTTATTTTTGATATTGAAGGTTGCGTATTGGCAGGTAAATCACAACTTACATTTTCTGGAAATTCACAATCACTTTGATGCTGATCGTCATAGTCTTCTTTTTCTTGTACACTATAGTTTTCTTCATCCCTCTCGGTACTAGTGCCAGGTCTACTCTGCTCAGTAATCTTGAAAAAGTCTGTCATCTTGGGCAATTTCGCTACAGCATCTCGAGCAGTGGCTGCTTCTTTTCTCTTTTGAGCACCACTTTTTAAACGTTTCATTCTATACAATGTCAATAAAATACTTTATCTGCACTCTGCAGTGTATATATATTGTCCCAGTATTTATAGCCAAACAGAATTCCAGACCATTCTATGATTGTTGCGTAACAACGGCATTGTTACGTCAATCGAATATTCAAGATTCTACCAGAAAATCAATCCAAATATTCTAGATTCTGCGAGATAAAATGACGTTGCATTCACTTATGATGTCACAAGCCAATTTCTTCCTACAGTTTAAATCGGTTGTAAACAAGTCTGCTAAACTGAAAATAGTCACGTAGCCAAAAAGCAATTTCAGACTAACTTGGGCCCCCAAAGTTGGCCTTGGCCCCCCCCAACTGGGGGGTTTGGGGGGCGGCTGCTACGTCTCTGCTCGACACGCTAAACCAAGACGCTTTTACCAACTCCATTCCAATGTCTCCTTCGATACAACCTCCTTATACTTTCGACCGCGACACTTACACAACATACACGACACGCACTGGCCGAGCGGTGAGACGGCCTATTCACTTGACAGATTACACACCTTAATTTCAGAAGCACTGGTCGTCACCCTTGCAAATTACCATAGGCTCATCATGTTTAGTTGTGACACAAAATCAGTCCTTGTAAATGCTATCGTATGTGCTGTAAATTTGCTTTGTGTTGCTTTGTGTTTGCGCTGTAAATTTGCTTTGTAAAAATGCTTTGTGTATTCGCTGAGTTGCTTAGATATTTTGCGGGGCGGTGGAGGACTGTAGCGAACGCCATGCCTTCGCTCTCCATATTTGTATTGTGACGTCATAACGCCGACTAACTATATAACCGCTGTACAGTATTATTTGCTCTCTTTTCCGACAACACGTGCTGTTCAAGAAACACCTACTGTGTGCTGTATTGCCAGCTAAAGGAAAGACCGTTGCGCTACAATACATTAGTAATTTTTGAATCTATAAATATATATGCAGATTTATAAATCAAGCATATTTGCAGTCTCAAATCCCCCAATGACTGAGGTAACTTGGAACAAGGTTAAAAAGGTTTAAAATGTTGATGGTAATTGAAGAAAATGTTATGGTAGTCAAATACAATGATTTGATACTTGTAGAATGAGCTGCAAATTGATCAATCTGAATCCAGTTTTAATTTATAGCCTCATTAACGACCATGTACTTGATTAATTCTTTGATTTAGTTAGTAGTTATTCAGTTTTTGTCCAGTATTGTCCCCTTAGCAAAGATGGCTGGATTCATTCCATTCCTTCTGCAATTGCTCTCCCTCCATCTTTTAACTTCAGTTAATTCAGGGATGGTTGTAAATAGGCATAGTAAAAGAATAGAAGACATAGTGATGGTAACATGAGCTTTCAATGTGAAATCTCATTGTATTCACTCAATGCTTAATTTTAACTAAAAAAATTGAAAATTAATTTTTTTCTTAAGGAAAAAAGTCAGGCTTTGTTATGTTGGTGCAACTGGTTTTTGGTCGCATACCTCCCCTATTATGCCTGTAGTATGCCAACTATATCTGTACTATGTTTACCATGCCTACCTTGCCTGTAGTATGCCTACAATATCTGTACTATGCCCACTATGCCTGTACTACGTCTTCTACAGTGCTATTCATTCTATGCCTACTTGTAGCCACTCCTCAATTCAGGCCATCCTCCTTCTTTAAACCAATCTTCTCTACCACCTCTTCCACTTGCTTTTTCCAGCTCTTCTTCAGTTATCCTCGCTTTCTCTTTCCTCTCACTTGAAGATCCAGAGCAACTCTCAAAATACTATTGTTATTCCTCCTCAGCACATGTCCATACCATCCAACTCCATTTACAGTTGCTAACCAGTCCATAGTTTCCTTTAACCCCAACATATTCAACAGTTTTCAGTCGTCTTTCTATTTACAACCTTCTGACTGCCCATGGTTCTCACCATAGGTCTCTCTGCTCTCCTTAAAATTGCTTTTTCATTTTTTTTTAAACACCATACCTTGCTTCCATGCAATATTTCTGATCTTACGCAACAACAATAAACTTTACTTTTCATCTAAGAGAAAACCTATTTCCAAGCAATAATTCTCCATATTTCCTGAATCTTGCCCAACCGATATTTACTCTCGCTGTAACTGCCACTTCCAACTTCCACTAGAATTTGATCTGTCTCCCAAATAACAAACTCCATTTACTGTCTCCACTTCATCGCCCAACTTCTCGATCTAATCTACTGTTCCTTTCATTATTCCTCTACATCTCGAGCCAACAAAGCCCATTGCCAACCTAACAGTAACTTTCTTTATTAAGGTATGCATTTAAATTAGATCTTAAAGGTAAATTTAATAGTTTCTGGTTCATTTTAGTTCGCAGTTTTTTTAATCAGTCGTTAAGAGTGCCACCACTGTTTTTTAAAGGAAGTGGCTATTTTGATGTGGACGGCATTTTACCCTTGGAAACTATTTTGCCATAATCATTCATGCGTATTTATATTGCCATAATTGCCACAATTCTGCAAGTGATGCTTAGAGACGTGCAGTCAGGGGAGACAAGTGGGGCAGTGTGTAAGAGGAGGCAAGTGAAGCAATGTGTAGTGCAACGGCAGAACATCTGACTGTAATCCGAGTTAAAATAAGTGCACTTCATGTGGCGACTAGTCACTTCTATCATGATAGCCACTGAACATAGATGGCATTCCACATATAAACTCAAGCGTTGTTGGTGACTTTCTGCTTGTGGTTTGTAGTTGGAGTTGCTACACAAGCCCCCTCCTCAAGCACGCGCAGCTAGCGAAGAGGTGCGATGTACGAAGGAGGTTGCAGCATGCCTTCCCGGCCAACGTTGAGAGAGTGAGGTTTGCCGGCCGAAGTAAGTGAGATTCCCGCCAAGATTTCAATAGGAAGGTTGCACACACGTGATCAAACGTCATCAAAATACGCTTTTGAAAAAAGTGGCTGACCAGAGTCTTTTTTGCAAATCAAATCGATAAACGTGACAGTTGTTGAATGAATGTTAGATATGTTGTTTTAGTAATGTTAAGGCATAAATTTAAAGTCAAAGTAAGATAAGAGGTGCTAAGGTTTGCTTGTTATTGCTAATAGTTGGGCTAATTTTATGGGCTAAGTATGCAGGCGTATTTGTAGCCAGCTTCTGTGAGAATTTCATATTCGATTAATCAGCGTGCTTGGGAATGCTGAGTTTAAGTTAATTGTGATGTGCAACTTGTACAGTGTATTTAGTGGCATAAGCATACTGAAAAGTTGTAAACCTGAATTATACTGTAGCCTAAATAACAGGGCGGGCTTCTGTACCGTTTGTCATATGTTCGATTAGATATTGATGGATAAAATCAGTACTTCTTTGAAATTTTTTGTCAATAGTGCTTGGCAGACCAGTCGTATTGATATATCAAATGCAATTTTGTGACCTTAACTACTTCCTAAACAAGTTTTTGACCTATTGCCTAGGCTGCTGAAACAAGGGTAATTAAAAACATGCGGTACCGATTTATTAATTTATGCGTATGAGCTCATGCCCTGTTTGCATGTCTTTCGTCATACTGGGCCATTACGACGGGTAGACTGCTTGACCCCTCCACCTGTTTGCCACATAAAGATGGAGGCATGCCGTCAAGTGCCTTGCCCATGGACACAACAAACAAGCTTGACGGCAATCTTACGGTACCTGTAGTAATGACGAGATAATGGTTGTTTTTGCTAATGTACCGACGAGTATCTAATTGGTATAGAGTTATATTTTACTGAGGAGCAAATGGTATGTAGATGTCACTTTGCTTAGGGGCAATTTTTTAAAATTGACACGCAGTACTAAGCTTAGACCAGCCAACTGAAAGACCTAATCTCAACCAAATTGCTTTTGATTAAATTTATTTGTTTCCAAGGATCCAACTAGCAATAATTCATTCCAATTTTTAATAAATTTGTCATTAGTTTTCAAAATAAACTTAAAAGGTGTTGTTGGCCCTATACCTTTCCAGCATAAATTACAGCTTTTGGTCAGCCACTTTTTTGGCGTAAAATGTGTGACGTTATATGCAACCTTCCTATTGGAAGGCGGTCTTGTCGTTAGGGCTCGGCGACTCGGCAATGGCTTGTGCTGTTGCACTGTAGACGCTGCCGTTTATTTACATTGGAGAAGATGTAGCTTCATCACGTCGGGTTCACGATTGTAGCGCAACGGCAGGACATCTGATGGTAATCCCAGTTAAAATGAGTGCACTCTGCGTGGCGACTAGTCACTTCTATGATGATAGCTACTGAAAGTAAATGGCATTCCATATATAAAACCAAATGTTGTTGGTGACTTTCTGTTTGTGGTTTGTAGTTGAAGTTGCTTAGGTTGCTACAAGTGCCTCACCTGTCCTTGTAATGATGATTATTGAAGGAAGATATTATTTGCAAATTTAGTGAAAACTCAAACATTTTTGGTGTTTTTATTAATGTGATTTGTGTCTTTTTTCTCAAAATTATTTTCTTGCACCAGTTTTGTTTTTGCCTTTTATACAGCCAAGCAGTAATGTACAATCGTTGTTATGCCAATGACGCGTTTTTGTGGCCAAAATCGCTGATATAGGCGAGGTGCAGCATTAACAACCTTGCCTCTCTTCAGACACTGAAAGTTCCATAAACTGAATGAAGTGTGCCTTTTTTCTTATTGGCAAAATCGCCACAAATTTATGCTGAACGGATAGGCATTTTAGGCATACCTCAAATCAGACGTCATAAAGAAAAAGATAATTCGTTTTTTTCTCGCCAAGTTGGAATAAGCGCATCGCAGAAGTTTCCGACTACAGTATAAGTTTAAAGTTTAAGGATAATGGAGGAAGATTTAATATTGAAGCTAAGAAACTTTTTAAAACTAAGCTTTCAATATAAAGTTAACATTTTAAAGAAAGGTAGGCCTATTCCAGATCTAAAAAATTTGCTTCAGACAACTGGACGAAAAAAGGTACCGGTAAATAGCTCCTTTCATAAGGAGTGGTACACAAGAAAGGAATGGCTGTGTAGATGTGCTTTAAGAAATCGTCTTTTCTGCTATCCCTGTCTCTTGTTCTCAACTAGTGACAATGTTTGGACTAAAACTAAAATTTGCCGAGAAGTCTTTGCAAGCAAGAGAAATATAATATTCACATTCAAAGTCAAATTTCTTTCAAAACGTTTGGAACTTCAAGAATTGATTTGGTCTTAAATGAACAGTAGAGACTCAATATCAACCTTCACAACTGCAAAGTTAAAGAAAATCGATAAATTTTAAAGGTTCTCATTAATGGAACATGTTACCTAGCTAATCAAGAGTTGGCCTTTCTTGGAAATGATGTAAGTGCGACCTCGTTTGATCGTGGCAATTACATCGAACTTATTTACGCTTTTGCTGAAAACGATGAAAGAATTTCTCATCATTCGGAGACTTTCACAGTGTTTTCTGGTTTGTCCAATCGAATACAGAACGATATAACTGAAGCAGTGGCAGAGGCTATTCGAACTGATATCAGAAAAGATATAAATATAGCCTCCTTTGCTGCTGTTGAAGTTGACGAGACAACAAATGTTACGCAAAAAGCTCAGATTTCTATTATTTTTCGTTATGTGTGTGAGGCTTTATATATAGTCAAGGAATTTTTTGGGAGGTTTGATGATGTGATTGAAGACAGACGAGCTTCTGCAACAGCTCAATATGTCTTGGGAATATTACAAAAGTTCAACTCTGTGGAAAAGCTGGTAGCACAGAATTATGACGGAGCATCTGTAATGTCATCTAAATTGAATGGGGTGCAAGCCAAAATAAAGGAAAATGTGACCAAAGAATGCTTTTGTATTGTTATGCCCACAAACTGAACTTGGTGCTCTTACATTTAGCAGAATGTATGCCTGAGTGTAAAGCATTTTTTTAAAACACTTGAGGGTTTAAGTGCATTTTTTAGTAAATCGACTAAACGCACTCACTTATTGGATAATGTTGCGAAGTGTCTTTGCCAAGGGCATCACCCACAAGATGGAGCTCAAATTCTAGATTGTTACAAACGGTCAGCATGTACCATTCTGATCTACTTATGATTTTCCGTGTTATTGGTGACGCTGAAGACAAGTGGGACAATGATTCGGTAATGAAGGCAGCTGGATTTGAGCGGTGGCTCTTATAGACGAATACTTGCTTGATTATGGCTTATGAGGAAATTTTTAATAAGACATGCATTGTTCAGAGTGCTGCAAAACAAATTAATACACTGTATTTTGCTGTGCACAAATACGCAACACGATTGATTAATTATGTTGAGCGACAGAGACAAGAGTTTGACAGTTTTTATCACCGATTTGAGCAGAAATGTGCAACACTTCATCATACTGACACCGGGTGATATGCGTCAAATAAAAGACAAAAGAAAACAAATATTTTTGTTCAACTAAAATCGAGGTTTAAAAATTTCAGTGAACTGTCCTTTCTGGGTTTGATGGATTGTTCAAAATTTTCCGAAATGGCTCAAGAGTTTGATGACACCAAATTACAGAGTCTGCCAGAAACGTATGCTAAATTTTTCGACTGTGTAAAACCAAAGGCAGATCTCATTGGACTCTACAGCTCATACAAACGGTTAGAAATGAATGTAAAACTCCAGCATAACTTTTCAGTTTTTTGTACCGGAACGATTTAATTCAGACAGTTCCGGAGGTGAAAAAGTTACTGAAGCTGGTGCTCACAGTACCCGCTACAACATCATCGATGGAAAAGATCTTTTTGTGCACTGAAGAGGATCAAAACGTATAATAGAAATCGAACTGAAGAAAAGCGCCCTTCATCCTTGGAAATAATCGCAATTGAGAAGGAGCGCCTACACAAGTTGCGACAAAATAAAGAGAATTTTTACAACAACGTCATAGATATTTTTGTCCAAAAGGATAGGCGAATGGATTTTTCTTTCAAATAAATGTGGAAGCATGCTGGATTTTATTTTATTTAGTTGCAAACTTTTATTTGTTGTTGATTAAAAATTATTTGTGCCTCACCAACCAAAAGTAGGGATGTGGAAGCGGTTATTTTTCAATCGCTTCCACACCTATCGCTTCCGTTTCCACTAGCAAAAAACGAGAAAACAACCGTTGACAAATTTTTTTAACTTTTGTGGGTCTGTAGCCTGCTTTCTCCTACACTTCATTATTTTGAGGGAAACAAAGCCTTCATTTATTGCTATTACTTTATCTACTTCACTTGAGCTTATTGTTCTAAACTACTCTGTGTTTCTTTTTCTTAGATATTAGAACTCTTGTTGAATGTAGATTAGTGCTTTTCAATCTTTTGGTCATCACGGAACCCCGAATGTACTTTCGCGTTTGTCACGGAACCCCCACTAACAAAAATTTAGAAATCACGAATTGCTTGCAAGAAAATCAAATATTTCGTTACCGGTACTACAATTCAAAAAATAATTAAACACTTCAACAAATAGACAGTTATCACAAGTTTCTTCACTACTTACAACCACTTTTACAATAGTTAACTTAGTGCTCCTCAGATCTAAACCGTATGAACACATATTACAGCTCTCGACAATAACCTGTCGACACAACAACAAATTACACTGTATATCGCTGATTTTTCCTCTCTATCCTCAACTAACTCTGACTTTGAGTTAACTTTAACTCTAATCATCATTACGGACCTTCTGTCCGTCCCCAAAACACGTATTGACTCCGATCTTTTTGGATAGTGAAGTGCAAAATTTCTGTCGCATATATATAGTACATACCTGTAAAGCGAGCAAAATTGAACTGCACCAATCAACAGCCGCCTCAACATGGTGGTACGGCCCCCAACCCCGTTTGGATTCGTTTAAAATGGCTGTTGGTTTTCCCGAGGGTCCCAGTTACTCTGGGCACTCCCCTCACACAAAGCATTTTTTCGCGGTGCAGTCCCCTGAACAACCGCAGAAGGGTAGCAAGCAGCCTCTTCAAAATTGGCCTGTCTTCTCTCTTCTCCTGCCTTTCTCTTGCCCGTCTTCTCATTCTACTCCTACTCATGATGAGCGGCAACGTTCATTCTAACCCTTGTCCCGTCTTTCCCTGTTCAGTGTGCGCTAGAAATGTGACCTGGGAGGGTAGGTCAGTGCAATGCTGCACATGCTCTAATCGGGCTTATTCAAAGTGCTCACTACTCTCCTTTTCTAGATTCAAAACTCTTGGCAGCTTTCATTCCTGGAGCTGCCCTCACTGCTGCGTCCCTGCTTTTTTTGGAGATCCCACACCTACCAGCATTGTGACTTGCTCCTCAGACTCCTCCAGCTGGTATACCTCCACTGCTCAATCTGGCCCATCTGACCCCTTTCTGCTAATGCAGTACTCGCACCATACCCTCGCCTTTAAACCTCTTATCCTTCTTCCGCCCACTTTGTATCTTCTCCCTCTGCTCCCTCACCACTGTCTTATGCTTCTGGCTGTTTCTCTTTACCTCCTGCTTTCTCTTCCCCTCCCTGACTCTTTCAGGGTTCTTCATTGGAATACTGGGGGTCTCCGAGCCAGGAGCACTGAAGTGCTACACTTTATTTTGTCTCATCCCGTTGACCTTATTTGTATCCAGGAATCTAACCTTACTTATCTTCCTCTTTTCGGATGCTTGGATTCTCTGCTCTGCATTCTGATTGCACCCAATGCCGGTCTGGTATTTTTTCTACTGATGTCACAGACGCTAGCAGCGGCATCATCATTTTCGTCAGGCAGGGTTATCCCTTTCTGAACTTTCTACTTCCTCTCTTTCTTCGCTTGACCCCTACTCGGATTGTGTAGGGGTCAGCATTCCTCTAAAAGACTCCTCCTTGCTATCATTTCTTAATGTTTATGATCCCCCTATTCGCTCTTCTTCGAAGAATAGCAAAACCAATTTCTTTTCTCCTTCTATTCTTCCCTCCTCCGCAAATTTCTTTATTTTGGGGGATTCCAATTGCCATCACCCCCTCTATGACTCAAAAAATACTTCCGACCCCTGTGGGGAGAAAACATTCGATTGGGTCATCTCCTCTGACCTTCTTTCCCTCAATAACCCTGACATACCTACTCTTCTTCATCGCTTCTCTGGCAGTCGCTCCTCCCCTGACATCTTTTTGTTTTATTCTCTCTCGCCCTATCTTGCTCCTGGAAGGTGCTTCAGAACCTGGCTTCTGATCACCCACCAATTCTACTAACCATCCCTTTTTCTCCAGCCTTTCGCCCCCACAGACGTCTCCCTTCCTTGAATTTTCAGATAGCTCGTTGGGATGACTTTGCTTTTTACTTTGACTCTCACTGTCGTTCTGCAGAGGAATACTCATCTCTTTCTCTTTCCTTTGCTGCAGTTCACTGTACTTCTCTGACACTGAATGCCCTCCTTACGATCTGATGCTCTGGACAGACAGCTCTGTTCCTTTCCCTTTTGGCAAAGACGGCTCTGGCGTACGTGCCAACTGCTCTCTCTGTGGCACCGAGGACACCCTTTTCTTTTTAGCAGGCCAGTATGCTCAAGTTTTTCCGCTGAAGCCGGCACCATTCCGCATGCTCTTTGGTGGTCTCGGCACCACCAACAAGTCTGCCACTTCTCTTTTCTTCTCTTCCTATCTGACTCTCGCTCTGTCCTCTCCTCCATCTTTCCTTTTTCCTTAATCTCTGGCAGGAACTGTTTTCTCTCTTCTCCTGTTCTATCAGGCTACAGTGGGTCCCCAAACACTCGTTTCTCCCGGGCAACGACTCGGCTGATGAGCTGGCCAGACGGGGAGCGCTAGTTGTTCCCTCAGCAATCCCTTGTAGTCTCTCTTCTCTTATCTCTCGTATCCACTTTTATCTTTTCTCGAACTGGAGGCGTACTGTCTCATCTAAATTATTCGACACACAGGTTCCTTCGATTTCCACCGAGGAACTTGTGATTCTACGTCATGCTCGCTGTGTTCTCCCTCGTCTTCGCTCCAACGGACACAGTCTTCTGTTAAGCTTCTATCTCTTTAGGATTGGCAGAATCAAAAATCCTTCTTGCAGCGCTTGCGGACACCCGTCCCAAGACACCTCTTATCTCATTCTGCACTGTCCAGCTACGGACTCTTTGCGCCGCTCGCTCGTTGGCGATTTTCTGTCTCTCTACGACCTCTGGTCCAGGCCCTGGGGAGTTTCCCGGATTTTGGGGCCTCATAGTCATTTTCCATGCCCCCATCCCTCGGAAGGGGTCTGGTAACAACAGCAACAGCAGCAAAACTGGAATTACAGACGCACTATCACGTAACAAAGGGAGTTAGCAAATTCAGACGTTCCTAAAGTTCTAAACAGAATTACGTCACAATCTGCAACTTGCTATCACAAGATTTCATTACTATTTATATACACGGAACACCACTACATATAAGAAATCAATATACTAAAATAAGAAATAAATACTAGTAATAAACGTAAAACCTTCGCGGTCCCATCAGAAAACCCTAAAAACTCACGGAACACGACTGCATGTTTTGCGAAGCCCTGTTGGAGAGCACTGGTGTGGAATGATCAAGTTGTTTCCGTCGTGAGTAATTTCTTTTTCAACATTTTCAACCCTCTGACCAAAGTTTGTTAAATTTAATCAAGTCATCATTTTTCTAGCTACGTTTCATTGACCAAACTATCTTTTTCTTACCCCCAATCGATATAAAATGTGATGCTAGTTTTTCTCGTTCTCTCGCAATACTGATATCGCACGTTCATTTAGGCATATAGTACAACTTCACCGTTTAGTCCACATTGGGAAATGGACAAAAATTTTTCGCCAAGTTACTCTTCAAGTCAAATAACCCATGTGGAAGCAGAAGCGGTAGAAGTTTTGCAGTAGAGTCGGCAACATGACAACTGTGAATTTGGAGACCTAGATATTTTTGGTGTACGCGATTAGTATCCGAAATTCAAATTTTAAGTTCTGTCGTTTACTGGTACCTACAACCTATGTCTATTCATGTATTAAGCTATCCTATTGCATTTATCTTAAAAATCACTTCAACTTGCTTAGTTGTTTACACGTACAAACTGCAAGTACCCACTTTTCTCAACTTCGCATGGCCATCACAACAACCAAATTCAATTCTATTTGCCATATTTATCCTCCATTCAAGAGAAAGAGAATTGTGTTGCTATACCTTGGATGGGACGTCCGAACTCGCTTGGGAGTTGGAATTATTTGCTATATTTGTACAGCACTGAATTAAAAAAGTCAAAAAAACTTTGTCGAAAACTTGAAAGAAAATGGAAAACTTCTAAATTATTAGTCCATAAATTAGCTTTTAAAGAACAGTGCACAAATTTTAACAAACTACTGCTCAAATCGAAAAGAGATTTCATTCTTTCCAGTTTGGACAAGTGTAAAGATGCCAAAAAGTTATATCAGATGGTTGGTAAATTCTTAAAACCAAATTCTTTGAAACAATTTCCAAATATTTTTTCTCCTTCTGAACTTCCAAATGCGTTTGCCAAATTTTTTCAAGATAAGATTCTAAAAATTCACAACTCTATGGCAAGCATTCCTCAAACTGAAAATAATTTTGATGAAGAAACCGAATATTTGATTGGCTCTACTTTTGATAATTTTTCCCCAGTAACAAATGATGAAGTAAAAAGTGTTTTGCATTGTCTAAATTCCACAAACTGTAAACTGGACCCCATTCCCAGTGCTCTTCTGAAAAAATGTCCTAGCACTATTTCAATTATTACTGACATCATCAACAATTCTCTCACTTCCTCACAAGTCCCATCTGAATTTAAAAAAGCAATTGTAATTCCTCTGCTAAAAAATTGTAATCTTGATTCAAATGTTCTTGCAAATTACAGACCAATATTCCATCTATCATTTTTGTCTAAAGTCTTGGAAAAAGTTGTAGCTGTTCAGCTAAATGAGCACTTATTGCTGAATGATTTACAAGATAAATTTCAATCTGCTTACAGAACTGGTTTTTCTACAGAAACTGCATTAATCAAAATTACTGATCACATACTTCAAGCTCTTGACTGTAAAACTTCCACTGCATTGGTAATGATTGATATGTCCTCTGCTTTTGACACTGTGGATCATAATATTTTGCTGCACAGGCTTTCAACTTGTTTTGGTATTAAAAATTCTGTACTTGCTTGGTTTCAATCTTATTTGTACAATCGTAGTCAAAGTGTTATTGTGAATAATATTGAATCTGATTCTTTTCAGTTATCTTCTGGTGTGCCTCAAGGCTCAGTGCTTGCTCCAATTTTATTTACTTTGTACATGAAACCACTTGGTCATATAATTAATAAATTTGGCTTTAGTTATCACTTTTATGCTGATGATCTTCAAATTTATTTTACTTTTAATGCTGATAGAGATACTTCTAATGTATTTGCAAGTTGTCTAAGAGCAGTTGAAGACTGGCTAAGCCTGAACAAATTGAAACTTAACAATAATAAAACTCAGTGCATTGTATTTGGTCGACAGGTGTTAAAAACTTCTGCAGATGCATTTGGCAATAATTTTTCTGATCACAGTATTCTGAAATGTGTTAAGAACTTAGGTGTTTATCTTGACTGTAATATGTCTATGGAAGAACAAATTAAATCTACTGTCAAAAAATGTAATTTTCAAATTCGAAATGTTGGCAAAATTAGAAAATATGTCAATGAAAGCAATTGTAAAATATTAGTAAACAGTCTCATTATCTCTCACATTGATTATTGTAATGCCTTATATTTTGGTTTGCCTGATCGTCTTTTGTATCGTTTGCAAAGAGTTCAAAACACAGCTGCTAGACTGGTTTCTTGTATTCGTAAATCTGCCCATATTACTCCAATTTTGATGAAGCTACACTGGTTACCTGTTCATTATCGGCTGAAGTTTAAAATTCTCTTGCAAATGTATAAAGTGGTAAATGGTAGTTCTCCTTCTTACTTAGCTAATTTAGTTTCAAAGCATGTTCCTTCCCGTTATTTGCGGTCTAGTGATGCAAATCTTTTTGTTGTGCCTCGAACCTTTTCCAAATTTGGTGATCGTAGATTTAGTGTTTGTGGACCTTTACTCTGGAATAATTTGCCAACTGATATAAAATGTGCTGAAACTTTAAATCAGTTTAAATCCCTGCTAAAAACGTTTTTTTACACAGAAGCCTTCGATACCTAATTATTTTTGTCATGATCTGTAGTTAGATTTTATTTCCATGTCGCTGACCGTGTTATTTGCCATTAGACTATAAAGTAGCTATTTGTTTTCAAAATGTTTTCATGTTTAACTTAAGTATGATAAATTATGATTTTTATAGTGTTAATTGCTTGATGCAAATCTTGCCAAAGCATTTTACATTTTTCTGATTTTGAATTTTGGGTGTAATCTGTATTGAATGTTACCGGTACTGTACTCCATGTAAATGATTGAAACGAGTACTGGCTACTAACCTATTTGTTCTAAGATTATTGTTATATTCCAAAATATTGCAAATTAATTATTTTATTATTGGTTACAAATGGTTTACCGGATGTAATGTGTCACAATGTTTTGTGATTTTTATTGCCTCTGCCATTTCTTTTAGTTCTGATAATTTGTAAGATTAGAAGTCTGTTTGTGTAACTTTTTAGCTTAACCAAATTTTTGATATTGTTGATTTTACTGTTCTGGATTTTTTGTTTTTGTTAAGCGCTTTTGATCTGACCTTCCGTCAGGAAAGAGCGCTATACAAATGTGCTATTATTATTATTATTATTATATTTGTCCATATTCTATTTGCCATGTTTATTCTCCATTCATGAGAAAGCAAATTGTATCGCTATATTTTGGACCGAACGTACGCACCTGCTTTGCTTAATGTCTGACTATTTCAATTGCAGTACTTATAGCGAGCATGCTCAAATACACACTTGGAAAGTTTGTTTTATTTTTACATTTAATTTGAAGTTCAGTTCCTTAGTTTACTTCTTATATCTTCACACAAATATTATTAAAATATGACATAGTGCCAAATCAAAGCCATACCACGTACTACGTAAACTGTACCAAAGTTTGGGTAAGAAGTGAGTGCTAAATGGCAACATATGCTGTTCTACTCAGAGACGTAGCAGCCGCCCCCCAAACCCCCCAGTTGGGGGGGGCCAAGGCCAACTTTGGGGGCCCAAGTTAGTCTGAAATTGCTTTTTGGCTACGTGACTATTTTCAGTTTAGCAGACTTGTTTACAACCGATTTAAACTGTAGGAAGAAATTGGCTTGTGACATCATAAGTGAATGCAACGTCATTTTATCTCGCAGAATCTAGAATATTTGGATTGATTTTCTGGTAGAATCTTGAATATTCGATTGACGTAACAATGCCGTTGTTACGCAACAATCATAGAATGGTCTGGAATTCTGTTTGGCTATAAATACTGGGACAATATATATACACTGCAGAGTGCAGATAAAGTATTTTATTGACATTGTATAGAATGAAACGTTTAAAAAGTGGTGCTCAAAAGAGAAAAGAAGCAGCCACTGCTCGAGATGCTGTAGCGAAATTGCCCAAGATGACAGACTTTTTCAAGATTACTGAGCAGAGTAGACCTGGCACTAGTACCGAGAGGGATGAAGAAAACTATAGTGTACAAGAAAAAGAAGACTATGACGATCAGCATCAAAGTGATTGTGAATTTCCAGAAAATGTAAGTTGTGATTTACCTGCCAATACGCAACCTTCAATATCAAAAATAACTGAATCTCAATTTACCCCTATCCCTGATGACCCATGTAAATGGCCTGAAATTATTTCTGATGCTCAACGATGTGATATAGTAAAGCGTGGACCACATCAACTAATAATGAATTTTCCATATAATAACACAACTCCAAGGCGACGTTTTTCCTCCAACCATTATAAACGTATGTTACCTAATGGTGAAAGTGTTTCACGGTCGTGGCTAGTTTATTCTGGGAAATCAGATCAAGTTTTTTGCTTTTGTTGTAAGCTATTTGGAAAAACACTAAGCCCCTTTTGTAGTGGTATAAATACATGGGAGGGTTTTTCGAAAAAACTAAAAGACCATGAAAACGGCATTTCCCACCAAGAATGCTGCAGTCAATGGATGTTGCTAGCTGAAGGGATAAGAAATTCATCCACTATCGACAAACGCGAGATGAATATTTTTTTCAATGAAAGACGTTTTTGGAGAAATGTTTTAGAGAGACTTATCGACATTGCCTTGTTTCTATCGGAAAGGAATCTTGCTTTTAGAGGATCTGAAGAAGTCTTAGGATCTCCTCACAATGGAAATTTTCTGGGTATATTTGAGCTTTTGGCAAGAAGAGATCCGATCCTAAAAGAGCTTCAAGACAGAATCAAGAATAAAAACACTAAAGATCACTATTTGAGTCCTACCATACAAAATGAACTAATTGAATTGCTAGCGACAGAAGTTGAAAAAGAAAATTTACAGCAATTGAAATTGGCAAAATATTTTTTTATAATTTTGGACTGCACTCCAGATATGTCACATCATGAACAAATGTCTATCATTCTCCGTTATGTACTATGTAATGAAGAAGCTGCTGTTGTTAAAGAAACATTTTTTGGCTACTTGAGAATAAGTGACAGTACTGGGAAAGGCTTGTTGGACGCTTTCTTAGAAAAAGCGACCAAACTGCAACTCGAATTGTCTGATTGTCGAGGTCAGTCATATGATAATGGTGCTAACATGAAAGGAAAACATTCTGGGGTCCAAGCAAGAATGCTAGACATCAATCCCAAAGCTGTTTACGTGCCCTGTGCAAACCATACTCTTAACTTAGTTGTTGTTGACAGTGCTAATTCATCGACGGAAGCATTGACATTTTTTGGAGTACTTACAAGGTTGTATGTGCTGTTTTCTTCCTCTGCTCAGCGTTGGGAAATTTTGAAGAAACATGTGGAGCTGTCCATAAAGTCACAATCTGATACTCGTTGGGAAAGCAGAATTAAATGCATCAAACCTCTTCGATACAATTTAAAAGAGGTGTTGCTGGCACTGAAAGACTTGGAAGCCATTTCCATAGAAAGAAAAGATGGAAGAGCTGCCTCAGAAACAAAATCGTTGATAGCTCATTTATCAAAATGGAGTTTTCTTTTGTCGGTGTTTATTTGGTATGATATCCTATTCCAAGTCAATAAAGCAAGCAAGATTCTTCAATCGTATGGAGTCTCCCTTCATACAATGGAAACGGAAATTCAGGCAACTGAAAAGTTTTTGCAAAACTATCGCACAACGGGTTATGACAGTGCCGCAACATCTGCTGTTGAAATAGCACAGGAATTGGATATTGATCCTTCTTTTCCTCCGTCAAGAAGTGGAAAGAAAAGAAGATTGTTTGATTACCAAGGTGAAGAGGAACAACGAGCTACTCCTGAACTGAAATTTAAAAGCAACTTTTTCTATCCATTAGTAGACCAGGCTATTATGTCAATAAAGGAGCGCTTTAATTTGTTACGTGAGGTTTCTTCCGCCTTTTCGTTTTTGTACACACGAGACAAACTTTTGCTTGTGCAACAAGAAAATGCTCTTCTTACTTGCTGTAAAGAGTTCCAAAAAAAGTTCGGTGACATTGATTCTGATGAAATGAGCGCTGAGCTACAGCGGTTTGTTTTAATTTTACAAAAAAAACGCAATCTCAATACGGCTCAAGACTTTTTGAACTATCTTCTAAAGACTCATTTATTTGTATTGTATCCGAATGTGTACATCGCACTTCGAATCTTACTAACTTGCCCCGTGACTGTTGCCAGCGCTGAAAGAAGCTTCAGCAAATTGAAACTGATCAAAACTTTTAATAGAACGTCTATGACAGACAGTAGACTATCTTCATTAGCCATGTTGTCAATCGAAAATGACTGCGCCCGATCTCTTGATTATGACGATGTCATAACAGCATTTGCGAACAAAAAGGTTCGCTCCAGACTATTTAAATGATACTGTGTTTTTATAACTTTTTCATGTTTTTCAGTGTCATTGCTTTCGTTTCGCAGTGTCTGCATAAATGTCCTACTGAACTCTGGCATCGGTGCCGAATTTTTTATGACTTGCACCTTCGGTATCGGCATGCTTTATTCTGACATTAGCCTGTTTACTTATGTACAAATTGTGGTGTATTTTCTTAATGCAGCTTTTCAATTTTACATCTCTAAAGTGATATGACCTGTGCGCAGGGGTTCTTGCGCTTACTTTGGGGGGCCCGAAGTTGGACTGCTACGGGACTGGTTCTACTCAAAGTGCATTTATTACATCAAGTCATGACAACGATTGGCCACATTGTTTAGCGACAATGAAACGTGAAATGGGTCCCAAATCAACAAACAGCCGCATACTTGACTATGGAAAAACGTCATTTGCTGTTACACATATCGGTGTAACTTTTAAAAATTATGCTCTATTTCAAAATTTTTTTAATTTCTGAAATTATGATCTATTTTAAAAAAGTTTTTATTTTTCAAGAGACTTTGGTTTTACCACAGGCGTTTGTTCCCGCAATATTTCCTAAAGCGTAATAAGCATTTTAAAGTTACAAAAAGGTTGATTTTTTACATATTTTTGTTCACAAAATTTACCTTTCTTTTAACTCAGCAACACAACCTCTCAAATCAATTAAAAAAACTGCTTTTAATCCAAGATTAGAATTACAATTTTTTAGTAGTATCCACGAGTAAAGTACTTTTCCATAAGCCCTTAATTAACAGAAATTTTCAATTTTTTAAAAGCGAAGATTGACCATAAGTTTGATGAGATGCTGACAACTTTTAAATATTAAAAAAATTTTTTAAAAAACATTGATAGTTGTATATTGTCTACATGCCGACGCGATGATGTAGTAGTTAGAGCGTCTGCTTCACATTCTGTAGACTTGGGGTTCATTCCCCTTATCGAGTTTTGCCAAAAGACTTTAAAAATATGGTGTCTACAGCTTCCGTGCTTGGCACTCGGCATTTAGGGCAGGCTGTGGAGAACAAGCCAGCAAGTTCGCTTGTTGTCTCCTTGGGCAAGGCACTTAACGGGGTGCTCTCACCTTTATGTCAAAGACAGGAGGCCCAGACACCTCGGAAGTGGCAACCCCCAAGCGAGTGCGGACATCCCGTCCCAAAGACAGCGATATAATTCGCTTTCTCGTAAATGGAGGATAAACATGGACAACACAATACAAAAAAAAATTGCCAATCGACAAAGATATCCTGCAACACTTTGAATAGAACTTTCAATTCATATATTTGTTTGTTCCCAAAAATTTCATTTAACCTCCACAAATCAACTGCCAACCTACGTTGCTAAGTGACGTCACCATAAGCAAAGAACTTTCCTAGTGGTTGAAAGAAAAGGGGAGGGTCTCTTTTTTTTGCAGTTACCAATAGAATGCGAGATTTGGCATGTCAACTTGCATTGACATTGGTCCATATTACAATTTCATGAGTTGAATACCAATGTCAGCGAGTTTTGACATGTACTGTCTTTTGTCAACAAGTGTTGACATTGGGAAATAATAACAATTATGGACCAACAATTTTTATTTCACTTCGTGAATATACTCCTTACAGTTGTTGATATTCCTGCCCTATTTATGGTACATGAGAAAGCAAGTTTGATTTCCTGCCACACATAGGAAGACATTGCAGGCAACGCATCTGATGCGAGTGTAGCTCTTGCATCCTCTCTGGTGATACCTGTTGCTCTGGCTTGATTAGACAAACTCTGGAAGGTGAACTGCCTCACTTTTCCGCAGTTCAGGAAGGGGGTGCGGAACCACCCTTCTTTGCCTTTGAACAGATCGGCTTTAGCTTCACCCTCAGATACTGCATCCTCTTCTGGCTGTGAAGGATTCTTCACAAACATCTCCCCGATGCGCAGGCGAAACTCTATAAAGTCCAGCATGTATTTTTTGGGTGTGCCACATTCTTTGGCAGCCTCTCTGTACAATATCCAAGCTTTGGATACTGCACAATCCAGAAAGTGCATGACAACTCTAACCAGCCATTTGTTGGTCCTGGCCTTTATTCTGTAGAGGGAGACCATGAAGTCTACCAAATCCACGCCACCCATACAAAGGTTGTAAAGCCTTACTACTGATGGACGTCGCATATCAACGTGGTCTCGATCTTTCTTGCTCCACCTCTTGACTGTATCCACTGGCGTTACAGCATGCGCAGTTGAGAAAAGGAAGACAGGTTTGCTGTCAAACCATTTTGTGGCACACATTTTTTGATCATCTCTTTCGAAAACCTGAAATCTACCACGGCCTTCCATCTTCATTGCAGAGTCTTCCTTGAATGTAATCCTCCGAAGAAGAAGACTTTTGATAACAGTGCCATTTCCAGAAATGTTGTG
The DNA here is from genome assembly GCA_963675345.1 of Trididemnum clinides. Classification (NCBI taxonomy): domain Eukaryota; kingdom Metazoa; phylum Chordata; class Ascidiacea; order Aplousobranchia; family Didemnidae; genus Trididemnum; species Trididemnum clinides. The sequence goes on along the minus strand of OY776288.1, from coordinate 119,826 downwards.
GTCCAACAAGTAATCAAAAAATGCTTTTGAAGTAAAGTACCTATCAAAATATAGGCTTGATCCAGCGGGAACATTGTTGTGCAAAGTAATGACGGCAGATGCTCAAATGCCCATGTCAGTAACTTGCTGAGCCGGTGGCGAAAAGTTCCTTCCCCCGTATATGCATCAAAGTCTAGTATGACACCATTTGGATTCGCAAGTACAAAAACTTTCAATTCAAAGGGGTTGGGTTTCAGAGGTAAATGCTGTCGTGAGGGCATATTCCCTTGAAATGGGATCATCATTTCATCCAGTGAGAGTTCAGGGGCTCTTGAGACTTTCAAACAACATTGGCGAAAAGCCTCCATGATCGGACGCACTCTCCACAAATGATCTGCCTTTTTCTCTTTTCGGGCATGTCAATACCTGCCCTGGCTCTGAGGAAGTTGCGTAGCAAGAAAAATCTATTTCTTGACATGTTATCGAAGATGAGAGTGTAGGAAATACGTTCCTTGAGCAAGAGCGTGCTGACTGAACCCCAATCGCTGGGAACTGTGGCAGTCACAAAGAGGAAGGCACGACAGTAAAATTTTATTGCAGCAATTTACGCAGTTGTGGCAACAATCGAATTACGTCCGTCTGTCACGAAATCCAACGATGAAAGAGAGTTGAAAATCTCCGACCGCATGGTCGGCAACAAAATACTGCACGCGTCACCACGAACTAAGTCGCTCGCTGCACACGTCTAAGTAAATCAGAACACTGCACACGTCACAAGGACGAAAACAACGGACAAATAACATGATGGCGGGAAAGGCAAGCCGATCAACGAGCTACCATGAGAAGACAAAAATAAACATTGTCTTGCCCTAATAAAAAAATAAAAATATGTGTGTGTGTGTGATTTTAGACACATACAACAATAATACACAAATACACATAGTAAAAACTAGAATCACACACAACGGCGGGAGTGAGGTGCTGAGCCGCCGAAAGCAAACTAACAAAAAAATAAAAAAAGGACAAAAAAATGCTTGGCATGGCAGCTCGATGAAGTGCGAGGCGCGACACGCTACAAGGGGAAAGCAAAAACACCTTGGCGCCAATACATCTTTATTCTTGGGCACTTGATACATCCCATCAGCAGTGAAATGCCAAGAAACTTTTTCATTTCTGTAGCAGACCAGTTTAGTTCTCTCCCTGTTTTTGCCATGTGCCTAATATTGGTATCTCGAGCGAGAATTTCAAAAATTTCCGCTGGCAAGAACATTTCCACGAATGCCAATGGGGTTGATGCCCCGCTTGAGCTATCTTCAGCATCTCGGCCAGGGAAATTCAGGCACAGTCATCATTGACATGCCATGATGACTGAGTCTTCTGTGTTTTCTTCTTTTAGTGGTGGGGGCTGCACTTGCTGACGGTTGTGGCATGGGTTTGACATGTACATTTTCTTTTTCTTTGTCCATGTTGTCATCTAACTGATCCACATCATCTGGCAGGAAAGACGGATCCAGTGAATCGTCGTCAAGGTATTCATCGTCGCTTTCCTCCAAAATTGCTGCGATGTCATCATCAGAAAGAAAAAAGAAATAGCAAAATTCTCTCATTCTTTATCATTTTAAAACAATTAAAATCGTACCGCTTGTCCCATTGGCAACAAGTGTTGACATAATATCCTTTGAGCCACAATGCAGCTAATACAGAAAATAATTTTTGAATCTCAGGTAAACACTACATGATTGTTCCTTATAGCTTGCTATTACTGAAGTTATCATGCTGTAAAAATAATTAGCTTACCTCTAGATGCAGGCTGCAAAGGATCCCTTCTTGGTCGCGGTGTCGTCATTTTTTTTATCCAATCTCGCGAGAAGACAGGACAACAAAAAAGCAAAGTAATCTTAGAAATCACTATTATTCACATCAATAGTTCAATATTTTTCAACCTGAGAAAAAAACAAAGACGTAAAACATCAGCAGTTGGAATAATCATCCTTGAAAGTATGTCAACGTATGTTGACAAATGGCTGTAGAGGTTAAATTATGGTATTTCCGTGTCAGCTGTTTTTTTTTAAAACAAAATCACGTGTTAACAACTAATTTCACAGGAGAACATTCTCACAAACTTTGGTCTTTCAAAATATGTGTGCAAGAATCAAGAAATAAAAAAAGGTCTACTTATATTTTCAAGTATAACTTCTTAAAAAAGGCTGTTTTTGTATTTAAAAATTCATAAATCTAGCTCATAATAGGCTGCGAAATAACAGGCTAATTTAAGCAAACATAAAGCTACAACCAATTTGACTAGACCATTCTTGGACGTGTTTGGCCCTTTTTGACTTATCAGCAGGGCCCGTCCCGTCGCATCAAAATAACCCACCTTTGCCGAAATGGGATGGTCTCGTCAAATTGGTTGTGGCTGTATGTTAACTTAAATTCGCCTGCTATTTTGTATCCTATTATGCGCTAGGTTTATGATATTTGCTTTCCTTTTAGCTTATACTTTATTTTTTAAAATTTGCAAAAAACTGGTTTCTTAATCACCAACCACAAGTTCACAAAATTTCCACCTTTTAAACACCTCTTTTTTTGTTTCATGTATATGGGGTTGACATCATTTGTATCATACAAAATCTCTTTTTTTTTTGTTACAGCGGTTGTGCGTTTTTCCTGAACCGAACGCACGTATTTGTTTGAATTATTGTCATTGAATTTGTGCAAAGTTGCGATTTGTTTAGAAAATAAATCATTAAACAAACTTTGTTTAGAAATAACACACCAAAGCAAAGATTTACTTGAAAAACTTTTTGATGATTTCAATTTTTTTGTTCAGAAGCTATCAGGACATGGCTCACTTGCGTTTAACTAGGCACTTTTCCAAATTTACCGGAACTGGTGTTAATCTTTTTGTGCCGCTTTTACATGTGGCATTTTTATTCCGCTTTTTAATAAAAAAAAAAATTTGCTCAAAAATGATCACCAGTATCATACGGTACCATACAGCAATCCATTACATCATGTCAATAACCCGCCACCGGTTTCGACCTTATTGGGTCTCATCAGGCGGGTGTAAAAAACACTCGATAATAAATATGATAAAAAAACAAATTTGCCATTGGGTGCAAAAAAAGAAAAATGCAATGTAAAACAATATGATACAGCAATACCTGTATCATGTGGGTCACATTCAAGGACACACACACACATGACATGGACAACAAGTCACATCGGTAAGCCCTAATAGGGGTGCAGGATCATTGTCAAGCCTTATCATTAATACATGAGTTGCTAGTTGCTAGCAATTTTCAAGGTGATCTCCTAGCAAGAGTGATCTGCCTCCAGCATCAAAGTACAATAGAAAAATGTGCTCAAAAATGATCACCTTGAAAATTGCTGGCTAGCAACTAGCAACTCATGTATTAATGATAAGTCTTGACAATGATCCTGCACCCCTATTAGGGCTTACCGATGTGACTTGTTGTCCATGTCATGTGTGTGTGTCCTTGAATGTGACCCACATAATACAGGTATTGCTGTATCATATTGTTTTACATTGCATTTTTCTTTTTTTGCACCCAATAGCAAATTTGTTTTTTTATCATATTTATTATCGAGTGTTTTTTACACCCGCCTGATGAGACCCAATAAGGTCGAAACCGGTGGCGGGTTATTGACATGATGTAATGGATTGCTGTATGGTACCGTATGATGCTGGTGATCATTTTTGAGCAAATTTTTCTATTGTACTTTGATGCTGGAGGCAGATCCCTCTTGTTAGATCACCTTGAAAATTGCTGGCTAGCAACTAGCAACTCATGTATAAAAAAAATACGGGTTCTATTTTTACTTTTTTTTCATTTTTGCTATTAATTTTGTCATAGCTGTACCAACTTTAGCCATATGTAAGGGACTTGAAAGAGTCCGTTATTGGATTTTTCCGCTACTTCAACAAACCATGTACAAATTTTGAGGTTCCTACTTCTTACTAAGGTTCTCACTAGTTAAGCAATTGAAAATGTTGCCTCAGGCAGGATTTGAGCTCAGTTCAATGAACCTAGTTTTTCGTTGTTAGTTGCCTTAACAATTGCTGGACTACTTAGTAATCGTATCGATGAGTGCTATTTTTAACTGGAGGTATAGACTAATTTGCTTTCAGATTATAACTAAGTATTTGCAATCTGGCAAATGAGATAAAATGTTAATAGGCTTTGAGCTGTTCAGTGTTAAGTTAGATTAAGAGTTGCTAATGATGCAAAAAATCTATTAACAATTTTACCTATTACATGTAGCAAGCGCATCAAAAATGATAGCAGTTGCAGTTCATTGCCAATTTTTGTTCATGATACCAATTATGAGTTGAGCTGAAGTTACTTACCTTCCTGCCATGGAGAAAGCTTTTGTTACTTGTAAGCTATTTTGCTGTCATCAGCATCTTACTCTTATCCAAAGGTTGAAATGAATATTATGGATGCTGTACATTGGACACTTTGTACTTTACATTTTGTACACTATAATTTTGCTTAACTATAATTTTGCTTAACTTTTAACTTAACTGTTTTCCAATTTTAATTGTTAGCTTTTTATGTTAATTGCTTAGAATCTAATGCATAAAGCACAATTTTGTGTGTCTGTCTTAACTTCTCCAAAACTGCTTGGTGTACTAATATCAAACTTGGCATGATTAATCATCTTTTCGGGGTGAGTGTCATAAGGGGATTTGCGACATCGCAATGACATCATAATCAAAGATATATTTAAAAATCTCATTCTTTGACCAAGGAAAACTGTTGTTGGCTTAAACAAAAGCCAGTACCACCCTTACCAACTTAACAAATTTTACTTTTTTATGATGCCATGTTATGTCATAATTAACAATTATTTGTAAAATTTGTTTTCTAAGTTTACTCATAAAATACTGATGGTAGAAATGCAATTAAAAGCATTTTGGGAGATCTTAGCAAAGGTCTTTTGATAAAAGAAATCCTATAGCAATCAATGATGAATTGATAATGCAACAACAGATTTTTTATTTATCCTTTTAAGCTTTGTAGGCATGCTTCAACTTGCTGTATGATGTCATAATGCTGCCTGGCACAATCAACATGGTCTTTTGCTACCAGAGATCATAATTTCACGATTTTTTCAAAAATTGCAACACTTACAGAATCAGTTTTGATTTTGTGAACTTTCTTAACTTTTTTAAAAAAATTAATGGATATTTCAAGGCATTTCCGATAATATATGACATGTACTTTTACTGTTGGTGTTATACTAAAAAAGCTAAACCTTAAGACTTGTAGTTTAACTTTATTTTCTCAAAAATGTGGTAAGCCAAGTAAAAACAGGATAGTTTTATGTGTAAACATGATAAGGTACTAATTCAGTGTTGTTTGAAAGCTAGATATATTTGTTTTCCAGTAATATGCTATTCTAATTAGTTAAGGTTGAGCATTAGTTCGTGATGGCTGATTGAAATCGGTTGTCATACATTATGTTTTATTGTTAGTTGAACAATTTTCATAATACACCTGGAAAACTGGTAGTTTTTAAAAAGAGTTAGTTTTTTGGTGCATTTTGACTACTTTTACCAAGCAAGCATGGTTCTTTGGCATTTTTAATTTCAGGCAAAAATAAGAGCAACACTATTCAGCAAAGTCTGTTTATGTTAGTGACAGAGTTAGGCCTGCTGATACTAACACAATCAATAACAAACGACACAGTAGTTCAGTTCAGTGCCACGTACCAAGAATAAACAGTAAATTTATTTACTCCTGTAAATGCTGTCATCACCTTTCTGTAATTTAATTGATTGTAACTTCTGTTCATAAAACTTAATCAGCTTATTTGTGCAGTCTGCTTTGGCTTTATCTATCTGAATTTGCAAAAAGATTTGTCAAAAAAATGAAGATTTAAAACTTTTCTGGAGTAGCCTACCAGGTAAAAGCACTCTAAATTTTGGTGCCTACACTTCAAACAAGGAAAATTGTTGCTAGAGCTATGAGAAAGGAAGCTAATCAGGAGTTGAATAATTTATATCATAATTCTAATAGTGTTTTCTACTTCCTTAGAAGAATGAAAAAGGAAGGGATGGATGTGGAAGGAGGAAGGTGCTTGAGAGGAGGAGACAGACGATTGGGTTTTATTGAAGAAGACCGGGCAAAAATTTGGAAGGAACATATGGAAAAGATCATGAATGAAGAGAACGAATGGGACCACATGGTGGAAACTGATGTAGTAGAAGGACCAGTGGAAAAAGTGGCTCATAATGAAATTGTGGAGGCAATGCAAAGGATGAAATCAGGAAAGGCAACCGGACCATCTGAAGTAAGTGTGGAGATGATAGTTGCAAGTGGTGAAATCGGGGTTAAAGTGATGATGGAACTATGCCAGCATGTATTGGATGGTAGAGGAATGCCTGATGAGTGGAAAACAAGTGTGATTGTACCTATCTTCAAAGGAAAGGGTGATGTGATGAGCTGCGGATCATACAGAGGAGTGAAACTGCTAGAACATGCCATGAAAATCGTTGAAAGAGTGCTAGAGAGGCGAATACGAACACTAGTCGATTTGAATGAAATGCAGTTTGGATTTATGCCAGGAAAAGGAACAGTGGATGCGATATTTATTGTGAGAAGAATGCAGGAGGAATATCAAAAGAAGGACAAGAAGTTGTATATGTGTTTTGTTGACATGGAAAAAGCTTTTGATAGAGTGCCAAGAAAAGTGATGGAATGGGCCATGAGAAAGAAGGGTCTATCAGAAGTAATAGTTCGGGCAGTTATGAGCCTGTATGATGGTGCAAAGACAAAAGTGAGGGTGGGATCTGCATATTCAGAGGAATTCGAAGTAAATGTTGGTGTACATCAAGGATCTGTGCTGTCGCCACTATTGTTTGCAATAGTGGTGGACGTTGTTACCGAAAATGCAAGAAGGGGTGTGGTTAACAAATTACTATATGCAGATGACCTTGTTATCATGAGTGAACACATGGAAGACTTGAAGGAAAGGTTTTGGAATTGGAAGAATGCACTGGAAAGTAAAGGTTTAAAGGTCAACACCAGAAAAACAAAATTGATGGTAAGCGGATCAGAAGGCGAACTATACAAAAGCAAGATAGATCCATGTGGAGTTTGTGGAAGGAGAGTCATGGCCAACTCAGTGTTGTGCACAAAATGTGAAAACTGGGTTCATGGCAAATGTGCAAAAATAAAGAGAGTTACCGCTAGGTTGGCAACGCATTTTGTTTGCTTGAAATGTAAAGGAATAATGGAAGGGACGATGGACTCAATCGAGAAGTTGTGCGATGAAGTGGAGACAGTGAATGGATTTTGTTATTTGGGAGACAGACTAAATGCTAGTGGTGGTTGTGAAGCGGCAGTTACAGCAAGAGTAAGAATCGGTTGGGTAAGATTTAGGAAATGTGGAGAGTTGTTGCTTGGAAATAGGTTTCCTCTGAAGATGAAAGGTAAAGTTTATTGTTGTTGCGTAAGATCAGCAATACTGTATGGAAGTGAGACATGGTGTCTGAAAGAAAATGAAAAAGCAATTTTGAGGAGAACGGAGAGAGCTATGGTGAGAGCCATGTGCGGTCAGAAAATTGTAGACAGAAAGACGACTGAAGAACAGATGGATATGTTAGGATTGAAAGAAACTATAGACCGGTTAGCAACAGCAAATGGAGTTAGATGGTATGGACATGTACTGAGGAGGGATGACGATAGTGTTTTGAGGGTTGCTCTGAATCTTGAAGTGACTGGCAAGAGAAAGCGAGGACGACCGAAGAAGACCTGGAAGAAGCAAGTGGAAGAGGAGACAGAGAAAGTTGGTTTGAAGAAGGAGGATGCTCTGAGACGAGACAAGTGGAGGGACGGAGTGCGAGAAATTGCAGAAGGAATGGGGTAAATCCGGCCATCTCTGTTAAAGGGAAAACACCGGATATAAACTGAATAACTACTACTACTACTACACTTCATAAAATTTCAATTTGTAGAAAAAGTTAATTGTTTGGTACATTTTTACTATTCTTTCTTAAAAAGCATCTTCTTTGGCATTGGGTATTTACATTTTTGAAAACATTTATCTAAAAATGAAAGCTCTAAACATTTTAAAATCTAGCCATCAGCAAACAAACTAATTGGTAATTCCCCTACAAAAACATAGAAGCAAAGATGATTCTGTTGTATCTTATACAACAAAATATTAGTTTTGAGCTACACATCCTCTATAAAGCCATTTCCTTTGTGATTGGGTGAGGCTGATGCAGCCGTCTGATTTGATATTTTTGACTTCATCATTATTAATGGCTACAATTGCAATAACTTAACTGTAGGTGCATCACTTTGGATTACTTTGTTATTTCCAGCTGTGTATATGCCAAGACCGATTACTAATGGCTACTATTGAAATAACTTAACTGTAGGTGCATCACTTCAGGTTACTTTGTTCTTTTCAGCTGTGTATATGCCCAGAGGCTTTAGGTCTCACAAATAGGCATTCAGCTATGAAAAAGTCATTGTAAACCTTGCACCTAATCGACAAAGCTGCATATGGGCGTAAGGGGCATTAACAATTTATTAAAATGAATATGCCAGGAAACAATAATGAGTATACCACCCAACCAATTTAGACGAGACCATCCCTGGACGCGTTTCGTCCTTTTGGACTCATCAGCAGGGCCCATCCCGTCACAAGCAGAAGTAACCCACTCATTAATGTTATCCTTAAAAAAAATCCAACTAAGCACATGTAGAAGCACTGAGACTTCAACTGACGACATATTGCGTTGCTTAACAGGGCGGGTTGACAAATTGGTTGATTTTGGCTACATATCCACTGGGAGATCAGTTTACACACTGATCTGAAAGAGCAGATTAAATGCTGCATATAAAGCCTAGCGCCTTGTCTTTGCAATGCCATCACACTTGTGGCGAGTGCGTTGACAATTCACAAGGTGGGAGCCAGGCGACCTTTGATAGACGTGTCAAGCAAATCCATGCCAACGAATGGATTGGATGGATTTGCTTGACACGTCTATCAAAGGTCGCCTGGCTCCCACCTTGTGAATTGTCAACGCACTCGCCGCAAGCGTGATGGCATTGCAAAGACAAGGCGCTAGGCTTTATATGCAGCATTTAATCTGCTTTTTCAGATCAGTGTGTAAACTGATCTCCCAGTGGATATGTAGCCAAAATCAACCAATTTGTCAACCCGCCCTGTTAAGCAACGCAATATGTCGTCAGTTGAAGTCTCAGTGCTTCTACATGTGCTTAGTTGGATTTTTTTTAAGGATAACATTAATGAGTGGGTTACTTCTGCTTGTGATGGGATGGGCCCTGCTGATGAGTCCAAAAGGACGAAACGCGTCCAGGGATGGTCTCGTCTAAATTGGTTAAGTGGTATACTCATTATTGTTTCCTGGCATATTCATTTTAATAAATTGTTAATGCCCCTTACGCCCGTATGCAGCTTTGTCGATTAGGTGCAAGGTTTACAATTTCCATATCTTTGCCTATAATTTTGAAAAAGTCATTAGAACTGGTCCTAGTATTTAACTCTTTTGCTCCCGCGTGAAAAGCGAAAAAAAATGTCCGTAAGGTTGCAGTGCGAAAAACTGTCATAATCAATCATAATTATGTACCTCAAGTTTGTTTGTAAATCATTACTCAGCTGTCTACTTCTACATTAAGTGTGATATATCGTTGAAATCTACATTTCTTGAGGATTTCAAATAGAAAAAAAAAATTTTTTTGAATATGCAAATTTTATGCAAATGAACCCCCCCAACTGGGGGGTAGTTGTCTTTAAAATTAAAGTAGTACCCTAATCTCAAAGATCACTACAGACTTAATTTTCTACCAATTTTTTTAGATATGGTCGCAAAATGATGCTAAGGAAATAAGCTTTCAAGGTACATCAATCAAAACTTACCTAAAAGCCTAGGTTTTCTACAATTTGCAATTTTCTGAGACAAATGACCTTTTTTTTGACTGGTACCGACCAGTACCAAATTTTGGTAGTTAAATTCAGTACCTAAAATACGATCAGTTATTATCTGCTAGAGGTTAGCCTAAACCATGTAACATTATGTATTTTTGAACAGGGAATTTCTTCAAGATTCATAAAATATCAAGTTTAAATAGAATATGCTGTCACTGACAATGAAACAGCCGCTTGTTTACACCCTTCCCATTTCTTGAGAAACCAGGGGGATACAGCAAACTTTGATTTACGAAAGCCAAATTTCTGCTAGCTTTTAAACTTGTATTTTGCTTTTTGTCTCCTTGGAAATTTGATACAAAATGACGACTTTAGTGGTGAAACATTTGCAATTTATTTTATCTTTTTATAGGGTGTAGTTTTTCTAAAAATTATAATTTAGTGAAGGCAAGTCAAAACATTTTGCGGGGATTTGAACTGATATGATGTACAGTACTCATTTTTGATCAGTAAATATATACCACTTAGTCTAAACTATTTAAAGTTATATATTGCTGGAAATCAAATTTCCTAAGCTTTCAAATGAGACCAGTATTTAGCAACATATCATATACTTTACGCACTAAATTTACTTTTATCTACTTACCATTCAAATTTGTTTGGGGGGGTTTTGAGACCCCTAAAAAATTTGGAAATTTAAAAAAGTAAAATTTATTATTATCGCTTGAAATTTTGTCAAATGATGCCCCAAAAGAGTAGTTTTCAGACTGTGTCAATGATAAAGGGTTTGGTTATGTGGTAAAGATGTAATCTCAATTCGATTTTAGTGTAGTTGGCACGTGCTGAGAATTTGGCCGATTTTGTCGTCTGCAACTGGGTTCTTGTTCATTTTAACCCATTTTGGGTATAAAAATCCAAGGAGTAGGGCACAAATTATACATGTTCCAATGCATGAGGAAATAAAAATTGGATGAAAAATAAAGTCACAAATCGATTTTTTAGTAAACTAATTTTGTAACTCAATTTAAAAAAATTTGAGGTAAACACTGAAAACATGAGATCATCAATCGATGATCACGGGAGCGAAAGAGTTAATAAGGTATTCCTGAAAATACTTAGGTAAATTACTTTGGCACTTCTCCTTCCCATAACTGTTTGGAATCACTGGCTGTTCCAATTGTAACCAAGTTTAGTTTATACTTAGAACTCTAGCCAAGTAAGATGTAGCTAGGAACTCCAGAAACTTTTAAAAAATAGTGGCAGATATGTGCAACCCCATAATGGTTTTTTAAGGCTTAATTACTTTTCTTTAAAAAACGGTTCTTTGAATTTTGAAATGACAATTGGCTGTGTCAACAGCACAGTTAGCTTTTTATTGATGTTTTACAAATATCAATTTAGTGAAGTTGGCTAATTGATATTCTTATACTCGACAATACTAATGAGGGTGTTGCTATTTTCACAACTTAACTGTGAGTGTTTGATTTTAGGTTAGTTTGCTTTTTGCTGGCTGCATTTATGCTAGGACCACACAATATGCGCTCAGCCAGAGACACTAGCTCATGCAAATACCCAAACAACTATGATAAAGTTGTAAGTAGTGGGCATAATACTTGATAGTTTAATCTTGAAAATACAAATCAGTTAAAGTAATACAAGAGGCTAGTGATGCACTTTAAGCAATCTGTAGCCAGGGATACTGTTTCAATATATCACCTCTCAATGCAGTTGGTCATTGACAAGAAGCTAGAGGCTTTGAATAAAGCATAGCTCAGACCGTCACCTTTGTGCAACTTATATTAGATCAACTGTAGTGGATGGTATGTCAGTACTCTGCAAAGCTGTATTACTCATATTACATACCATCCATTACAATGGACCTAGTATAGGTTCCACAAATGTGATGGTCTATGCTATGCTTTATTCAAAGCCTCTAGCTTCTGGTCGGTCACCAACTGCACTGAAGAGACCTGATAGATCAAACCAGCATCACTGTCTGCAGTTTGCTGAAAATACATATCAATTACTTTAGAGCCCTTTTACAACTTTGATATACTTTCAATTGAAGTACCAGCTCATTTTAACAAATAAAAGTTTGTTCGGATTAAGAACACTTATGGTGAAAGCAGTACAAATAAGATGTTATGGCTTCCAGAAACTTGGAGACATGTGATGGCTCTGGGCATTCCCAAGCAAATGTTTTTTTTTATCAGTTGCATTTTAAAAATGACAGTTTTATTTTGGAACAAGATTCTGCTACATGAAAAACACAAAGTTTTTGTTACTGTTTTCACAACAATTTATGGGTGCAGCTGGCTTGGTCAGCTGAACCAATATTGTTAACCTTGACACTACTGATGGGAACCCTGCTCGGCAACCCAGGAAAGCTGGCTAGTTTGCATATAAGCACACCTCTAAGGGGATTAAAAAAAACTACAGTTCACTATGTTTCATTCTGAAACTGTCTTTTGAATTAACATTAAGCAGTGGCTATTTTGCTATCAATGACATTTTACCTTTGGTAGCTATTTTGTAGTGAGACACTTGTGATTGGTCAATTTTATAATTACTTATTAAACATTTGGCATTTGGTCATTTCTGATTGGTCAATTTTAATAATGAATTAAAAAAATTTTGCACTCTGGTCTACACTCTATACCAGTGTACACACTACCCTGTACATTTCACATATCGGGCTAACCCCTCCAGTGTACACTGCGTATGTCTAAGTGCCCTACCAACAAAGATTCCACTTCATAATCATTGTATTTCAAGGCAGCTGTACTATCCACGCTCCACGGCATCACTGCCAGAATTGTAGCAATTATTGCTATGTAAGCACACAGAAATGGTGATGGCAAAATAGCCACCAAGCGTAAAATGCTGTCAATGTCCAAATAGCCACTTCCTTAGCATTTAGCTGTGTTATCTAATTGGATTCACTGGTGTACAGAAAAACCACTAAATTGTCAAAACTCGCAAAAAGTTATGCAATGTGCAAAGAAAACTTTTTCTAAAGCATAATTGTGAGTGCATAGCTGTTGCAGTCTTTTACATCAGCCTGCACACAGTGACACCAGGTAAAGTAAGCAGGCCACTGAAAATTCATTTCATGGAAGGCATCTCCCTTGCAAATACATTAAAACTATTTGATACATGGTTTTAAATGAAGAATAAGTTTTACTATTTTTTGCAGTAAATGCCTCTAAGTGAGACCCTGCAGTTTTCACATGTAATTGCCAATATTGGCTTGTCAGTTTTTTCCACTTGATTTAAAAGTTGCATTTACCAAACTTGCAAATATTTGCATTCACAAATTTCTCCTTTTTCCTTTACTTCAGTCAAATTGCATATGCTTTTTTCATATGCTTTTTTTCAAAGATAAAATATATGTGACTTCTTTTCTTGCATTTGGTAAATGGTTAATTAAATCTTAATAAGAGCAAATAATATTTTGCTAGCTATTTTACTGCAAGTATTATCAACCATTTTGTGAACAAGCTTCAGAAGCATATGTAACCTACCATTATTTTCACCAAAATACCTAACCGGATAGTGATGTTTCTAGAAATTGACTGAGTGGTTTTTGTGCTTTGTGAAATCAATGGACAAGATTCTGGAGAAATTGTTATCACTTGTCAATAGCATTGCTTTCTGATCTATGTTGAGAATAAAAGCAAGACATACTCACTATGATTACTATATAGTACAAAAAACTTAGGTTTCTCCTTATAAGTTGTGTAGTTTTGGTCATCAAATACTTTCCAATTTTCAGCAAAATTTTACTTGCAATTGTGAAACCTTGTTGCTTAATTGATTACCATAGAGAAATGTCACTACTTTAATACTAGCATTACCAGGATTTGCAACTACCTAGAATTACCAAGCTCGTCAATTGATGCACACGCTGTTTTGTGAGTAAAACCCTAAACTCAGCTCTTTAATTGAGATGAAAAATCACAAACTGTGTTATATTGTTGAAGAACCAAGCAAAACAAAAACAGAAAAGAGTTAAAAGACGAGTAAACAAGTGGGAAATACGCGTTTTTATGAGGTGCAAGTTTTACATTGTTTAGCCTGACATTTACGACATACAGTTTTTTTTGCAAATTATGCAAATATCTGTTGTTCTGTTTCTGCAGTCTTTTCTGCAACAAGTTTTTCGTTTTTTAGGTGTTGTAGCACACTCTGCAACAGCTGCATTGCTTTCAGTTTGTAGCCTTTGGTTTGGAGTGCCCCCTGTCAGTTTTTCACTAACTCTCTGTATGAACATTCTACGGCTTATGCTGGAATTGCAAACATGCTTGTAAATATTCCAGCTATTTATGAGTGCCATGTCTATTACATTATAAAACACATGGATTGGCCAGCATCTGCTTCCAGCTTTTACAGAGTAGCATCTTGACATTTTGTCAAGAACATCAACTCCCACCTTAGTTTTGTTGTAAAAAAGTACTGTTTCGGGTTTTTTTTTGGGTTATTCTCCGACGGAATGGCAAAATTTGGGTGCAATAAACTTAGTATGTTTACAAATTTTGACTTCTTACACTGATATTTAGTTATAGTAACTGTAGCAACAGCAGCATCTGCTAACTTGACAATGGTGGTGTTGTGTAGGCTGCAAGTTTCTCGCAGATTGTTTGGTATTTCTCTTTGGTTCAATCGGATCGTACCGACAAGGCTGCAGCCTTGTTTTGCCCGCAGGAAACTAAGATCTAAGGATTTTAAGTAATTGTCGCTGGTTACGTTGAGGCCCTTCTTGAACAAGGGCATCATAAGTTTCATCACTATGTCAGTAGGCATGCTAACATCACCACTCCTCTCCTCTTTTCCTACATATGGAAAACTGTTAAATGAATATTTTGTTTCAACATCAATGGCCATCCAGAATTTTATCCCAAATTGATCCGATTTGTTGGCCATGTATTGTATAAACTTGTATTGTGCTTTACAAGGGAGTAGCTGCTCATCAACGGTAATATTAACGTAAGGCCTGATGCCATCTGGCATTTTCAGTGAAAGGATTCCACAAAGATGAAGCTAAACAAAATTTATCCTTTTTTAGATTTCGTCTTCTTTCAGACTTCAAGTCTAATCATAGATATTTCATAATCTCAAGAAATCTGTGACAAGGCATAGTTTTGCTAAACAAGGCACATCCCCACAATCTATTTCACATACTGAGGATTGGTAATGTTCAACCACCAATAACTCCTCGGGAAATAAGACCAAGAAACCTCTCCAACTCATCCAAAAATATCCTCCAGTTAGGATCACCTGTAACTCGTTGAGCTTCAGCAATAGTGCATTTTTGGATGTTTCTCAGCATTGGCTAGTTGAAAAGAATCCGGAACGATGAGAGAGAACTATCAAAAATGATGCAAGAGGAAGCATACACAGTAGGACCTGGTCAAATTTTCATTGTATTTTGCTGCTGCAAGTGCCCACTAACAGCTTGATTTGGCGCTAAGGCCAGCCAACATGATCCATCTTTATCATGAAAGATCTGCTCATCATCTTCTTCCTCAGCTTCAGTGTTCACGTTATTTGGAGAAACAGCAGCTCCAGAGTCTAATTCATGGTCATTATCTGAATTGGAGGATTCCTCATCTGATAAGGTTACTTGTACTACCTCATTTTCTACATCATTCATATCATCATCAGACTTTTCCTCGTCCAAACAATCTGACGAAATATCTCGCAGCAATCCTCAAGCTTGAGTAGCGGGTAAGTCTAAGTGACATTTGTTCCTTGAAAAACAAAGCAATATAAGCCATCAAACAATTTTCTCACAAATGCTATTGAAAAGCTATGATGATTTACTAAAATTCAACAAAACATAAATCTACTTCTGTTTGAACCAACTACATCCCTGCTTCTGCAGTATCATACACTCTGTGTAAATCTACATTACATAGCTTCTGTACACTGACAAAAAGTTACAGTTTGTGAGTGCCATCTACATGATGCCATTATTTCACAAGACCGTAAAAGCCTTGCCAAACAAAAGGTTATCTAAGGTAATTTGTCAAAATAATCTCACAACAGCAGCGTCGTTTACACTTCTCAGCATTAGATAAAGTGCAGCATCAATTGATGCACTTGATGATTGTAGGTAGGCATGAGTTTATTTCGGTGACGGATGACAAAAACTTTCTGAAACTAACAGATTGTGTGCATCTACGAAACAATAAAAGTCAAAAAGTTTCAATAAAAAATGTGGTGTATGCTTCAAGTAACAAAACTTTAAAAATGAAAAAATGTCAATTGACTCGCTTGGTAATTTTAGTGTTAATTATATACCATAACCAAGCAAGAATTGAAGTTCACCAGTAATCTTTGTTGTTGAGTCATAGTTGTGGTAATTTACCTGATATCCCATTGTTTCATAAAAGTGATGTTTCTCGTGCTTGTGCTGAGTATTGGCAAAAGATAAATTTCATTTACATGCACTGTTAGGTTGACATTCTGAAGCACTCATAAATTACTGTTGCAAAGTTCATGAGTTTGAGTGACCACATTTGACTTACATTAACTTACTAAACGGAAATAGCCAGGTATTTTTGCCACTATCAATTAGTTCAGTAGGGTACTTGTTTGCAAACTTTTTAGGCTGACTCAATCACACTAATTATTACGTCTCTGAATTGCCATGTCAGAGTTTTTCCTCTTCTCCCCTCTGCAAATTATGAAATCTCAGCTCTTGCACTCATAAAATTGTTTGCTCTTGTTTTTAAGTAATCTTCAAAGATATTTGATCTGCAGTTAACTTGAGTTTTTGCATTAAAAGACATTGCAAAATAAACATGATAAAAACTCACAAGCTGGTGTCTTAATTGCATTAAAAAATAAAGATGATTTGTGACAGAGATTCAACCTAAACTAGCACTTTGTTTAGCCTTTACGTCAAGAAAAATGGGAAAATATTTTCTTGATGCCTTGTTTCATTATTTTATGTGGCCAACAACCCTAAAAATTACTTTGATAACTCTTTTGAGGTCACTTATACAATTGAGAAAAATATATAACCGGGCCAATTATCTCTGAGGATTTCCAAAGTGGCCTCATGCCAAAAATGATTAAAAAGCCCTGAACTAGATAGAATGCGATAATAAACAAGATTGGTCTGTGGGTAAAAAAAAGAGTGCTGTTATCATGAATTGACATGATAGGCAAGCTTTGAAAGTAAGCAAACAATTTAGAATTATGCAGGTACTGAGGGAAACGTTATGTCATAGTAGGGCGAGTTGACGTCTGAGATGAAGGCATTAGACTAATTCTACTGGAAGTTAAATGTGTGGAAGCAGTGCTCATATAACTGTTATGTTACTGTCACATGACCACTAAATGAAACAATTAGCTGCCTTTAAAAAAATTTTGATTGAAGGACCTGAGATCTAAATTGGAACAAACGATATTTTTGTTAGCTTACTGTATACACTAAATAAACAGCAGTAGGCTACCAAAAATATCCTTTTTTACCTTTTTAGAATACATTACAAAGGCTGGTATAATGGTTTGCTGAGCAATATTCGCCAGAAATTGTCTGGCTATTTTTATACATATGCTAGCAATTTTGCACCTGGGCTAGTGGTTATACACTAAAATGTCAGAGGAAACTCTGGCTAGTGTTAGAAGTAGGATTCAATGTTCCCTTTAAATGCAAAAAAATGCAAAATTTTTGAAAAGGTGTCTGGCAGATTTACAATTAAGATTCAACAGTGCATAAAAAGTGTCTGGTGGTGTTTGGTAACTTTTTTCAGTTTGTTGAAATTTTTGCAATTTTGCTGCCGAAATCTTCAACCAACTATTTAATGTGTGGTAGACAGTAAAAAACAATCCAATTTTGGATCAAGGTTGTTTAGGGCAGTGTGATGTCTCATGTATAACCATCATGTGGCTGTGATGCAACAGCAAATGTTAGTGACTTGAGTATTGTGCTCTGCCGTATACAGCCTTGGTCAAGTCATCGCCACACTTCTTTTGTATTACAAATTATCTCTCATGCAATTAACAGAGATCAAAACTTTCTTTTTCCATACTTTTCCTGGCCAATTTTAATTACAGCTCTCCAACTTCAGTTAAATCTAAAACATTATTTTTCAAGGCAAGTTTTATGTTGGAATTGGTTAAAATCCATACTTTTTCTTTATCTATCAAGGCTAATTTCAATCATGCTGATTAAGATAAAAAAGCACACAAGAATCTTGTTGGTGGTACAGAATTTTAATATAGCTTTGAAAAAAGCTGTTTTAGCCATATGGTTTTTGTGACGCTCTCATCAGTGGCAGTATCATGTCAAAGGGGAAGATCTAGAGTGAACAAGTGTTTTATGTGAATAATTTGGATGTTAGGCAATCAAGACAAGCCAATGATAGCGCTAGTATTGTAAAGCGTGCCAAAGAATGATTTTGCAATTGTGAAAGTTGGAGAAGGCGCAGCAGGAGGTCAAATGCCATGATTATTCAAAGAGTTTGAGAGTGTAAACAAACTCTTTCTTAAGATGTCATTGATATAAGTAGCCTCTAAAAGATTGAGATGGAAAGAGTTGTGCGCTGCGGCAGAGATTGAAAATCGCTTATCATCATAGTTTAATGTGCATCGATCATTGGACTATTGGATCATGGATCAAGAAGTTATTACTGGACAATGGCTATCCTAAAAACATCATCAACGCTCAGATCACCAAGAAAATTGCTCAGTTCTCCACCCTTAAGCGATTTGGCCCTGAAAAGTGTCCTGTGTACTTGAGAATCCCTTGGATAGGTAAGCCATCTACAAACTTGGAAAAAGAAGTCAAAACCGCCGTGGAAAGCTGCTATGGTTCTGTCAGCATCCGCTTGGTCTTTACATCTAAGCGCATGCTGCCTGAGGCCCACAAGGATGTTCTACCTGTCATTCAGAAAAGTTTTGTCATATATGAATACAAGTGCCACTGTGATAGTCCGTATGTAGGGCGAACATCTCAACGACTACGGGATCGCATCAAGCAACATGTTCCACAATGGTTAAGACAGCAATTGACTCATCCACGCTGATCTCAACCACACAGGTCATGCAAACGAACCGACCCCAAATCGGATTGTGACTCCGCCATTGGTCAGCATCTTTTAGACAATGATCGATGCACATTAAACTATGATGATAAGTGGTTTTCAATCCTTCTCGCAGCGCGCAGCTCTTTCCATCTCAATCTTTTAGAGGCTACTTATATCAAGACCTGACGCCCGGTGTTATGCAGACAGAAAGAGTTTGTTTACACTCTCAAACTCTTTCGATAATTGTGGCATTTGACCTCCTGCTGCGCCTTCTCCAACTTTCACAATTGCAAAATCTTTCTTTGGCACGCTTTACAATACTAGCGCTATCATTGGCTTGTCTTGATTGCCTAACGTCCAAATTATTCACATAAAACACTTATTCACTCTAGATCTTCCCCTTTTGACATGATACTGCCACTGATAAGAGTGTCACAAAAAGCTTATGGCTAAAACAGCTTTTTTCAAAGCTATAATAAAAAAGCACATAGCTGTCAGTTTCAGATTAGCACAAGAAACACTATTTTTTGAGGAAATGGTTCAGTTTTTGCTAATCTAGTATATAAAGCGCAATTCTGTCTGTCTGTCTGTGTCTGTTTTAACTCTTCTGAAACTGCTTGAGGTGCAAGCAGCAAGCTTGGAACGATTGATCACCACCCCGTGGTGAGTGTCATAAGGGTATTGATGATGTCACAATGACATCATGATCAAAAATAATTATTTAAAAAATTGTATTACTTGACAGAGAACAATTGCTTTTTGCTCAAAAGAAAACCAGCTTCCGACTTACCACATTACAAAAACTTTCATTTGTTTTGGGTCTAAAATGATGTCACAATCAACGATTCAGTAAACAATTTGCTTTTTGTTCTTTCTCAAAAAGTACTCATTGCAGAAATGCAATTAAACGTTTTTTCAGAAGATAGTAATAAGGTTCTTTGAACAAAAACAATTCTACAACAATTATTGCTTATTTGACAATGCTATGAGCACTTTTTTATTTAAGAACTTTAAGCCATATAAGCATTTTTCTTCTCTATTTCACTTGTGCGCTTAAAACTGGCTCTATGATGTCATAATATGTCCTGTACGATTAACACAAATTTTTGGCTACTGCAGATCATAGTATGAAGATGTTTTTAAAAATTGCACCCTTTTTGCAAAATCAGTTTACTCAAAAACTGATTTGTGACCACATTTCTCAACCGATTTTGAAACTTTTTTCCACAAATTAAAAGTTATTTCAATGCAATTCCGTGAGTGTATAATATGGACAATTAATATTTGTTTTTATACTGAAAAAACTTTAAGACATGTAGTGTAACTTTTTACCCCTCCCAAAAAGTGGTAAGCTCAGTAAAAACAGGTGACTTTAATACAGCAACGTTATAGTAAAGTACTAATCATTACTGGCTTTTGACAGCTTGGGAAATTTGCTTTTCAGCAATATATGACTCAATTGCTTAGGGTTAAGGATTAGCTTATAATGTGTGATCAAAAATTGGTTGCCATACACCATGCTTCATTTTTAGTTGAACAGTTATCCTACTTGACCTAACATACTTGCAATTGTTAAACAAAGTTAGTTCTTTGGTACATTCTGACTACTTTTCCACACAAGCATGGTTCTTTTGCATTATCTGTTGTTGTTTTCAAAAATAGTCATCAAAAACTGAAGTCTGTAAATGTTTATGAAATGTAGTCTACCGGTTAAAAAAAAAACGCAAAATTTTGTTTCCTACATTTCACAAAATTGCAATTCCTAGAAAAACTAAGTTTTTTAGTACATCTTGGCTCTTCTTTCTCGATAGCATGGATCTTTGGCATTATCCATCAAAACATTCAAAAAGATTCATCAAAAAATGAAGTCGACAAATTTTAATTTGTAAAGCAAAAGATTTGGTGATCACTCAAGGAAGAGAAAGGGAGGTAAAAATGGTCCTTTTTTATGGTTTGCAACAAAATGTAAGTGTCAAGCTGCATATGATCTAAATGTTAAAGCAATTTCCTGTGCAATTGGGTGAGGCTGCCGCAGCAGCCAGCTGATTTGATATTTTTAACCTTGACATTATTAATGGAGGCCCCAGCTATTGCTATAACTTAACTGTGACTGCTTCATTTCAAGTTAGTTTGCTCTTTGCATGGCGGCGTTTATGCCAGGGCCAAGCAACATGGCTTTTAATTCAGAGGCATTACTTCATATTAATTTGCCTTCATAATGAAAAAGTGGTACATAGCGATCCTAATATTTGATTGCTTAAAATGCACTGTTAGGTCATAATGTTAAATGACATCACATCACAAAGCTTGCCACTATACAGTGAGAACAGCAGCAGGCAGCAAAATTATCCACTATCATTTTGATTGCAAACATAAATGGTAAAGTCCATTATTAATATTTGTAAATGCAAGGATATCGTTACAAAACACTAATCTTTATTTAACAATAGAGAGGTCTGGATTAGGGGAAAAGTTAACTCTAGTAAAATCCCAAGTTTAAGAAAAGATCAAAATTAAACAATAATATCATCCATTTGTGACATTGGAATAAGAGGAAATGCTTTTCTTCAAAAAGAGCTTAATAGGCATGTATTGCAATAGGTTATATGACTTAGGGTAAAGGCATGGCTCCTTTTCATACTATGGCCGAACTAAAGGAAAACAGCACAGGCAAAGATGTTAATGTCACAAATAAAAGTACAAAAGCGGGTCCACCAAATGGTCAAATAGGCCTGTCACCAAATAGCTCAGTCAAAACGACTACTATTTTGGAAACACCAACAGTTTGACGATGTTTCATCCCCCTCACACTTTTAAATATTACAAATATTAGTTTGTGTCATCGTGGGTGATGGCATGCCCTGCCAAGGTAAAATCGCACCAAAGTAGGAAAAACATTTTTCTATTTTGTTTGATAATAGCTTTATAGAGCTACAGGGATCAAACCTGAAAATTTGGGAAAAGCAAGAACTCTTTTAACTTCTTGAAGCATACCTAAGCAACAAAAAATGAATATGAATTATAATACGTAACCAGCAGGGACTTTAAATGTTTGAGGGGAAGTCCAAATTAACAACGTCACTGTGTCAAATCTCACCACATAAAATATATCATTGGTATTTTGCTTTATAATAGCTTTATAGAGCTACTGGGATCAAACTCGACCTTTGGGAAAAACAAGGATTCTTTTAACTCTCCATGGCACGTCAAACAGATAGAAAAGAACATGTTACATAATGCGTAGCCAGCAAGAACTTGAGAAAGCGTAAAGAGAAATCAAAAGAAAACAATGCCACTAAATAGCCTAATATGAGAAATGTGTTCCGTACTTCAAAGTACAGGAAACACAAGGCTCTTTTGGGTTTGTGTCAGCAATGAGCACAGCACATAGACCTAAGGCATAGCCAGGACCTTGAAATGAGAAGTTCTATGAGGATCAAAAAGAAGCACAAAATGTTGTGAAAATCTTAAGTGCAAAAAACACATAAGCTTTTGGTAACTCCTCACACAAGAGCCTGATTGGTGAAGCTGGCTTGGCAGCCGGTTGCAACAAAATGCAAACCCTGTCATTACTGATGGAGGGCCCCTGCCTGGTGATACTGGCAGAGCTGGCTAGTAACAAATAACTTTCTTGCACATACCATATGAAAACTAAGACTAAACAAATATCACTTTAAATCAATGTTGCTTTTTAGTTGCCTTAAAAAAATTAATTTTTTTAAAA
Organism: Trididemnum clinides; assembly: GCA_963675345.1. Classification (NCBI taxonomy): domain Eukaryota; kingdom Metazoa; phylum Chordata; class Ascidiacea; order Aplousobranchia; family Didemnidae; genus Trididemnum; species Trididemnum clinides. The sequence goes on along the minus strand of OY776288.1, from coordinate 97,152 downwards.
TAAAATATAGCTGACAGCTATGTGCTGTGATAGCTTACCAGTCATAATTAAAATAAGCCTTGAGACGTGAAGAAAAAAAAAACTATGGATCTTATTTCCAGTTTTTATAGAAACGTTTCATATTAAAATACAATCTTTTTGTGTTAGTTGCTTAGAAAGTAATTTGCAGTAGAGTAGAATTTGCCTACAAGCACATTTTTGAAAATTGAAGAAAATTGTCATTGGTTATGTACCATAGCATTCTAAAACTGTCTTTTGATTTAACATTGAGATGCATTATCAATTGAACTGCTAATCATGGGTATTGAACTACTAAATCGCTAACTTCGTTGTTCTGGTTAAGCTAGAGGATCTGCTCCTTTCAACTAAAACCAAAACAAAAATAAGGAAACTTGTGAATCACTTAGGTAGCAAAACGTACACAAATGACCTATCAGAAGTGTTCAATAGCAAAATAGCTTCCAAGAGTAAAATGTGGTTCACAGCAAAATAACTGTTTCCTTACTTACAATGTCACACTTAAATGTGCTTTCAAAATTTGGACTCCGTGCGAGCTATATATTTTATTTGCAAGTGCTGTTATGTGAACTAATTTCTTATTCCATTTTAGTGTTTGTTATTCGTCACATGTAAAGAGTTTAACTGTTTGTTTAAACACCTTTGTGTTATTACTATGAAAGTGAATAATAGGCCTAGAACATTTTTATCTTCAAAGCCACTTCACAGTTGTCAGTACTCCAGTGTCGCCAGCACAGCATATTTCTATCACAAGCATTGGAACCAAGCTAAGAAATAGCCATTATCTGCCTCTTCCAAAAACACAAGTGAAGTTTGAACTGTTTGAATCATAGATACCAAGGTTTCAAAATTTCATGGGTAGCTAAAATGTGATGTCTCACTTTGGTGACGTAATAATTCTTGTAATCATCTCAGCAGCCTTACAACTCACAAATTCGCATAGTGCCAATCTCAAATTGGCCTGACTTCAATTACTAGATAATTACTGATTGTTATTCCTCTTAATTTACGTTTTAGCAAAAATTGAGTGATTATAATTTATGTTTAATGTGCTTACTGAAACTCCACTGCATTTGTGAAAGCAATTTATAAAGCATTGATAATGTCATATACAGTGCATGTAAGTAATATCATGTTTATGCCTACCTGACCATGAGTGATAGGACTGTTGCAAAATACTGGGATGTTACCAAGACTATGGGGTTACAAAAAAGCTTGTTGCTCGATTATGGCAAGTAATAATTAAACCAGTTACATTCTTTTGTTGTATTCTACAAAACAGCAGGATTTTGCAATTTGCAAGTAAGCTTTCTTGCTTGCACTTTCTAAACCACTACCTGTAATTTTGCATCTATGCTTTGGAGTGGAACAAGTTGAATGGTATGCATGTTTGTCAGAAGAAAAAACTAACTTGCAATAGCCTGCATAGTGGTTTATTTCTGTGCAAAATGATCACTTTTAAACTAGTAATATTCTCTGACATTTGCTTTTTAAACTTAATTGTGCTTCTGATAGTTTCAACTGATGCAGATCAGCTAATGTCACATAACCATATAAATTACATTTCAAAATGTAACTATAAATGAAAACATCCCTTTTTTATTTTTACATTTGTGGTGTCATCAATTTAAATTTTCACTCTCTTGCTTTAAAGTCTCAGCTGGAAAAGAAAATTAGATTTCTTGTGCAATGTGAAAGTTGTTGTAGATGTCTTGCTCGCTTCTGTGTCTCAGAAAGCATAGTTATTGATAAGCAATAGCACTATCAACAGAGTCTTATGATATCACAAAACAAGCACAAAAATGGATGATTTGATTTTTAGTCCTAGTTTCAAAAACAGTAGAATGTCATTATCTAGGTAGTTCTTGTGCTAATAATGGTAGAGGGTTTGAGGCACTTCAAAAGCTTTATATTAAACCCTCAGAGTAACTAGTTGAATGTTTTTGCTTTTGGTAAAGTTTTTGATTAACCATTTGCTCAGCATGTAAAAAGAGAACGAAAATTTTTGACATCAAATTTTTTTCTTTATGTTGATAAAAGCTTGTGAAAATTGACTAAGGTAAAGGAAAAATTTCTGGTCGCAAATGTTTATGAGATTGGTGAACACAACTTTTAAGTCCACGTGAAAAATTTTGAGATAACATGTAACTATGTGTCAAAACTACAGTGTTTCATCTATGCTTGCCATAAGTAAATATTTGGTCTATTCAGTTGTAACCATGCAAATTATTGAATATTGCAGAACGGTTTTCATAGCAAAAATTTATTGGGGAGAGACCACCCACCCATCTTCTGTACTCGGCATTGCTGGAATGAATGCACCATCATAGTTGACATAGATAGCAGGCCAACTCAACTCTATTACTGGCTAGGTCTTCATTACATTACATTTTGTTTTCAAAATAGCATACTTTTATGTTTTTATCTAAAGTGCTTCATAAATGATGAAAAGTACTGTATATACCGCCCAATAAGCCGACTCGGCAAATAAGCTGAGGTCGACTTTTAGCTCAGAAATAGAGGGTTTTTACATATTACCATCCAATAAGCCAAAGCAGAAAAATTACGTTCAACTACCATACCTTTTTTTCTTTTTCCAACATTTTTTTCCAGTTATGCGTTACATTCATTAAATCATTCCACTCGTGCTTTTTTTCTGTTTACGCACCAATACATGTGCTTTAAAATGACATCATTCTATTTGCACCTTTTTCTTTTTTACACAGTTCATAGTACATACCGAATTCAACAGACAAAGTGCTTTGTTTTAATCAGACGCTAAATAATTATTTACAAGCATACTTTTTGTAAATACATGTTCTTTTATTTACTGTCTTTAATTAACTTTAGTTGTGAATTGACGCGAGATCGTGTTATTGTAAGATCGTAGGTGTCATTTTGCAACCAATTTTGACCTTTGGTATTTTTGGTTCAAAGCTATATTTGCCTAATAAGCCAACCCCAGAAAATTAGGTTAAAAAACTAGGTCCAGAAAATCGGCTTATTAGCCGGTATATACAGTATGTGGCAAAACTTGTGTCATTTTTTATTTTCTTCAGCACCTACTAGTAAAATGCTTTCTCAACCAAGTTGCAAAAAATTATCAGCATAGAATAGCTAAAATTGTACAGAGTTCGAAAAAATATAACTTGGTTATAAGTTAACTTTTTGTTTTTGTAACATTAACTGGATAGTAAACATTGAAAAGTTTGCAGAGGATGAAATTGCCACATGTACAGTTGACGTGCACAGAAGTAATTGATGTTTAGAGTGTGTTAGGGTTTACCTGGGCAAAACTAAAATGCCAAAGTTCATATTGAAAATAGAATTTCTGAATGGCAGAAATTTGAAAATTTACACTAACACCTAATTACTGCTTTTTAAAAGTACGGTAATTTGTACAAAAATATCATATTACTGACTTAACTACCCACTAAAGAAGTAGCCTACAGAAATTGGATAAGTATGAAAATATTCAGGAGTCAATAAACCATCAAAAATGTTACTACCCAATTGGTTAAAATTAGGTAGTTGAATTTGTTGCACTATGCATTTCAATAATAACTTAGTTTGCCTAAAGATTAGTGATTCAATTTTTACATATTTCAATGTTTCCATAGTTCAGTTTGTGTTTCTCTTTGTATTTGCATAAGCCTTGCATGTTTACTATGATTTTTTTGTTTAGGTTGGAGAAAAATATGCAGCGTGGCTTGTTTTTGTTTATTGATAGTAAAGATGTGTAATATTGTTATTACCACTTTACCTGCAGGCTATGATCCTTGTGGCTGGTTGTAGAGCAGAACAACAAGGATCATAAGGAAGCATCACTACTTTTTATGTGACTATCAGTAAAAAGGGTTTTTTGGAAAGTGGAATGGAGATCGCTTTTCCAGTAAACAACTGGCTTTAGGCCCACGCAGTCTAAATATTTCTTATCATCTTGTGATAACTTTTTATGCTATCCTAATCAAATTTATGTTTTTAACTTTCATAAAATTAAGGTTACGTTTTGAATTTCAAAAACAACCCATAACACTGATAACTAGTGGGTAAGATAAGGATAAACTGCTAGGTTTGCTATATATATATATAAAGTAGTCACTTAGCTTTGCAGTGCTCAACAGCAAGCTTGCTGAAGAGATAATATATTTCTATTATACAGCTACAGAATTGACATTAAATCTTTACAACCACCACAGTCTGTTTCGCCTAGAGGCTCATCAGGTGGTGCATCTGCAAAATACACATAAAACACTATCTTCTTCTTTCTGTGTCATGGCTGTTTCAGCCCTCGATGTACTACAATGGATTGCCATAAAGTTCGGTTTTGTGCAGTTTTCCATAATTCAGTACTGTGTTTGAAAATGTTGTTAAAGTTTTTTGTAAATGTATATCATTGTGATCCCCTTGCACATTTTCCCAGAAGTCTTCCACTTAGTGCAAGATTCTCTATTTTTTCTTTGCAGATTACGTGTCCAACAAATTCCAGCTGTCTTTTTTCTATACAGTGAAGCAAATTCCGTTTTTGATTCATTTTCTGGAGAACCTTCTTGTTTGTTTGATGTGTTGTCCATGGGATATGTAAAATTCTGCGATAGAACCACATTTCTCCTACTTCAATCCTTTGTTTAGTTTTGGTTGTCAATGTCCATGTTTCACAGCCATACAAAAGTACTGACCATACAAAGTACTTCAGAAGTCTTGTTTTTAGAGAAATTGTTAATTTATGATCCCTGGAAATGTTTTCCATGTTACTGAAACTTGCTTTTGCTAGAGTAATGCAACATTTAATTTCTTTTTTGCATCTGATGTAATCCATGAACCTAACAAATTGAAATCTTGAACTTGTTCAATTTTAACATTGCTAGCCATGATGTTGATTGTTAGTTCTGGTGATTGCTTTAAAACCCCCAATACTTTCGTTTTCTTTGCATTCAGAATTAACCCAAATTTTTCACTTGAAGTCAGCACCTTGTTTAGTAGTAGTTGCAGCCCCGCTTCTGTTGATGCAATCAGGATTGTGTCATCAGCCTAATGAATGTTATTAATGCGTTGACCATTTATCTGTATTCCTTCTTCAATTTTCTCAAGCTCCCACAAAATAAATTTGCTATAAAGATTGAAGAGATCTGGGTTCATCACACAGCCCTGTTGCACACCTCTTTTAATGTCAATCCAGTGAGAAAGATCTTCAGTAAGTTTGATGGCAGCTTTTTGTTGAAAGTATAAATTATGAATAATGCAGTAGTCTTTGTCATCAATCCCGATTTGTTTTAACATGCTAAGTAGCAGGTTGTGTCATACTTTGTCAAATGCCTTTTGGTAGTCAATGAAACATAGAAAAACATTTTGTTGATCAATTGCTCGTTTGCACAGCATTCTTAGCGTAAAAATAGCATTTCTTGTTCCTCTGTCCTGCGTGAAACCATATTGATAATCTGAAATTTGTGGTATCAGTTTTCTTCTAACTCGTTGAAGTATAATTTTGAGAAAGAGCTTCAAAGTGTGAGACATTAAACTGATTGTTATGTGATTTTCACAGTCCGTAGTATTAGGCTTCTTTGGGATGGCAATGAGTATGGATTTTAGCATCTCATCAGGTAAGTGTCCAGTTTCATATATGTCGTTGAAAAGCTCCCAGAGTAAATTAACGCCTTCTTCTCCCAGAGCTAATATTTCTAAATTTACTTCATCAGGACCTGCTGCTTTTCCAGTTTTTGAGTTTTGCAATACTCATGCTATTTCTTCTCTTAGTATTGATGGGCCAGATTTGCATATCGATGTTTCATTCTCTGTCTCTTTTCTATCATCATTGAACAACTTGTTAATGTATTTTTCCCATCTTAGTTTCATTTCTACATCTTCCCACAAGATTGTGCCATCTTCTGAATGAATGCATTTTGAAGCAGGCATAGGTCCTTTTCTCGTTATTTCTCAAATGATGTTGAACATTCTTTTGGTATTGTTGTTTTTATATTGTTCTATCTCCTGGCATTTGTCTTCCAACCACTTGTTTTTAGTGGCCTTGCACTTTTCTTTAATTTCTTTGTGTATTTCCTTGTATTGATCAGGATCTGTTTTGTACTTCCTTCTTTTTTCCATAAGTTGTTTTATTTCATCTGTTATCCAATGAGGTTGTTTAATTTTCTTTAATTTTTTAGGAATTACTTTGTTTGCTGCCGTGATAATACTTGCTTTAATGTTTGTCAATTGACTTTGGGGATCCTACTTCCTTTGAGTCTGGGATATTTTCTCCAGAACATGTTTTGAAAATTTTGCTCCAATTTCAGGATTACGAAAAGCATCCAGTGAGAATATTGGTTTTCGTTTTGAGCATTTTTTGACCTTCAAATATATCTTAATGTTTGCTATTACTGGGTTGTGATCACTATTTGTATCAGCACCTGGATAAGGTCTTGCATTGGAAATGTAGGTCCGGTGTCTTTCATTAATCATAATATAATCAATTTGGTTTCTTGCTCAATCACCAGGACTGATCCATGTGTATTTACGTTTGGGGTGGGTTTCAAACCATGTGTTTGTTATAACCAACTTTTTTTCTTCACACCAATCCACCAGTCTTTCTCCACGTTCATTACGTGTACCCAGTCCATGAGGTTCAACAGTTTTTCTTTGCTTTCCCGAACCAACTTTTGCATTAAAATTGCCCAATAACATATTTATTTCTTGTGATTTACAATTTTTGTAAAAATCATCTAGGGTTTCATAAAACGTTTCAAGAACAGATTCATCAGCTTCTGCCGTAGGTGCATATGCAACTATCAGGTTTATATTAAATGGACTTGCTTTTAATTTGACGAAAAGTAGACGATCTGATTTGGGTAAGTAGGACAGGATAGATTTAGCGAACGTTTTATCCATTATCAATGCAACACCATTGTTGTGTCCACATCTACCTGAATATATGATTGTTTTATCATCTTTTTCAAATTGTCCATTGCCAGTCCATCTCACTTCACAGAGGCCTAAACAGCTAATTCTCATTCTGTTTATCTCCAGCATAACGTTGTCCAGTTTTCCTTTCTGATGAAGTGTGCAAATATTCCATGTGGCAATATGCTGAATTTTGTTTTGAAAAGTTTTTGCATTCACTGCAGTTGCTGACTGACGATCGAGGGGATCCTGCAGAGTGAGACCCCAACTACTGAACGTTAGGTTCTGATTGCTAGAATCTGGAAACTCATTTACGTCGTTGTTTGATTCCTCATTTTTCTTCTTCATCATATTAGACTTGGCCAAAGTACTGAAGTAGGCTGGCTGGGTCCTTTCTTCAGTCGCCTCTGTGTTTAGTCAGCCAAACTGCTTTCAGTCGCACCATGAGAAGGTACACAGATGACGTGCTGTTGGTAGAGCAAATACCAGACAACCAGCACATAAAACACTATAAAATGCTATAAAAACTGGTATGAAAATGTAAAATTTAAAAATTAATCGATAGGTGAAATACATTTGAAAATTCAGCAACTAATGCAACTCGTCTCAAAAGTTAGGAAAGGTATCAATTAAGTCACCGGTGGTACTGGGTAATACAACTTTTGGTGAAGGTTGATTGCCTAACTCGAAGCTCTAGAGAGGGACGGGATCGAAAACAGTGCTGGTACTATGAGAAATTTTTTAATTTAAATTTGTGTGACAGCGTGACAGCATTTTCCCATCAGTTCAGTTCTCTTGTTCAATGATGTAGCAGGACATGCTTGGAGAATGGTGCACTTCTCTGTGAGACATAGCATGCAAGCCCCTCCAGCTACATCTGCTAACACAACAGGTTTAATTCCAAGCTTTGACCTGGCCAAGTTGCTTATGTAGCTTGTCTTCCAAGTTCCTGAGCAACCAAGTGATCCTTTTTCCTCTTGTTATTTGGCAATTCCATCTTAGTTTACCCTCTTGCTCACCCATGGTCTCAGATTTTGAAAAAACTGTGCATCTTAATAAGGAATTAAACACTAAGCTCTACAAAAAATTCTAGCTTTTTTTGATCTGTCATTGTGATTTTATTAATATTTCACGTTTTCCTCTGAAACATGTGGTTTGCACCATACCTATTTATTTTTTTCATATATATTTATTCCTAGAAGGACATTCAGTTTTTTCTTTCTTGGTTGTGGTCCTTGTTATCAGAGGTAGGCAGATTCACCTCTGGTTTCTCACAATTTCATAGACAGTGTTGTGTCACTTTGCTCTGTTGTTAACATCTTCCTTCAACCTATCTTTTAATTTTTTTTACTAGCTTTCTCCACTTTCTTGTTGGTCACTTTTGCCTTCTTCTAATCACTTCAAAAGTAATGCTCTTCTCAAATATCTTATCACTGACCTTCTTCAGAACATAGCATCCTGTTTATTTTGACTTGTCTATTCACAGTTTCTTCTAAGCTCGACTTATCAATCTTTGGCTATTCTTTTTATGACTTATTTTAATACCACACATCACTCTCAGTTCTCAACCTGTGGTCTCATTTTTTGGAAGTTTCCTTGCTGTGTCCTTGGGCAAGACACTTAATGGGATGCCTCCATCTTTATGTGGCAGACAGGTGGTAGGGCCACGCAGTCTATTTGCTGTGGCAGCCAGGCTCCCTCTGAAGAGGGTTAGTGGCAGGAAGCATATCTGATCATAAAAAACCTTAGCAAAAATGGGCAAATGATGGGGACTTTAACAGAATCCACACTGGCCACACCACTTAGTGGGAGTAAAGCCAGAAGAAGAAATTTTGAGGATCTGATCAAATACTTTGCAGTTTAAAAAAGATGGAGGAAAAGTAACAGAATGTATACAAAAATAAACTTGGTTTTCTTTCTTCCAGCTAATTTTGCCTAATTTTAATAAAAACAATATTTCTTAGTTTATTATGTTTATTCTATATTTTTAATTCAGAGGAGCTCCAAAGTCTTATGTATTTAGAGCCTTTAAAAGGCCTAATTCGGCCCTGGTTAAAGAGCATAATTACAGAATAAAAGTGGATTTATTAAAGCATCAAAAAGGAAAATATTTTGAGTGTATTAACTAACTCTTTGTATGGATTACTCCACTTTCTTTTACCATGATATTGCTGGCTTGCAGTAATAATGATCTACATTTGCGTTTTTTAGCTAGGTTTGCTGGTGTGCACATTAGGGTGGAGTGAATTTACCTTAATCTTTTAGATTTTAATTTGAGGTGTTTTAACAGTTGTCTTTAGGCCTAAAAACAACCCTGAACGTAATTTTGGTCCACCTTTCCACAGAATAGCCCATCTACCTGAGTTCAAAGGTCGTGTGAAGTTAAATTTTGTCATTTAAAATTTCTGTATCTCCACTTCTACTAATGCTAGAAGCCTGGTTACTGGCTTAAAAGATTCAGAAGATCCATGTATCTTTCTGTTCTAAAAATACTTTTTTTTCTGTATTTGCTAGAATTTGACTGAACATTTTGTTTTAGTATTTTGGCCATTGAAGAGCATGCAAATGCAAAACAATTAATACGAAATTTCAGTAATTGGTTGAGTATAGCCTAAAATCCACTTAATATATTTCAAGAAAGCACATTGCAATTGTAGACTTTCCAACAATATCACAAATTGACCAGTCACAAAAGTCTCTTGTGATACCACTCGTATATGTGGCAAAAATAAGTCTTAGTTGTGAAATTGCAATCAGCAGTTGGATTGTATTTTGGTCTTCTTTGTTGTTGAAGCTATTCATTGTGAGCATTATTCAGGAAGGTGTATATATAGGTTACACTGCATTAGCGCTCATGCCTGGTTTGCAAGTCTTCAGTTAAACTGGGGCCACCGCAACGGGTAGACTGCTTGCCCCCACCATCTGTCTGCCACATAAAGATGGAGGTTTTTCCTTATGTGTCTTGCCCAAGGACACAACAAGCAAGCTTGCCGGCTTGTTCTCCACACTATTCCTATTGTGCTGAGCACTGTTCCCTCTTAAGATTTTAGTAAGTGCGTAATCGCCGGCCTGAGTGCGAAATCGCTAGCAAATGTACGAAAACCGCCGGACAAGTTTTGGCGGACATTGCTCAACAAATGGTCATACGCCAGTCTTAGTAACATATTTTGAAGGAGCAAAACAGATGCTTGCAGTAGCCTACTGCTGTTTAGTCAGTGTTTACGCTAAGCTAACTTTGCATAGCTTACAGTTTGCCGATAACGTTGGTTGGCGCACAACAACATCCTTCATTTTTCCCTCACACGTACTGTACTTCGATCATGAAACTTTTTATTTAGTTCAGTGCTTTTCAACCGTTTTTGGCATTCGGCCTATTTTCGAAATGCACAGAGGCATGTGGCCTGGTTATACATTTTTCTCGTTTCCATGAGCGTTTTTGGCATTTGGCCTATTTTCCAAATACACAGAGGCATGTTTTCCGGTTATATTTTTTCTCGTTTTTATGAGCGTTTTTTGCATTTGTTGGTTTCAAATCATTTTTGGCATTTTGCCTATTTTCGAAATGCACAAAAGCATGCGATCCAGTTATACATTTTTCTCGTTTTCATGAGCGTTTTTGGCATTTGGCCCATTTTCGAAATGCACAAAAGCATGCGATCCGGCTATACATTTTTCTCGTTTTCATGAACGTTTTTGGCATTTTACCCATTTTTGAAATGCACGGAGGCAGGTGGTCCGGTCATATTTTTTCTCGTTTTCATGCGCAAACTCAAAAAAGTTATCAAAGTAAATTTCAGAAGTGTTGACCAATTAAAATAAAAAACAAGTCAAGAAAAAGTTTTCCTTTCCAGAAATTGAAAAAGGCTAGACTTCAACAAAAAACGTGTTTAAAGAAATTGAAACTGCACTTTATATTTTTTCTTCTCGTTTCAAGTCTTATTTCAATCATGGCTGGTAAATTATCACAGCGCATGGCTGTCAGCTGCATTTTATTTAAAAAAAAATTTTGGAGGGGATTTAAAATTAAAATTGGTCAGAAATTGTACTCTTTTTTTCTTTTAGTTTTTATAGATAAATGAGAGGTTGTTTATTTCTGATTTACAAAATGGCGTTTTGTACGCTAAAGTAAAACCGAGAGCTATGCGCTTTTTAATCTTAACAAGCACGATTGAAATTAGCGTTGAAACGTAGAGAAAGCGTAAGTTAAGCAATTCCAGTTTCAAACTTCCCTCGAAAACTAGTGTCTTGAGTTAAAGTGAAGTTTGAGAGCTACTTGCTATTTCTGCTCTTTAGCTACGATAGAAATTGTCCGGTTTACTTTATGTTACTTGCTTTGGGATTGATTTGTGATACAAAAGAAGTTTGGTTACGGCATGTGCGATATTTTTAGTCGCCATCACTCGTTGTTGGGTCATAGCCGGCGATGTTTACGCTAGACGTTGCATTGCCATAAAATAGCGACTGTCCAACCTTTCATTCCCATTCACTGTCTCTCCCACGCATTTCAAAATTGCGAAAAATTTAACAAACGGAAAAAGTTACCAAAAACCGCCGGACTTTTCTACGCTCTGTTGAATTTTAACTGCGAATCCGCCGGACATAATTTCGCAAATTCGCAATTTTTTCGCGTTAAAAGGGAACAATGGTGCTGAGTGCCAAGCAGGGAAGCTGTGAATACCATTTTTTGAAGTCTTTTGGTATGACTTGACTTGGGAAATGAACCCAGGTCTACCGACTGTGAAGTGGATGCTGTAACCACTTTGCCATCATGCCGGTTGGTTTTGGTGTTAAATGAGGGCATTAACTTCCGTGGTTTGATCTTTTGTCAGATCATACCATCCCGTCTTTCAAACCAGCCAGATGCATGAAGGCCAGTGTTCCCTCTAAGGTGTGTGCTTGTGCGCACGTACACAAACAAAAAATGCCACACAAGACCTTTTTAAATTTTATTCATCTTTTTTAATATAAATTAAAATTTTTATTGAAAGCGCACACAGTAAAATTTTTTCTGCAGATAACCAAAAAAAAATTAGAGGGAACACTGATGAAGGCTTCTGTTACGAGCTTCATGTGACACTCTGCAGCTTGATTGTGGCATGAGTGATTAAGTACAAGGTTGTTTGTCTTAAAATTTTGCATTGTTTGATTGTTTATTATTTTGGTAGGCAGGAGGTTCTGTGACATCAATTTTATCAAAGTCTACCATGTTTTGGGGAACTCAGCATTGATATTGATCTCTGGTATGATAAATTTGCAAACAGCTTTTGCACTCGCATCATCTTTGGTCGTTTCAGGATCTTTGCATCTGCCGATTGATAGCACTATATCAACAGCTTGAAAACAGATAGTCTATCATTGTCTGCCAGCATTAAGAGAAGAATATTTTCGGGGTGGGCTGAGAAGCCATTACAAGTGTTTAATGCAATATCTCTTGAATGCTTGTGGGGAAACTGGTTGATTCTCTCGAGCATGCGGAAATAATTGACAGCTGCTGCTGTTATTTTTGAGTTAAGCTTGACATCAAACCAACTTGGAAAGAAGACCTTTAAACAAAATTAAACCAAAATTCTCAAAGTTTTGCTGGAGTTCATTTGGGAAGTGTAGTATCTTAAAATGCGACATGCAAGAATCAGCCATCTTGCATGTGACAAACCATCTACTTCAAGCTGTGCTAAGCCATTGTCAAGCGTTCCTGATATGACAGCCAAACAAATAAGGTATGCATAAAATTGATCAGAATTCAAATTTTCAACAACTTTTTTTGGTAATTGAGGAAAATCAATAGAAAATAATGGCCTAAACTTTAATACTTGCTAATCAGGTACTACACCATTTAGCTCTTTGCCGATTGGATCTGAAACAGAATCGGGATTTAGTGAGACACCATCCAAGTGCTTAAAGACGTGCCTGGGAGGTAATTCGTTTGTATTCAAGAGACAAATAATTCATTGCAAAGGTCTTTGCAGCAATGCTGTAATGTAGCAATGCTGCCATGGTGTTTTCCTGTCATTATTGCAGTTCCATCTGAACCTACAATTGACAAACTGTTCTGCAGATCAGTATTTCCCAATGCTTTATAAGTATTTTTAGCAATTGTCACGTCTTTGCTCTCTTCAACACTAAAATGGGTCAAATACATCTCTACAGGTTCTTCTACAATGATGTAATGCTCTTCAATTTCAATTTTTGAATAAAATTTATATTGACTGTAGTCGACAGTAGTTAGAGTAGCATTTTTCCGGCCATTAACATAGATTGCATTAACCATTTTGTGATTGCGTTCTTCATCTTCCCCGAGTTTCTGCCTGCGCGTTTGATCCTCCCGTCTGAACTTGCTTTTATCTGTAACCTTTGTCAGAGTTTTATCATCAATCATGCTAAAATCTTTCAATACTACTGATGCAATGGCAGCGCCTACACAATCAGAAACATCAAAATGTTCGCACATTATTGCAAGGTAGTTAAATGTTGTCTGTTTTGTATGTTTGGCCATTTGGGTGGTAGAGAAGAGAATTCGGATGAGTCGAAGGTTGAAACTGAATTGCTGTATTAGTCCACTGCAGAAGCTGCATCTGACATTGACGTAGATAGCTGGTTATGGTCATCTTTGCTCATGATTTGTTGATTTATTCTGAAAGTATATGTTAAATTAGATTGACCGTATCCCTCATCCATCAAGTAACATTTTCCAAGGAGCATTTCTTGAGCCATATTGGTCATGATATAAGTTCCATTGGAGGTTGTCAAAAAATATTTAATTAGGAACTAATTAAATATCAAATTTTTTGGAGCCCAAATGTATTTGTCATCTTTTTCGAAAATTTATGATAGGCAATGCAGCCATATAAGCAACAATGCAAAAATAAACCTTGAGATAATTTTTGCTTTATATGAAAAGATATTTCTTACTGGAATTTGTAGGCAAAGTTATGCCATGATTCAGATATTTGAACTTATGTACCACTAGCTGGCGTCATTTGCATGGCTCCCAATTAGTTTGTCAAAGTAACCGATGTGATGGCGTAGTGGTTAGAGCCTTCATTTCACATTTGGTAGACCTGGGGTTCATTTCCCTTCTCGAGTCATACCAAGACTTTAAGAAATGGTATTCACTGCTTGGAGCTCAGCACAAAAGGTGTGAAGAACATGCCGACAAGCTTTTTTCTTGTGTCTTTGGACAAGACACTTAACTGGATTGTTCTATCTTTATGTGGCAGACAGGTAACGGGCCCAAGCAGTCTACTTATTGTGGCTGCCCAGTTCAACTGAAAACTAGTAAAAAAGGGTTAGGTAGAAGATGAAATTTGTAGAGGTGAATGATACCGAGCTTCATCCTATGGGTAGTTGAAAAAGCAGTAATAATAGATTAATGCTTTTTTGACATGCCAAATCTTGCTTCGCAACAAAAGGGCCGTTTTTTGAAAGGAAATCAAGTAAAAAAACATCTGCGATTGTGCAGACCAAATTCTGCTTTTTGTATAGACTAAGAATTACAAATTGATGGTGTGTTCAGGTGTCTTACTTATGCAACAGCACTTTGAGTTTGTCCAATAAAAATGCTGTTAATCTCTCTGTTTTCATCGATAATTAGTCATTTCTGAATGAATTCACTGACATAAAAAGGCTTGAAAAGGAGCAAGACTGATTGTAGTTGCTAAATACTGCTTGCATAGTTCAAGCCTTTGCAAGTCAAATCACCAAAAAAGCCTGAGTCAGCTGATGTTTTTCCCCAGGCAGCATGTCAACATTCTCCTACTTCTGGTCTTGACAGAAACATGAAGACCTTTTTTGGGAATAATAAAATTTTTTGTGGAGTTTTTTGCTCTCCAGTTCATTTTAAGAACTCATTTCCACAGTTTGCCTTTGAGATCATGCTCTTTCATTATCACAATGTGGGATCAAAAAAAACATAAGTTTACCTGACTTGTGCAGTTTGTTACAAGTGCTTAGGAATAGGCAATGACACGTGCATTTATGATTTTTTGTTTGTTTACCCCTCCTCTTCCTCGGGATGGAGGTACGGCATGAATGGCATTTGGATTCATGCCGTCAACCTAATTGAAATTAGGCTAGGGGAAAGATGGCAGCCCGTTTCAAACCAGTCTTGAGTGACTGGTAGCCCCACCACCAACAAGGTGGACTGCCACTGGTGGGTACCCAAGAGTCGTCTGACATGCTTGGTGAGCAACTTCACAACTGTAACCCGGTGAAGTACGGGAGGGCCACCTGTCTTCCACATAAAGGTGGAGGCGTCCTGTTAAGTGTCTTGCCCAAGGACACAACAAGCAAGCTTGCTGGCTTGTTCTCCACACTATCCCCTTTTATATGCTGAGCGCCAAGCAGGGAAGCTGTGAATACCATTTTTTAAAGTCTTTTGGTATGACTCGACTTAGGGAATAAACCCCAGGTCTACTGACTACGAGGTGGATGCTCTAACCACTACACCATTGCGCCGGTTACGCATTTATGATCGTTTAAATACTTTCAGGTATTGCTGATATTAGAATATTAGGTGTGTACTTTCCCTCTAATGATACAAATAGCTATTTAAAAAGTAAATCTAATGGCGGACACACGCCGACGAGTAAAAGTCTACACACTCAATGATGATCGACAGTGGGACGATCAAGGCACTGGTCATGTCTATTCTGCTTATGTTGAACGCTTAAAAGGAATCACACTGATTGTTCGGTCAGAACAAGATGGATCAATGCTGTTGGAGTCGCGGATTTTTCCAAATACTGCTTATCAGAAGCAGCAGGAGACTTTAATTGTTTGGTCTGAAAGTGAAAACACTGACCTGGCTTTGAGCTTTCAAGAAAAGGCTGGATGTGATGAGATTTGGGAAAAGATTTGCGAGGTAAGCAATACATGTAGAACACCACGGTAGCATCAAATGCAGACTAGTGATAACTAGTGAGCTTCAAACGACGACCTTGTTTTTTGCTTATATGATATCAAATCAATGAGTTTGGTTAAAACTTATAAAATTTTTTTAAAACTAATCAGAATCGATTTTCATGATAACTATCATCATCGGCCAATTGATAATAAGGGACAAGTTTAGTTAATATAGGCAGCTATATTTGAATATAATTCTATTTAGATTTTATGATTAATTTTGCAGTTTTTTAACCGAACTGACGAGTATTTGTGTAACATGATAAAACAGCGATTTTTGCTATTTGGCATTGATGGGGAATTGCTGACCTTATTTTTTACTCAAAACAAGACCTTTAATGTCACCTGATTCCTCAAAAGAACACAACTAAATTCAATATTGGTTCCTTAAGTGAGGTTGAGTATTTCAATTTGTGATCACTATGAGTTAACCCTTGAGATAAACTTTGGTTTTGCATCACATTTTTACCATTCCGGCTCCTAATATCGTGACTGTCAAAATAAAATGAGGAATGATCTAAATCTACCTCGGAGTTTTCCAAGTTTCAATATTCTGGCTCTCAATTGTGGCAAAGTTTCTGTTTAATCAACTGCTTGTGAGAAAACAACAAGCCGAGGAAATGAAGTGTGGTTTTTACAGGCTCAATAGTGCAGTTTTTGTGAAAATTGCTTGCATGCTTAATGGATCATAGTCGCCATAGTTCGTCCACTCAACCGTTTTACAGTCTACTTAACTGAACACTTAAGTATGCAGTTTCTAGCCCATGACCCCATTAACCCCGTTATCATTTTGTGGGAGGAATTTGTCCTGCCAAGTTTCATGTTTGTGGGACTAGTAGTTTTAGAAGATTTAATTGCACTTACAGACAGAACTGCGCAGTGTATTTTTGATGAATGGTTTTTATTTTTATTGTCGCAAGTTACAAAGTGTAGGTTTTACTTTTTTATTATTTTTGGCTACCAAATTGCGGGACTATTTTTGAAATCAATGATATTGATTAAGTATGAAGTTCAAAATCAACTACAAATATTGGATGTAAACAAATGTCAATTATTTGGCAGCAGTTAATTTTTTTTGAAAGTTAAAACCAGCTCGGTCACTAAATCTGCATTGAATCAGTTTTTTGTGGGCATGACTGGGCTCAATGCAATGATGCGTTGAATAATTTTGATTTTTTAGGTACAGGGCAAAGATCCATCTGTTGATATCACTCAAGATATTGTTGATGAAGATGACGACGAGTTTGCAGCTGATGGAGGTTTAGATGAAAGCTCTGAATCAATCCAGCACCGATCTTCTCCCTATGTGCTCCCTGCGTGCGAACTGGCACATTTGAATGATATTGCTGAAGTGTTTAGCTCTTCAATTGCTTCCCCAATGCGTCGTGACCAGTTGGCTCGTGCAGTCGAAAGTTCCGATTACATTCCAAAATTGATGTCCTTGTTCTCAACTTGTGAAGATCTTGAAGATACAAAAAGTCTTTATAAACTTTATGAAATTGTCAAAAGTTTATTCCTTCTCAATCGTAGCAGCTTGTTTGATGTCATGCTTCAAGAAGAGCACATTATGAAGGTTGTTGGATGCCTAGAACATGATCCTGCATTAGTGAAACCAAACAAACATCGGGATTATCTACTACACGAAGTTAGTTTTAAGGAAGTCTTACCGATAAAAAATGCCGACCTCTTGAAGAAAATTCACCAGACATTTCGTCTACAGTACATTCAGGATGTTGTCCTTCCCACGCCTTCGGTGTTTGAAGAAAATTTGCTTTCCACTCTAAGTTCCATAATATTTTTTAACAAGGTAAGAACTTGTTTGCTCCCTTATCTAGTCGTAGTAGTGATTAAGTTTTTATCCGGTGTTGTCCCTTTAGTAGAGATGGCCGGATTTACCCCATTCCTTCTGCAATTGCTCGCACTCCATCCCTCCACTTATCTCGTCTCAGGGCATCCTCTTTCTTCAAACCAATCTTCTCTGTCTCCTCTTCCACCTGCTTCTTTCAGGTCTTCCTCGGTCGTCCTCGCTTTCTCTTGCCACTCACTTCGAGATTCAGAGCAACCCTCAAAACACTATCGTCATCCCTCCTCAGCACATGTCCATACCATCTAACTCCATCCGCTGTTGCTAACCGGTCTATAGTTTCCTTCAACCCCAACATATCCATCTGTTCTTCAGTCGTCTTCCTGTCTACCACTTTCTGACCGCACATGGTTCTCACCATAGCTCTCCGTCAAAATTGCTTTTTCATTTTCTTTTAGACACCCATGTCTCACTTTCATACAGGATTGCTGATCTTACACAACAACGATAGACTTTACCTTTCATCTTCGGATGAAACCTATTTCCAAGCAACAATTCTCCACATTCTCTGAATCTTACCCAACCGATTCTTACTCTTGCTGTAACTGCCGCTTCACAACCACCACTAGCATTTAGTCTGTCTCCCAAGTAGCAAAATCCATTCACTGTCTTCACTTCATCGCACAACTTCTCGATCGAATCCATCGTCTCTTCCATTATTCCTTTACATTTCGAGCAAAGAAAATGCGTTGCCGACCTAGCGGTAACTCTCTTTATTTTTGCACATTTGCCATGAACCCAGCTTTCACATTTTGTGCACAACACTGAATTGGCCATGACTCTCCTTCCACAAACTCCACATGGACCTATCTTGCTTTTGAATAGTTCGCCTTCTGGCCCGCTTACCATCAATTTTGTTTTTCTGGTGTTGACCTTCAAACCTTTACTTTCCAGTGCATCCTTCCAATTCCAAAACCTTTCCTTCATGTCTTCGCTCATGATAACAAGGTCATCTGTGTATAGCAATTCATTAACCACACCCGTTCTTGCATTTTCTGTAATAACGTCCACCTCTATTGCAAACAATAGTGGCGACAGCACAGATCCTTGATGTACACCAACTTTTACTTCGAATTCCTCTGAATATGCAGATCCCACCCTCACTCTTGTCTTTGCACCATCATACAGGCTCATAACTGCCCGAACTATTACTTCTGATAAACCCTTCTTTCTCATGGCCCACTCCATCACTTTTCTTGGCACTCTATCAAAAGCTTTTTCCATGTCAACAAAACACATATACAACTTCTTGTCCTTCTTTTGATATTCCTCCTGCATTTTTCTCACAATGAATATCGCATCCACTGTTCCTTTTCCTGGCATAAATCCAAACTGCATTTTATTCAAATTGACTAGTGTTCGTATTCGCCTCTCTAGTACCCTTTCAACAATTTTCATGGCATGTTCTAGCAGTTTCACTCCTCTGTATGATCCACAGCTCATCACATCACCCTTTCCTTTGAAGATAGGTACAATCACACTTGTTTTCCACTCATCAGGCATTCCTCTACCATCCAATACACGCTGGCATAGTTCTATCATCACTTTAACCGCAATTTCACCACTTGCAACTATCATCTCCACACTTACTCCAGATGTTTCAGTTGCCTTTCCTGATTTCATACTTTGAATTGCTTCCACAATTTCATTATGAGCCACTTTTTCCACTGGTCCTTCTACTACATCAGTTTCCACTATGCGGTCCCATTCGTTCTCTTCATTCATGATCTTTTCCATGTGTTCCTTCCAAATTTTTTCCCTATCTTCTTCAATAAAACCCAATCGTCCGTCTCCTCCTCTCAAGCACCTTCCTCCTTCCACATCCTTCCCTTCCTTTTTCATTCTTCTAAGGAAGTAGAAAACACTATTAGAATTCTGATATAAATTATTCAATTCCTGATTAGCTTCCATTCTCATAGCTTTAGCCACAATTTTCCTCGTTTGATTTCTTATACGTTTGTATTGAGTTTTATTTTGTTCTGATGGGAATCTGCACAGCTCTTTAAATGCCGCCTTCTTTCTTGTTATGGTATCCTTGATCTCTTCATTTCACCACCACATGTCTCCTTGATCTCTCCTAGACTTTTTCTTCCCACACAGTTCGTCACATGCCTTTAGAACACCATCCCTAAAAATTTTCCACAAGTCAGGCACATCTGTGCTCACTAGTTCTTTTACTCTTTTTTTAAATCTCACTCTTGTTCGGTTTTTGTTCAACTTCCAAATCTTTCTTCTTATGATCCGTTCCTTTCTCACAACCTTTTTTAAAACCTTTTTATCTAGATCTACGACCACCAGCCTGTGCTGAATTTCCCATGGAATCACTTTTACATCCCTGATATACTTTCTGTATTTTTCCCCCCACAAGCACAAAATCAATTTTTGTTCTACATTCACCGGCACTATAAGTGATTTTTCTTTTGTCTGTCTTTTTAAACCAAGTATTTGCCACGTACAGCTCTCTTTCATCACAAAACTCCAGCAATCTTCTTCCTTCTGCATTTCTTTTCCCAACATCATTCCCCCGTGTACACCTTCAAAACCCTCAGCACATTTCCCCACATGTCCATTAAAATCCCGTTAAGAAACAAATATTTCACTAGAACTTCCCAAGTCCCACTCACTCCCCATTTCATCATAAAAATGAACTTTCTCTGCATCTGTTCTTCCACTTTGTGGCCCATATGCACATATTACGCGCATCACTTCTCTACCTAGAGTTAGCACAATCGCTATTACTCTATCACTTTTTCTTCTAACCTTCACAACGTTTCCAGATATTTCCTCTTTCACCAAAATTCCAACCTCTCCGAATCCTGCATCATTTCCTGACCACCACAGTTTATACCTTCGTCCCGACGTACCCACAAAACGAGCTCCTTGGCCTTTCCATCTTACTTCCTGGATGCAACACACATCAACTTTTCTCTTCCTCAGTTCTTCACACACTTCCGTTTTCCTTCCACAAAAACTTCCCACATTTAATGTATCAAATCTTATCCCATGACATTCAGATCTAAACCCAGAGATTCTTCGCACCCCTGCCCATTTAAGAGCTGCCGGGGACTGGGGGCCACTTGTATATTTTTTCTGGTCATGGTGATTTGTTGGAGCGAAATTTTTCTACAGGGAGCATGCCCTTGCTTACCCCCAACCTCAGTTTTCTGACATGAGTGGTCCAACCAAGCAATTAAGCTGGCAACCCCACCATTAACAGTCAGACTGCAATTGGTAGGTACCCAATAGTCGCCTCTTACGACATGCTGGGTAAACAGCTTCACTATTCATTAACCGGTGAAGCACGGAAGCACGGTCTAGAAGCTATGAATTTTTTAGTAACAAAAAAATTCATAAAAAGCTTTTGTTCGGGGCTTGTCACCGTAGCAAGCTTGATATTTGGAACTCTAGTCCTCCTCTCCTGACATTTCCTTTGCTCCCTCTTCTCTTGCCTTTTCTTGCTCCTGGGAGGTGCTTCAGGACCTGGGTTCTGACCACCTACCAATTCTTCTATCCGTCCCTCTCTCTCCGGCCTTTCGCCCCAACGAGCGCCCCCCTTCCTTCAATTTTCAGAAAGCTCGCTGGGATGGCTTTGCCTCTTACTTTGACTCTCACTGTTCTTCTGCTGAGGAATACTCCTCTCTTTCTCTTTCCTCTGCTGCTGCTCTCTTTACCTCTCTGGCACTGAATGCGGCCAAATTTTCCATTCCTTTCGGCCGCATCAAACGCCCTCCTAAAGCCTGGTGGTCTGCTGAGGTGGAACAAGCGGTTAGTGAAAGATGCAAGGCTTTCGCTGCCGCTCACAGAAGTGATGAAGATCGACAGGCTTACATCTCCGCTTCTCGATGTACCTCGTCAGTCATCGCCACGGCCAAAGCTGAGGCATGGCAGACGACTTGCTCTTCTCTTTCACCTAGGTCTAACTCTAATTCTGTACACTCTCTTCTTCGCTCTATCGCTGGCTCATCTTCCTCGTCTTCCTCCTCTCCTAACTTTCCTAACTGTTCTTCTCCCAGGGAATCGGCTTCGGTCTATGCCGCTTACCTGAGATCGCACTTTTCCGTTTCTCAGCCAAAGACCCTGCGTAGCAGAGCCAGAGGCTACCTCACTGAGCTCCGCCGAGCCACGTGCCCTGTGGAGTTTCACTCGTCCTGTTACTCTCCTTTCTCTCGCGCTGAATTTCTTGCGGTTGCCTCCAACCTTTTCTCGTCCACTGCCACTGGCCCAGACAAAGTTGCCTATCCCATGCTAAAGCACCTTCCTCGCTCTGGCATGGATTTACTTCTTCACATCTTCAATCTCTCTTGGTCTTCACATTCCTTTTCTTCCATCTGGAAGACATCTTCCATTATTCCCATCCACAAGATGGGAAAGCCTCTTGACTCTTCTGCTTCCTTCCGGCCTATCTCTCTCACCTCCTTGGTATCAAAGTTGTTTGAACGCATCATTCTATCCCGTCTATTCTTCCTTCTGGAATCTAATTCCATTCTCTCTCCCCGCCAGGCTGGTTTGTGCCCTGGACGGTGTGTTCCTTTCTCGGTTCATTTCGGATGGGTTTAACAAACCCAGGCCGGGCTCTCGGACGATTCTCTCTACTATCGATTTCTCTAAACCTGGCTTTAACCATGATTGGGATATTTGTGGCATAGGTTGTGTTATTGGCGTTGGTTGTGAGATTGAAAGTTGGTTTTGATTTTCATGCATTCGTGATTTTGATGTGATTGACACATGGATAAAGCGAACGGTTTAATATATTTTATTTACGTTTCAGGTAGAGATTGTAAATATGATCAGAGAAGATTCCGATTTCCTTCCGTCTATGTTTAAGCTTCTACAAGATGAAGACGTCCCTGATTCGCAAAAAGTCGATCTTGCTGGGTTCATCCGTGAACTATGTGCGCTTTCACAAACACTGCAACCCGTCGCTCGCGACGACTTTTTCCGACAACTTGGCGGACTCGGCATTCTTTCAGCGATCGAGTTGCTAATGGGAGGCGATAATTTGAAATTGCAGAGGCTCGCGGTTGATATATTTGCACACGTGGTGGAACATAGTCCATCAATGGTTCGTGACTTCGCCAAGAAAGAAATCGTAAACGAAAATGATAATGATGACGATGTGCTTTTACTGAATTTGGTTATCGAACAAATGATTTATGATCCGGACCCGGAGTTAGGGCGCGCCACTCAAGTTGCCTCGTTGCTGCGTGTTCTCATTGATCCTGAAAGCATGTTGGCTAACAAAAATGAAAAAAGCGAATTTCTAGCTTTCTTTTACCGGAATTGTATGCATGTAATGATGGCGCCACTTCTTGCAAGCACTGCGGGTGATGCTCCAGGCAAGGATGATTACCACACTGCCCATTTGCTTAGCCTTATTCTTGAGCTTCTAACTTTTTCTGTTGAGCATCACAGCTACAATATCAAAAATTATATCCTCAATAAAGACCTCCTCCGTCGAGTCCTGGTGCTTCTTCGTTCGCGCCATCTCTTTCTCTCCCTCTCCGCGTTGCGGTTTATGAGAAAAATTGTTGCCATGTCAGACGAATTTTATAATCGCTACATCGTGAAAGGTGATTTGTTCGCTCCCGTCATTGATGCACTTTTCTCGTCTGGTTGTCGCTACAACCTTCTCAATTCAACCATCCTGGAATTGTTTGAGCATATCCGCATGGAAAATCTCAAAACTTTAGTGTCGTGTATAATTGAGAGACACAACGAACGTCTGCAAAGCATTAAGTACACCAAGATATTCAGTGGAATAAAGTTGCGCTATGATCAAGAAAATTGCCGTGGGCGATCAGGGGGTATTTCACCCTGCACTGATCTCGGTACTAGATTCCGCCGCGATGCTCGTGAACTTGACGAGGAGGAAGAATTGTGGTTTGATAAAGAGGATGAAGGAGAGTTTGATTCGTTTGAAGCCCCCAAAATCAACATTGACAGCGTGCTTGGAGAGGTGAGGGGACCAGCTAATGACGGAAGAATCGAATTGCCACCCAGCAAAAATGGTGTTCTTTCTGAGCAGAGTGCACTTAACGAAGATATGGCAAAAGGAGATGTGGGTGTGAAGAATGGTCTAGTGGGCTTGGTCGATTATCCTGATGACGATTCTGAAGAGGAAGATAATGGATTCATTTTTTCAAAGGAAGATAATAGTTTGTTAGCTTCCAAGAAGCCTAGCGATGGTTCATTGGCTCCCAACAAGCCCATTGATAGTTGTATATCCTCCAAGAAGTCTAGCGATGGTTCATTGGCTTCCAGCAAGCCCAGCGGTGGTTTAATAGCAACCAAGGAACTTAGCGATGACTTTACAACATCCGATAAGCCTACTGATCGTTCAATAGCCTTTAACCTTCCGAACGAAGACTCGATACCTTCAAGTACGACCAGCGATAATTTTATTGCTGCCGATAAGCCAAACGATAGTTTGGTAGTAGCAAACGAGTTTAGTGTTGGCTCGTTAGCCTCCAACAAGCTTAGCGATAGTTCACTGGCCTTCAACAAGCCGGGCGATGACTCCACGGCATCTAGTGAGTCTTCCGATGGTTCGTTGGGCTCCAACAAACCTAGCGATGGTTTATTAACATCCAACAAGCCTGCCGATGGTTCAATAATCTCCGACAATCCCAAAGAAGCAGTCAATCCTACTAGAAGGAAATCTCAAGAAATTGATGGAAACGCTGATGAACCAATGGCCAAGAAGTCCCGCGCATGCAAGGCGTGAACCCATGACTCGACGCAATAAAATAAGTTGGTTGCTTGTGGTAGCAATCCGTAACACGTCGCAGTCCATTGACGAAGTAGCATCTACTATGACGTCAGGCTGGTAGTGAGGGCGATCGTTGCCGGTCCAGTTAACAATTGCCCGAACATCAGCTGCAGAACTTTTGGGGTCAGATAATGGCTGATAATTTGTAATTTTGAGACTTCGTCTCGCCGATTTTATTTGCAAACTTTTTATAAAGATATAAAAAATGGTGTTTGTGTGACTGACTTGCAACTGGTCTCAAACCTGGAAGAAGTTTCTCAACAGTAAGAAGTTAAATGATGGCCTGGCTTCATCCGCGCACAGTTATAGGCTGTTATAATGCCCGGCCGAACGGTCAACTTCGTAACGTCTACCTTAACCCATACTACCCCAACCCAAATAATTTCGTGTTTAGATTTGTAGGCTCTGTTGGCAAAAACAATTCATTTTACGTTTTTTCTGGTTTTGCCATTATGCTTAACAATCTTTTTGTCAGTTTCAACTCAAGATAGTGCGGCAGGTAGAAAGTGGCAATAGGCGTAATGGTGAAAGTTTCCTTTTATTAAGCCTCCTTTAAAATGAATCTTAAATTGGTAAAAACTGTAATGGGTGAGTACTAGGGTTAGGGCATGACAAGATCATTTTGCGTTAATGACTTGTATTTGTAGGTTTTTGCAGTTCTTGGGTCACGTTTAAAAAATAAAGAAAACAGCAGGAAAGTAGTTACCGGTATCGAAAAAATGGTGTCCAGCATAACAAGGTTGTTGTTGTTGTTGTTGTTGGTTACCCAACCCCTTCCGAGGGATGGGGGCATGGCGGAAGACCATGGAGCCCCAGAAGCCGGGCAACTCCCCAGGGTCTGGACCAGAGATCGTACAGAGACAGAGCGGCGCAAAGAGTCCGTAGCTGGATAGTGCAGAATGAGATGAGAGATGTTCTGGGACGGGTGTCCACAGGCGCTGCAAGAAGGGTTCTCAATTCTGCCAATCCTAGAGAGGTAAGAACCTAAAAGAAGGCTGTGTCCATTGAAGCGAAGACAAGAGAGGACACAGCGAGCATGACGAGGGAGCACAAGTTCCTCTGTGGAAATCGAGGGAGCTTGTGTGTCAAAATATTTGGAAGAGACAGTACGCCTCCAGTCCAAGAAAAGACGAGAGATAAAAGGAGAGAGACTACAAGAGATTGCGGAAGGCGCAAGTAGCGCTCCCCGTCTGGCAAGCTCGTCAGCCGTGTCGTTCCCTGGTAGAAACGAGTGTCCGGGGACCCATTGTAGCCTGATAGAACAGGAGGAGAGAAAAGACAGTTCCTGCCAGATCTTCCACAGAGTTTGAGACAAGAGAAAAGATGGAGGAGAGGACAGAACAAGAGTCAGATAGTAGGAGAAGAGAAGAGAAATGGCAGACTTGTTGGTGCTGCCGAGACCAGCAAAGAGCGTGCAGAATGGCGCAAGCTTCAGTGGAAAAACTTGAACAAACTAGGCCTGCCGAAAAGGAAAGAGTGGCTTCGGTGCCACAGAGAGAGCAGTTGGCAAGAACGCTGGAGCCGCCCTTGCCAAAAGGAAATGGAACAGAGCCGTCTGTCCAGAGTACCAGATCATGAGGGGGGAGAGAGTCAAGATGGGCGAGAGCCTCACCTTGGCGAGAAAGAGGGGTATCAGAGCGAAAGCATGGAGTGGGAAGGGTGGACTCCACCGTGAACAAGGGCTGATTCCAAGGAGGACAGGGAGGGCAAGCAAGAAGAGCCGCCCTAGAACAAGTAGAAGGAAGCATGAGCGGGTGAGTGGACGCAACAGCTCTCCAGGACAATCTGCAGAGTCTTGGTTTCACTCCTAGTCTGGCCAAACCTGAAATAGGAAACGAGGTTGGGAGACGAAGAGCCCGCTCATAAGAAAAAAGAGTAAAGCGAGTCAGAGTGACTCGTAGGGGAAGTAAAGAAACGTCGGTGAGCAGTAGAGGGATAGGGGAGGACGAGAGGCAGCCGGTGATGGCGCGACTGGCCGCTCGGTGGAGGCGTTCCAATTTGGTAAGATTGGTAGCGCTTAGGAACGGAAACCATCCGGGTGAAGCGTAAGTCAGAAGGGGCTGAAGAAAAGATTTGTACAGAACAGAGAGGGACTCCTTAGAGGGGCCCCATGAGGAAGCAGAGATACAGCGTAAGGCCTTGAGACGTGGGTAAAACTTGGCCTTCAGCGAAGATACATGTTTAGTAAAGGAAAGAGTGCGGTTGAAGGTGACCCCGAGAAAAGTTGGAGTGGGATTAAAACGAAGGCGGGAGCCGAGTAGGAGAAGGTTAGGCTGGAGGTTAGCTTGGCGGGGATCCACTGAGAAGAACGAGACCTCACATTTGCTCGGATTGAGAGGAAGACACCAGTACTCAGATCAGCGCTCCAATCGAAACAGAGCTCCTTGTGTGGCCTCCACCGCAGTGGGGACCTAGGAGGAAGAGGACCAAATGGCCAGATCGTCAGCGTAAAGAGAGCAGCTGACGGAAGAAGGCAGAGAGGCCAGAAGATCATTAATAAAGAGAGAGTAAAGTACAGGGCCAAGAACGGATCCTTGCGGAACACCTCGACGGACTCGAAAGGAGCGGCTTTAGTGATTTTGAAAAACCACACAAGCGCGCCTATCAGAAAGGAAAGATTGAGTCCAACGAGCAAAGCAAGGAGAGAGGCCAGCCGAAATGAGTTTATGAAAAAGGGCGGGATGCCAGACAGAGTCAAAAACTTTAGAGAAATCGATAGTAGAGAGAATCGTCCGAGAGCCCGGCCTGGGTTTGTTAAATCCATCCGAAATGAACCGAGAAAGGTACAGAATGTGATCGAGTGTAGACCGACCAGGACGGAAACCGGCCTGGCGGGGAGAGAGAATGGAATTAGATTCCAGAAGGAAGAATAGACGGGATAGAATGATGCGTTCAAACAACTTTGATACCAAGGAGGTGAGAGAGATAGGCCGGAAGGAAGCAGGAGAGTCAAGAGGCTTCCCATCTTGTGGATGGGAATAATGGAAGATGTCTTCCAGATGGAAGAAAAGGAATGTGAAGACCAAGAGAGATTGAAGATGTGAAGAAGTAAATCCATGCCAGAGCGAGGAAGGTGCTTTAGCATGGGATAGGCAACTTTGTCTGGGCCAGTGGCAGTGGACGAGAAAAGGTTGGAGGCAACCGCAAGAAATTCAGCGCGAGAGAAAGGAGAGTAACAGGACGAGTGAGACTCCACAGGGCACGTGGCTCGGCGGAGCTCAGTGAGGTAGCCTCTGGCTCTGCTACGCAGGGTCTTTGGCTGAGAAACGGAAAAGTGCGATCTCAGGTAAGCGGCATAGACCGAAGCCGATTCCCTGGGAGAAGAACAGTTAGGAAAGTTAGGAGAGGAGGAAGACGAGGAAGATGAGCCAGCGATAGAGCGAAGAAGAGAGTGTACAGAATTAGAGTTAGACCTAGGTGAAAGAGAAGAGCAAGTCGTCTGCCATGCCTCAGCTTTGGCCGTGGCGATGACTGACGAGGTACATCGAGAAGCGGAGATGTAAGCCTGTCGATCTTCATCACTTCTGTGAGCGGCAGCGAAAGCCTTGCATCTTTCACTAACCGCTTGTTCCACCTCAGCAGACCACCAGGCTTTAGGAGGGCGTTTGATGCGGCCGAAAGGAATGGAAAATTTGGCCGCATTCAAAGTCAAAGAGGTAAAGAGAGCAGCAGCAGAGGAAAGAGAAAGAGAGGAGTATTCCTCAGCAGAAGAACAGTGAGAGTCAAAGTAAGAGGCAAAGCCATCCCAGCGAGCTTTCTGAAAATTGAAGGAAGGGGGGCGCTCGTTGGGGCGAAAGACCGGAGAGAGAGGGATAGATAGAAGAATTGGTAGGTGGTCAGAACCCAGGTCCTGAAGCACCTCCCAGGAGCAAGAAAAGGCAAGAGAAGAGGGAGCAAAGGAGATGTCAGGAGAGGAGCGACTGCCAGAGGAGCGATGGAGAAGAGTGGGTGTGTCAGGGTCATTGAGGGGGAGGAGGTCAGAAGTGATTACCCAGTCAAATACTTCCTCCCCGCGGGGGTCGGAAGTACCTCTTGAGTCCCAGATGGGGTGATGGCAATTGAAGTCCCCCAAAATGAAGAGATTTCTGGAGGAGGGAAGAATGGAGGGAGAGAAGGAATCGGTTCTGCCATC
Organism: Trididemnum clinides; assembly: GCA_963675345.1. Classification (NCBI taxonomy): domain Eukaryota; kingdom Metazoa; phylum Chordata; class Ascidiacea; order Aplousobranchia; family Didemnidae; genus Trididemnum; species Trididemnum clinides. The sequence continues at coordinate 68,574 of OY776288.1, read as the reverse complement.
CGTTGGGGAGGAGCGAATAGGGGGGGCGTACACATTAAGAAATGACACTGAGGAGGAGTTGTTAAGAGAGATGTTGACCCCTACATAATCAGAGTAGGGATCAAGCGAAGAAAGAGAGGAGGTAGAAAGTTCAGAAAAGAATAGGCCCTGCCTGATGAAAATGATGACGCCGCCGCCGCCGCTGGCGTGCGTGGTATCAGAAGAGAGAATGCCAGACCGGGAGTGAGTGCGATCAGAGCGCAGAGCAGAAAATCCAGGAATCCGGAAAGAGGAAGATGAGTTAAGATTGGATTCCTGGATGCAGATAAGATCGACTGGATGGGACGATAGAAAATGAAGTAGTTCAGTGTTCCTGGCACGGAGACCTCCAGCATTCCATTGAAGAACCCTGAGAGAGTCAGGGGAGGAGAGGAGGCAGGAGGCGTAGAGAAATCGCCAGGAGCAAGGGAAGGTGGTGAAGGGGCAGAGGAAGGAGATATAGAATGGGCAGATGGGGAATAGGAGGTTTGGAGACGGGGGTGACGCGAGAGTGCAGCATCAGTAGAGGGGGGACCAGATTGTACAGTGGAGGTATACGTGTCAGAGGAGTCTGAGGAGGGAGTCACAGTGTTACGACAGGGGAGGCAGCTCCAAGAGTGAGAACTACCTAGAGCTCTGAATTTAGACAGGGAAAGTTGTGAGCACCTTAGATGGACCCATTTGGAGCAGGTGCAGCATAGCACTGACTTGCCCCGCCAGGTCACGTTTCCAGCGCACACAGAGCAAGGAAAAATGGGGCCGGGGTTAGAATGAACGTTACCGCTCATCAGTAGAAGAAGAAGAATGAGGAGACGAAGAAGAGCAAGAGTAGGGCAGGAGAGAGGAAAAAGTGAAAACAGGCGACCGATTTTGTAGATGCTGTGTGCTGCCCTCCTGCGGTCGTTCAGGAGGCAGCATAGCGAAAAAATGTAGGGGAGTGCCCGGGGTAACTGGGACCCTTGGGAAGGCCAACAGCCATTTCGTCCCAACCCAAACGGGGTTGGGGACCGCACCACCACGTTGAGGCGGCTGTTGATTGGTGCAGGCATAACAAGGTGTTCAGTGTGTCCCAAAATAAATAAAACCTATTAATTTGATTACCGTCATTACTGAAACAAAACGTGCTAATATTTTCTGTGAGCTCATGTAATAAAAATGGAGTGCTGAAAGTTTGAGGCCTTCAGCTAGATTTTAGGGTTTATTTAAATACATGCTCCGAATGACCACCATTACGTTTCCGGCATTCTTAAGGCCGGCGAGTAAAGTTGTCAATCACTCTGGCACATACTCTATTGCACAAATGTTCTGCGTAATGGCCAATTTTAATTCAGAAATAGTTGGGGGATTATTTTGATAAACTTGGTCTTTTAACTAGCCCCACAGGTAGAAGTCTGGGGAATTCAAATCAGGCGAATGTGGCGACCATTCTGTATCACTCCCCCCCCTGCGAATCAAACGATCAACAGAAACTTGACGCTTCCACACTGTCTGCAGATCTTGCACTCAATTTTCTTCCACTAGATGGAATCTCTGATTTTTTTGCTACATTTATTTGCAGTTCTATAGGTTTAAAGATTACCACAGGAATATCTGGGATTTTCTTGGACAATGTTGAAATTAAATTTATACCAAAGCGTGTTTGAAGAGCTCTAAAAGATTTAGCCTCTATATAGTCATAACGCAAAAATTTTCCTCTAATTTCCAAGCCATGGGGCTTAAAACTAACAGTTGTTATTTATAACTGCTATCAAATCTGAAAAATATAAACAATAGGGTTAAAATCAACCTTTATCAGCAATGATGTGGGTTTCATTCATTTTGGGACACCCTGTACTTTTCAACCTTGACCATACGTTTTTCTGATACAAACAAGATACTGATTGAGATGTTTTTTATTTCACACTTTCGTGGTTTTGCGACAGCATTCGCGTTTGCTTATCGGTTTGTACTATGAGGTTACTGGTAGGAAGTATAAAAATACCTTAAAGCAATTTTTAAAATTCATCACGCCAATTGCATTCAGCGCTGCAGTAAAAAGACTTATTTTTAAGAAGGGAGGACATTTAGAAAGTTAGACTCAATCAGTGGCGTATTTAAAAATTTTCTTTGGGGATCAAGCGTTCACGCAATTTAACATTATTATCAATTTGAGAAAGTATGCAAATTTTGGACCAACATCCGGAAATGATTTTGAAGATCGCGTTTTCAAATTATTTTTTTTCTGCTCTTTTTCAAGTTGAAGGATTTTTCTTGAAGATCAACTTTCAAGAGTTACTGTTTTGTCTATTTTGGTCTTGAAGACCTCTTGCTTTTGTTTATGGCATGTTTTTAATGTATCTACAGAGTTTTGTTTCTGTCAAATGCCTAGAGTTTTGACCGTTGTCCTCAATTAAGCCACTGAACTTGCTATGAATATTTTGAAATCCAAGAAAATTGAAAATTCGTTGGCTCTCATTCGGATTTGGAGACCTAAAGATTGTTTTAATCTCAAGAAATAGTCATGTTTCAGGTAAAGTAATTTATGTGATGGTAAGTATTGCTCGAAAACTATCTCTGAAGAGAAAGATTAAAAGTTATGTGAAGCTGTTTAGTAATATCTTGACCCCTTCGGCATTGGCAAAAAAATGTTTCTTTTTTGGGAAGGAGGAAAGCAGAGCTCAACTGAACGTAGAATCTATACGAGTGTATTACAAAAAGCCAAAAGTTTTGAGTAGATTGCATGTTCAACGGTGTTATTGTCTTTGCCTGCTTCAAGACATTTTTTTGTATATCGAATTTTCATAGCGGTTATTTTGTAGGCCTACACATTGCTTTCTAAACAATGTTGAAGACCTATTATTTTGGAGTTTTCTACAAACTTTTTTTACATTTTTTGCTTCTGCCAAATTGTTTAAGAGGAGCCCTATTACTCTTTATTCCACCCCTAAAATACACCACTGCTTGGAGCCCTACACTTATATGACGCCAATCTGACGTATTTTTCGCTTACTCCCCAACGCTGAATTCTACACTGATATGATGGCTCATAAAAAGTGCACAAACGATTTATCTACCTTTTGAGAAGGATTTATTATTCCAGTATCACGCTTTTTGGCAGAATGTCAAACACTTTTCTTGAATAAAAACAGCGCTCGTACAACTTTTTTTGCAAACTTTTTCACTGGCTTGAAGTGCAATCTTGCTACCATAATTACATCATATATAAAAGGCAGTGGCAATTTGGTGTCAACGGCATTTTACCCTTGGAGGCCATTTTGTTATTGGACATTTGTGATTGGTCAATCTTGATGTATTAATCATGTTTCCTGTCGTTACCGATTGGTCAATTTCAATGACGAATTAAGAAACGCATCCCCAGTCTACACTCCCTCGAACGTTCACATACCAGGCCCCACTCTGCAGCGTACATTGTCTTTGTCTAATTACCCTGTCAGCGAAGGTTCCGACCTGTTACCATCGGATATGAAGGCAGCTGCATTGTCCACTACCCCAGAATTGTAGCAAATACATCACTGTCAGAATTGTAGCAAATATGGCTGTTTAAAGCGCAAAAATCATCAATCGATGATCGCGGGAGCGAAAGAGTTAAACACACATGAATGGTGACAGCAAAATAGCATCCGAGGGTAAAATGCCGTCGACGCAAAATATCCTCTTAATTAACTTTATCCCTTATTTGCTTATTTAAATGGTGGTGGGAAAGTGTTGTGCCATGTCCTCCATTTGGCCGAAAAACAAATTATGATTTGTCGCTTAACTTGCGTCTGTATACTAATAGTTTGAAACATGATGTTCTTCACCTAAATTTTACCCCAAAAAAGGCTTATGTTTGGAGCAATTCCGGTGATCCTAAAAAACGTTTTTATATTCTTGGATTAATTATGTCTCCCTTTTTCCTTGAAACGTTCTGGAATACGCCTGAATCACTTGTTTACTATCTTTTTTCACTTTGAGATTTTAGCAGGGAGCTCTAATCAGTGTAAACAGTTTCATAAAATCTCATTATCTTATAGAGACAGCAAAAGTAAATATACTACCAGGAATCTACTCGTAAAGTAACTTGCTCGAAGCGATCCAGGTTGATAATCACATAATAGATAAAATCAAGATACACTAGATCTGCTGAGCTACTTTATTATAAGGAAAATCGATTTCGCCCTACACAGGCATTTTCAATTTCTATGTAAAACGAAAAAACAAAATGCATAAACCAACTTACCGTAATTATAAAATAGGAAAACAGAACTGACTATCCCACACTGGTTGAAAAATAAAAATACAAAGCTGGCTAATAATATTTCGTGAACTTACTTATATAAACGAGAAATAACAAAGGGGGTTGACTAACTACTCACTCGAACAAAACACTACATAATGCTATTCCTCGACTAAAGCTAAACAGACAATATAGTACCAAACTAAAGACATAAAAAAAGAAAAAACTAAAATTTGTTACTCGCTCATAGCTAGTTACTAAGTAATAAGATAAAAGGCTCAAAAAAATTTATGAAACAAGTGTTACGTCATAAACAAGAAAAAATGACAAGAGACATACGACATAAATCATTTAATAGCTGGCAAAATCATAGTTTGTAGGTTTATAGACACTTCAAGTTTGTAAAACCATTTATCTTCACATATATCTAACATATCAAACGGTGGTTCTTCAACAAATATAAGAGAAAACCACTGTGACAAACTAGGACGGCGTGCTAACAAAAGATTGTGATTAGATTTATAATGTTGCAGGAGAGCGGTACTATCGTTTTGGGTCGAAATATCAAATTTTTTCCAAGTGTGTCTATGGTTATTCCATCTAACCGAAAATTTATTTTTTGTCTGTCCAACGTATTGAGCATTACAATTTACACAATTAGCAACATAAATACCATAATTTCTACAATTTAACGATTAGTTTAGTTTAACCTGTCTGCTGTTTTTTTCGCATTTAATATAATTTACACTCCTTATTATATTATATTAATTATATTAAATGTATATATACAATTGTATTAATAAATAAATAAATAGACTCGGTAAAATATTTAAGAGTGCTCAATAACAAAAACAGTTAGAGCAAATTAATATATATCTTTATTAGCAAAAATATTACAGCCTGTTTCGCCGTTAAGGCTTCTCAGGTATTTCTGCAAAAAAAAACGAAAAATGAACCCAAAACAAACAGAGAATGCAGTATTACTTACGGTTGTTCGGAGGGAGTAATCAGAAATAGTATGGTAGCCAGCAGAAACTATACTAAAGAATAATCTGCTGGTTCTCCTGCAAACAGTAAACTCATCTGGGTAACTAAGAACTGTGGAGGTTGGTATGAGAGTAATAGTGACGTAACAATGGGAACAGGTATATACTTAATATGGTAAACGGTAAGTTGGGAAAATAGACGGAAAAGAAAGGATAAAGAAAAACGGCAAAAGTAAAAGAACAAAACACGCAAATTACAACGAACCGTCCAATCTGATACTTTTTAATTTAAATTTTTTCCTGTGGCGGCATGTGTTCACTATTTCAGATCGTTTATTTAGCATCATTTTCCTGTCGCCGCTTAAGATGGCAAGTTTTTCAGCCAGGCACAGGTTACATCTGCTCCCTCCGCATTTGTATGATGGTGCTGTAGAAACAATGGACCATTTTATAGACGGCTCAACGCCATTATCCTTTGCTCGCCAAACTTCTTTTGATAGCTCGGTTGCGTTTCTTTTGTTACGGTGTGTAAATGAATGCTTGTGATTGCTAAATCTCGCTTTGAAATCAGTAGAGCAGGATCCATAATATAATTTGGTGGTATTGTTGGAGGATATTTCTGCTTTATATACAATAGATTTTTGTTTGCATTTGCCGTCAAATGGGCAAGCTGTTTTTATTCTGCAATTACATTTTGGATCGGCAGTGGGAGGTCTATCGGTCTTTGGCAAGGCGGAAAGAAGCTTTTTGTTATGGCGCAAGATGACCGCGGACATATTTGGCATACAGCTATAACTAATTTTAATATAGCTTTTGTTGCATATCTTGTGAAGCCGGTGATGTTTTGGGAAATGCTTTGTAATTAGGTTTAGGAATTCATGGCCAATATTTGTTTCAACGTTTTCACTATTTGGAGGGTTAAACCAAACTATGTTTCTTCTTCTTCTGTTGCTAATTGTCTTTGTTGCTTTTGCTTCTTTCCGCTATTTCAAATAAATATCATATCCACTTTCATGGAGAGCTTTATTGTATATCGGGGCCGCTCTATCAAACTCATTCTCAGATGATGAGAGTTGGGTAAGGCGGTCATTCACCATAGATCTCATTCACCATCCACCATAGATATACCGTTTACCATATTAAGTATATACCTGTTCCCATTGTTACGTCACTATTACTCTCATACCAACCTCCACAGTTCTTAGTTACCCAGATGAGTTTACTGTTTGCAGGAGAACCAGCAGATTATTCTTTAGTATAGTTTCTGCTGGCTACCATACTATTTCTGATTACTCCCCCCGAACAACCGTAAGTAATACTGCATTCTCTGTTTGTTTTGGGTTCATTTTTCGTTTTTTTTTGCAGAAATACCTGAGAAGCCTTAACGGCGAAACAGGCTGTAGTATTTTTGCTAATAAAGATATATCCAATTATATCTATATATATAAAAGTGAATGTCTGTGTGTATGTGTGTGTGTGTGTGTGTTCCCTATAGGTAGAAAGGTTAAAAAGTTTACATAAAAACTAAAAGTGTATTCTTATGTAAAATTCTCCGAGGAAGACAACGGAAGTAGTTCCGAACCTCTAAGTGCCCCCCTAAGGGAGCTATGGGGGGCAGAACCCCCCTTTGAAAATTCAAATATATTCAATTTTGATGAAATTTAAACCATATGTTTAAGACACTAAATTAGAAAGCTTTCCAAAATTTCAGCCTTTTTCGACTATATTAGGGGGCAGAAAGCCCCCTTGAAAATCTAAAGTTTTTGTTAGGTACCACAAACAGAAAAAAATTTGTGACATATAAAAATCCAAATTTGATGGTATTGAGCAAGACTGTACTTTTTAACATCCCTAGCAGATTAACCCGTCGTAGATCAGGTAACTATAACTTTTTCCAGGGAAGCCAAGTACGATGTTTTGATTTCGATCAGAAACGTCTATGGGGGGGATACGAGCCTATGGGGCGATATTCGAGATGAGCATTAAGAATTATAGATATAAGAATATAATAGAAATAGGTGTAGAATTGTAGAGATTACATGTTAAAGTGAAAGCAAGTGTTGAGAAAAACTCAGAAGAAGAGAAAAGATAAAATCAAAGTATAAGGTACTAAGCATTTTAAAGTCTGAAAGGGTTTGTTGTTTAAGGCCAATACACACCAAAACAAGTAGGTTATGTGACCACCTCTCTATGTGGAATGTAAACATTCTAAATTGATTTTTGATGGTTTAATGATAAGAAGAGTTAAGCAGAGACTTGCTGAAGAGTACATATCAAACCAAGTAGGTTATGTGACCAGTCTCTACATTGAATGTAAACATTCTTAATTGCTTTTTCATGGTTTACTGGTAAGAAGAGTTAAGCAGAGACTTGCTGTAAGCTATAGATGAGCAGTTCTAAGGGAGACTTGAGTGCTGTTAGAGATGTGTGTGTGGTGGTAAAGACTGGCCTTTGTATATATTTAAAAATCTAAGTATGAACAGTGTTACTATCCTTTGATATTAAATAGAGAAAACCCAATAAAAATAGTAAAAGAATATAAATTTTACTTGAGTGCTGTTAGAGATGTGTGTGTGGTGGTAAAGACTGGCCTTTGGCCTTTGCATATATTTTAAAAACTAAGTATGAACAGTGTTACTATCCTTTGATACTAAACAGAGAAAACCCAATAAAAATAGTAAAAGAATATAAATTTCACTGATTTATGTGTGCATTAGAGAGAGAAATATACTGCTCCAGTGATAAACATAATATTAATTTCTGATACACAAACAAAATAAATAAAACACATGCATACACATCCTATAGAAGGAAAAATTAAAGAACCCTAAAAAAAATGAAAGTGTATTGTCACATAAACATTTCCAAGGAAGACTGTGGAAGTGATTTTTTTTTTTCTATAGCCAAGTTTTTTCTTGTGTGTGTTTGATTCTTTCATGGTTTATTGTTACTTATGCACTCTTATGTCCTGCCCAAAATTGATTTTGTTTTTATCCTTTCCGATACAAAAATTCTTCAGTGCCATCAATTTTCGATAACAACTATTAGGATTAGTTCCCTCACCATATTCTGAATATTCAATTTTTGATAACAATAATTAAGATTAGTCCCCTCACTATATCCATACCGTCAGTGCATCATTAATATATTTTCCATAAAATCACCGAGCTACTCATTCTTCCTTGTAACTTTTATTTATTTTCTTTTATACGATTGTATGAGGAACTTGCAAAATATTGCATGATTGAATCTTGTGTAATTAGGTCAAGAAAACTTATGGTCTTATTTCCATTTTGATGAAGGTCCACTTTGGGGGTCTACAGGACCCGTGTTAATTGAACACCCAAAAAACAACATCCATATTGTACTGTATGAGCTGGGAAAATTATTCTTAACAAAAAGGGATTCTACTTGGCTACCCCCTCTCACCGCCGATTGTTTTTCTTTTAATTACAATAAGATTTAGGATATAATAGCATCCATTAACAAGGAACCTATTGTCATAAAATTAAGATTGCATGCACAAATAGGATTATTGCTGCCTATATTTTTGATACGTTTTCTAAAATGGGGGTCCTATCAGAGCACCCTCGACCAATTTTCTCTTTTAATTTTACTTTTTTTTAATTGCAATAATTTCTACATGCAGATTGCATGAGCTATATGATTTGGAAACAAATTGTAAAAATGGAGTCCAACTTGGCATATACACTGCATGCACTCAGGAAAATATTGTGGGTTATATGAGTTTGGATGCATTTTCTACAATAAGGGTTCCTGTGGGGACCTCCTCCTGTCATTTTTTTTTCTTCTGATTGCAATAAAATTGGGATATAAGTAGGCAACCACACTGATGAAAGTATCCAAATTTCACTTAATTTTCATCATTGTCCCCTTCCCCACCACCGCTAAGCAAGTGTTGTCAGAATAGTAATCACCAGGATAACTTACAACATCTGACCAAATGACGTTGCTTTTTTATCCTATACCCGGGCAACGCCGGGTACCTCTGCTAGTTACATATAAAATAGTCACTTAGCTTTATAGTGCTCGACGGCAAGCTTGCCGGAGTCGTAATATATATATATTTCTATTTGCACAGCTACAGAATATTCTGTAGTCTGTGCAAATGGAAATATATATTCTGTTCTGTAGCTGTGCAAATAGAAATATATATATATTTCTATTTGCACAGCTACAGAATATTCTGTCATTAAAAACCACAACAGTCTGTTTCGCCAAGTGGCTCGTCAGGTGGTGCGTCTGCAAAATACATATAAAAAACGCTATAAAAACCGGCATAAAAATGTAAAAGTTAACCAATAAGTGCAATACATTTGGAAATGCAGCAACTAATGCAACACGTCTCAGAAGTTAGGACAGATGTCAATTAAGCCGCCGGTGGTGCTGGGAGATAAGACTTTTGGCGAAAGTAGATTGCTAAACTCAAAGCTCTAGAGAAGGACGGGATCGAAAACGGTGTAAGTGCTACAAAAAATTTTTCAATTTAAACTTGTTGGTGTGGCGGCATTTTCCCATCAGTTCGGTTCTCTTATTTAATGACGTAGCGGGATATGCTTGCAGAATAGCGCACTTTTCTGTGAGACACAGCATGCAAGCCCTTGCCCCTGGTTGGTAAGGGGTGGTTTGTGAGACAATTTCCCAAGTGGTTTCTGGGCTTTTCCCATTACATTTGTCAAGCCAGAATGCCTTTGCAAGCTCGACTCCGGCAAGCTTGCTGTCGAGCACTATAAAGTGACTATTTTATATATACAATTATATTATATATTTTTGCTGGTTCCAAGTGGTTACGATCGATAGAGAGCGTCTTATAAGCGAGAAACAAAACAACAAAGCGAGTCCTACAGGCGTGAGGTTTCCGAAGGAAACAATGCTATTGAGAGATATATTTAAATTTTACAGAGCCATCCCTGGACGCGTTTCGTCCTTTTGGACTCATCAGCAGGGCTTGCAAAGGGCCGAGAGGTCCCCCCAATAGCATCAACGTTGACCATTATAAAACAGACTAACACAAAACACAAGACTTACGTGCCGTTTGCTGTTGAGCGAGGTTCGTTTTGACGTAGTTCTAGCCGCTCGACCATGGAGTGATACTGATATCCTTATGCGAAGTTGATCACACAAGCAGTGATTATGCATAAAAACATCTTCCAAAGGTTACAAACCAAACGCGGTACCTCAAGGCATAGCTGGCAGCAAGCGGTGCATGGCAGCAAAAAATCGGCGCGCGAGGAGGTCAGATCCAAGGGTGCAGATTCAACAGACAGGTTAAACTAAACCAATCGTTAAATTGTAGAAATTATGGTATTTATGTTGCTAATTGTGTAAATTGTAATGCTCAATACGTTGGACAGACAAAAAATAAATTTTCGGTTAGATGGAATAACCATAGACACACTTGGAAAAAATTTGATATTTCGACCCAAAACGATAGTACCGCTCTCCTGCAACATTATAAATCTAATCACAATCTTTTGTTAGCACGCCGTCCTAGTTTGTCACAGTGGTTTTCTCTTATATTTGTTGAAGAACCACCGTTTGATATGTTAGATATATGTGAAGATAAATGGTTTTACAAACTTGAAGCGTCTATAAACCTACAAACTATGATTTTGCCAGCTATTAAATGATTTATGTCGTATGTCTCTTGTCATTTTTTCTTGTTTATGACGTAACACTTGTTTCATAAATTTTTTTGAGCCTTTTATCTTATTATGCAATTTAATAGAATGCCAAACCTTCAAATGTCTAAATATGGTGATGCCTCACCAGCATTCTCAATTTCCCTTAATCCACACCAGCATCTCACATGCCAGTTATTCATGATCTTTCACACAAAATTAAACCTGTACTAGCCTATTGTAGGCTAGTCCATCCAACAGTGTTTCCGGCATAAAATTCAAATATGCCCCTCTGGGCAATTTCAGATCATGCCATCGATCCATTGCTGCATTACTGCATAGACCTCATACAAGGGCAACGGTTTTGCCCTATATCACATAGGCGCTTCACATGTTTCAACCGCATTGCGCTAGAATCAGCAAAACCGTCAAAACCGGTCAAAACCGTCAAAACCAACAAAACCGATCAAAACCGTTGCCCTTGTATGAGGTCTATGCAGTAATGCAGCAATGGATCGATGGCATGATCTGAAATTGCCCAGAGGGGCATATTTGAATTTTATGCCGGAAACACTGTTGGATGGACTAGCCTACAATAGGCTAGTACAGGTTTAATTTTGTGTGAAAGATCATGAATAACTGGCATGTGAGATGCTGGTGTGGATTAAGGGAAATTGAGAATGCTGGTGAGGCATCACCATATTTAGACATTTGTCTTATTACTTAGTAACTAGCTATGAGCGAGTAACAAGTTTTAGTTTTTTCTTTTTTTATGTCTTTAGTTTGGTACTATATTGTCTGTTTAGCTTTAGTCGAGGAATAGCATTATGTAGTGTTTTGTTCGAGTGAGTAGTTAGTCAGCCCCCTTTGTTATTTCTCGTTTATATAAGTAAGTTCACGAAATATTATTAGTCAGCTTTGTATTTTTATTTTTCAACCAGTGTGGGATAGTCAGTTCTGTTTTCCTATTTTATAATTACGGTAAGTTGGTTTATGCATTTTGTTTTTTCGTTTTACATAGAAATTGAAAATGCCTGTGTAGGGCGAAATCGATTTTTCTTATAATAAAGTAGCTCAGCAGATCTAGTGTATCTTGATTTTATCTATCGTATAGAGATAACTACAACTGAGAACCTGGTAATTTTTTACTAATCTTATATAACAGGGGTTCCCAAAATTTTTTTGTTGACGGCGCCCTATAAAAAATCAATATTCACGGCGCCGCAATAAAGCTAAAATTTGCAAATTTGAATTTTCACCAAAAATTATATTTAAATCATGTTCATGTTTGAAAATGCAAAATACTGAAAAACATTTAATGTGAGCAGTGAGCTTGTTGCTCTATGCACATTTTATCAAATTGCGGTGATATGTTTGATATTGCAACACGCATCTCGCATTCAATGTCCATCCTGTTGCGGTACTTCGACTTGATTGCTGCTACCGCAGAAAAACACCCTTTACATAAGTATGACGTTGCAAACGGCACAAGAACACAGAGAGCTTTACAGCCTACAAGTGGAAATTCAGCTCTAGCCTTAACCCAAAATGAAATGAGTAAATTTGGGTTGTATATGTTTTTCAAAGTGAGATCAAAAGTAGGATCAATAAATTGTTCAGCTTCTAGAGATGTAAACTCCTGAAGGGCATTTGCACTATTATCAACAAAAAAATGTCTTATCCAATTGTACTTCTCCATGTCTTCAGAAAAATATTTCTCAAAATGCGAGCGGAGGCTATAACCACGACGCGACGGCGTAGTGGTTTGAGCGTCCGCATTGCAGTTGGTAGACCTGGGGTTCATTCCCCTTGTCGAGTCATACCTAAAGACTTTAAAAAATGGTATCTATAACTTCCCTGCTTGGCGCTTGGCATTTAAAGGAGGTTGTGGAGAACAAGCCGGCAAGTTCGCTTGTTGTGTCCTTGCGTAAGGCACTTAACGGGACGCCCACCTTTATGTGGAAGACAGGTGACCCGGAAATGGCAACTCCCAAGCGAGTGCGGACACACCGTCCAAAACATAGCGATACATCGCTTTCGCGTGAATGGAGGATTGTCGCCGAATACGGTCAAGTCACCCGCCGTGTACCCTAGTGACCGGCAGATGACGATTCGACCACTAGAAGATTAGCTTGGTAGAATGCAATGACTACCTTCTATGCCCTATTCTTCGGCCTAAGGACTTACGCTTATGAAGCTAAGTTGCAGCCCACTCTTTAACACCACAACTTATATTAATGCATAAGCGGTTGCACTCCGACAATCATCGACACCACACTGTAGCAGTCGATAGTCCCTCTTCCTTCTAGCAGTACTTGGCCCTTGCCTTCTAATTCTTCATCCTTCTTCCTTCTTTTCTTTCTTCTCTGTTCTGTCGCCTGTTTGCTTTTGCTTCTCTCTCTGAGTTTTCAAAATGACCCACCCGTATATATACTTCCCATTCGAACATAACCAAAACAATGTTCCCAAATATTTTAGCCAATCAAAAAAAATCTAGAAACTAAAAATTAACAAGAAAAGGTTTGAAAACGGGGGAATACCGGAAACTGCTACCCAAAGAACAACCAATAAAAACGCATATGAAATCAATTAAAAAAAAGGTTGGTCTACGGGGAGAGTACAGGAAATAGCTACCAATAAAATTGCTTTGAAAATAAAATACACAAGCGACGGTTTGTAAACGGGGAAATACCGGAAATAATGACCAAAAACAGAAAAACTACGTCGACACGGGATAATCAAATGAATATTCCTGAGATTATTATTGTTACAAGGATAAATATGGTAAAGAAAAAAAAAATTAGAGCGTCTAAATGCGAACACATCAAAGTCTTCATATCACACTCATTGGTATTATGCAGGAAGAGATTGCCAGAATGCGAGTTGAAATGGGATATTAAAAGTGGAAAACTATCACATTGCTCGTTATTTAACAACAAATCAGTTTTCCACAACTGTAGTTTTCTTTTAAAGGCTGTATTTTGTCATAAAGTTGCAGAAGATAAGTATCTTTTCCTTGAAGTGAGATGTTTAATTGATTTAATGTTGCAAAAATATCACAAAGATACGCCAACTGAGTCAGGAAAACTTCATCCTCAAAGGTAGTAGCAAGTGCATAATTTTCTCCTTTCAAAAACATGAAGATTTCGTTTCTCAATTCGTACATACGTAAAAGAATTTAGCCTTTGAAAAAGCACCTTGCATTACAATAAAACAATAACATGTTGTGGTCTGCTCCTAATTCATCGCAAAGACGTTGAAAAGCCGAGCTCAAAGCGGCCTGGCTTCAATGAAGTTCACAGTTTTCACAACTTCAAGGTCACCATTGAGCTGTTGCGAAGCCAGCGCCTCACGGTGTACTAAGCAGTGGGTCCATTTTGCGTTGACAGCAAAGCCCTGCATTTACATTCGCAGCCCGCCAAAACGACCAGACATAGCTCGGACTCCTTCAGTGCATAAACCAACGCAGTATTTCCACGTGTGAGTTACAAATCTAAATACAAAAAAATGGTCTTTTGCGATTAACAGCCGAGATTTAAAAAGCAAGTTTACGGCTTAAGACAATTCAGATTTACAAATAACATAATTACGGCAGAACAAAACGACAAATCACAACAACTATACATATATAAAAGCTATTCTTGCCACGCAAATTTACTTATTCTTGACACATATCTATACTATAAAGCGCAATTCTGTCTGTCTGTGTGTCTCTCTGTTTTGACTCCTCTGAAACTGCTAGAGATACAAGCATCAAACTTGGGCAATTGATTATCACCCCGTGGTGAGCGTCATAAGAGTGTTTGTGACATCATGATGACGCAATAATAAAAAATATTAAAAAAAAATTTGCATTACTTGACAGAGGGGAACCGCTTTTTGCTCAAACGAAAACCAACTTCTGACTCAGCACATTACAAAAATTTTTATTTGTTTGGGGTAAAAAATGACGTTACAATCAACAATTCATTGCACAATCTGCTTTTTGTTCTTTCTCAAAAAGTACTGATTGCAGAAACGAAATTAAACGTTCTTTCAGGAGATATTAACAAGGTGCTTTCGATAAAAACAACTTTACAACCCTTAAAGCTTATTTTACTATGCTACGAGCAATTCTTTGTTTAAGCACTTTAAGCTTTCTAAACATTTTTCTTCTCTTTTTCGTTTGCACGCTCAAAACTGGCTCTATGATGTCATAATATGTCTCGTACAATTAACACAAATTTTCCACTACGGAAGAATGTTTTCAAAAATGAAATGTTTTCGAAAATGAAAATGTTTTCGAAAATGGCACCCTTTTTGCAAAATCCGTTTACTAAAATACTGATTTGTGATCTCATTTCTCAACTGATTTTCAAACTTTATTCAACAAATTAAAGGTTATCGTAAGGCGATTCCTACAGTGTATGATATATACAATTAATATTAGTTCTTTTTTACTGAAAAAACTAAACTTTAAGAACTGCGGGGTAACTTTTTATTCTCCCAAAAAGTGGAAAGCTGAATAAAAACTGATGATTTTAATACAAAAACGTTATAATGATGTACTAATAATTACTGTTCTTTGAAAGCTTAGTAAGTTTGATTTCCAGTTATATGTGACTCCAATTACTTAAAGCTAAAGATTAGTTTATAATGTCTGATCAAAACTTGGTTACCGGCGCGATGACGGAGCAGTCGGTAGACCTAGGGTTCATTTCCCCTACTCGAGTCATACCAAAAGACTTTAAAAAATGGTATTCACAGCTTCCCTGCTTGGCACTCAGCACAATAGGAATAGTGTGGAGATCAAGCCTGCAAGCTTGCTTGTTGTGTTCTTGGGTAAGGCACTTAACGGGATCTTCATGTGGCCGACGGATGGTTAGGCCAAGCAGTCTATCCGTCGTGGCGGCCCAGTCTGACAAAAGACATCCAACAGAACATAAGCTCATACATGTGAATGAATAATTGATTGCCATACATCATGTTTCATTTTTAGTTGAACAATTGTCCTACATGACCTAACAAATCTGCAATTGTTAGACAAAGTTAGTTCTTTGGTACATTTTGACTACTTTCCCTCACAAGCTTGGTTCTTTTGCATTATCTGCGGACGTTTTCAAAAACATCCATCAAAAACTGAACTCTCCAAATCAGGGGTGCCCAACCTTTATTGACATGAGATCTACTTTTACATTTTCCAGTCTCTGGAGATCTAACAATCTGGCAAAGCTGTGAAACAAAACAAACCGAGCCTATGCTGATGGGTCTATCGGTATATCTCGGTTACACGTGCAACTTACATTTACATTATGTAGTGAATAAAAAACATAATGCATAATGCACTAAACCAAAAACATATTTAAATAACATTTATTTCATGGAAATACATTCATTTTTAACGTTAGTGAGACACCTGGCTCTGGGGCGATGTAGGAAGTTCCTCGTAGACAGGGCAGTGGCTGGTGGTTACAAGTCTCAAGCAAGCCAGGAGATGCTGATCTGTCATAACCGTTCTGTGTCTGGATTTTGCTATCTTCATGCGAGAAAATACAGATTCACACGGGTAGATTGATTCAAAACAAGCTAATATACAAAAATCAAATCTTTTTATAATGGAATATTTCTCTTCTAGCAGCAGTTTCAAGATCTTCCCTATTCCAGTGGATGCCCTGGATTTTATCTCTATGTCATTTTGAAGGGAAGAGTATTTCATTTTCCACTGCAGTTACATTCAGCTGAAAGAGTCCTCCAATTTTGCAATGTCGTCCACATCTATATCTGTCGCAAATGGGAAAGCACATGTAGATGACAATAGGCTCAACTGATGCAAAGTCAATGAAACGCTTGTCAAATTCTGATGACAGGCTTTGCATCTGCGTAATGTAACGTGCACTATTGAACTATGCAGTGATTTTGCTGATTTTGCACAAGTTCTGAATTTACGTCTTGAAAGTAGCGCGCAGATCATGGCGTTGCAGCTTGGTTGAGAGCAGCTGTAGCTTGCGTTTAAATGGGTTTGCAGAGCTGATCATGTCAACTATATTTTTCTCTTTTCTCTGCAGCTCTAAATTCAGTTCATTTATCAGTGCAGTAAGGTCAGTGAGAAAAGCCAAATCTAGGAGCAACTGTTCAACCTCAAGCTGTGCATATTCTGCATCTTTAAACTGCTTGAGTAACTCTTTTATTTCAGGCAACAGCTCCCTAAATCTTTCCAAAAATCTTCCTCTGCTCAACCACCTCACATCTGTATGGAGCAGCAGGTCTATGCGCTCTACCTCAGTCTCTTCCAAGTGAGCGCGGAAAAGTCTTCTCCGCAGGCTCCTTGCACGAACTGAGCAAATAATTTTCATGACAATATTCATCATCTCTTTCTTATTTAATACTTTCCCACATAAAGCCTGTTGACGGTTGAAGCAGTGATAATGAATAAAGGTTGGATAAGAGTCATTCTATTTGCGGAAAGCAATAAACCAATTACAACTGCCCACCATAGCGGGTGGCCCATCAATTATAATGTAAATAAGCTTGACGAGTGGCAGCTTGGTTTTGTTAGCAAAATTCATGAATGCTTGGAATGTCTTTATCCCGTGTATGTCCTTTAAGAGGCAACATGCAAAGAGCTCCTTTTTTGTAGTCATGTCCTCAAACACCATTCATATGAAAGTGCACAGTTGCGCCATTACCACAAATCTGTTGACTCATCAAATTGAAGTAAATAGCATTCCCACCTACCAATTTCTCTCTCCAATTGAGCTGCAAGGTTTCCATTCTTTCAAATCGCCTTGTCAGCGTATTTCTCGACAACTGAAGGTCTTTGATTGATGAGATAATTTCATCCTTGTTTTTAAAATTCCCTTACAGCCAATCAGCAGCTTTTATAAACGCTTCCTTGACCATTTCTCCATCTTGAAACGATTTCTTATTCTTGGAAAAAACGTGGCAAACTCGATATGATGTTATCTTAGCTGCCTTACTTCTCGTGTTTGGCTTGGTAAAAATAGACTGTTGTGCAGCCAGTTGTGATTTCTGCTCCTTTAATCTTTTTTTCATTTAGAAAAAATGTTTTTTAAAAAATTTTTAAAGTTAAAATTTTACAGATTTAAGTGGCATAATCAGAATCGTCAGTCATTGCATTAAGTGTCAACTTTAAAAAAGAAATTAATTAAATTAAAGAAACATCCACTGCGCTAGTAGAAAGCTGTTACCAATAGCGTTGCTAACAATAACAGGGTTGCCAGATTAAAAAAAATGTACAAATACATAAGGATTCAACTTTTAGTTCGGCAAACTCTTATAGGCTACCTGTAAAAAATCACCCATGATCAATTTCCAAGGCTTTGAAGATCGACTGGTTGGGCACCCCTGCTCCAAATGTTTATGAAATATAATTTACCGGTTAGAAACACACAAAATTTTGATTCTTGCACTTCACAAAACTGCAATTTCTAGAAAAACTAAGTCCTTTGGTACATTTTGTCTATTCTTTCTCAATAGCATGGATCTTTGGCATTATCCATCAAAACATTCAAAAAGTTACATCCACAAATGAAGTCTACAAATTTCAACGTGTAGCCAACTTCAAGCAAAACACTTGGTGATTTACCCAAGAAAAAACGAGGGGTTGAAGATGGTTCTTTCTTATCGTTTGCAATAAAATGTAAGTGTCGAGCTACATATAATCTAAATGTTGAAGCAATTTCTTTTGCATTTGGGCAAGGCTGCTGCTGCCAGCTGATTTGATGTTCTTAATTTCCACATTATTAATTGGGGCTGTTGCAGTAAGTATTGCCTTTTCAATTCGTCATAAACTTAAACCCGGTTTCCCTTGTTTATCGCATAGCTTATGTTTGCTTTGTTTCGATGTTCCCTTATTTAGCGTTGTTTCTCGCGCGCCTCACCCTTTATTAATAGATTTTAGATAACGTCATAGTTTTTTGTACTAAGTGTTACCCCCGATAACCTTTGCCTTTTAATTAATCACTGTTGCCTCCCCAATATAGCTGACCGTTGTTGCCCTCGGAGTCAGTTTTAGAATTTGAGTAAATTACTGTTAGATTGTATTGTGAGCAACTGTTAGTCGAACGCTTACAATCTACTGTTCGATCATTTTTGGGGTCTGATTTCCGGTCAAGTTATAGTAGGTGAGTGCTTCAGTGAATTTATGTTTGTGTAGTTGAGTTATGTGTGTTAATTATTTTACAGAAAACCGTACTGCATTGTTCGGCATCGTATCTTTGTCTAAATTCTTCAATCTACTAGCAACTTCGTTACCCCCTCGTTTTAAATTTATTTCAATTATAATCTCTGTGTGGAACCTGTGGTACGCGTGATTCTAGAAGACAGCATTAGGCGGGACATCAGGCCAGAAGTTTCTGTAACAGGGGCCTGCTCTATTGCTATAACTTAACTGTGAGTGCTTCATTTCGGATTAGTTTGCTCTTTGCGTGGTGGCGTTTATGCCAGGGCCAAGGAACATGCACGCAGTCAGAGACATTAGTTCATATTAATTAGCCATCAGTAACGAAAAAGTGGTAAGTAGCGATCCTAATATTATTTAGTGATTTGAAACGCACTGTTATGTCATGATCTTAAATGACATTACAAAGCTTGCCACTATTTAGTGAGAACAACAGCAGGCAGCAAAATTATCCATTATCATTTTGATAGCAACATAAATGATATTGATATTTGTGATTGCAAGGATATCGGAACAAAACACTAATCTTCATTCAAAAGTAGGGAGGTCTGGATTAGGGGCAAAGTTAAATATAGTAAAATCCCCAATTTAAGAAAAGGTCAAAATTAAACAATAATACTGTAGCGTGTCGCACCTCGCGCTTCATCGAACTGCCATGCCAAACATCTTTTTGTTAGTTTGCTTTCGGCGGCTCAGCACCTTTCTCCCGTCGTCGTGTGTGTGATTCCAGTTTTTACTATGTGTATTCGTTTATTATTATTGTACGTGTCTAAAATCACACACACACACATATTTTTATTTTTTTATTAGGGCTAGATAACGTTTATTTTTGTCTTCTCATGGTAGCTCGTTGATCGGCTTGCCTTTCCCTCCGTCATGTTGTTTGTCCGTTGTTTTCGTCCTTGTGAGGTGTGCAGTGTTCTGATTTACTTAGACGTGTGCAGCGAGCGACTTAGTTCGTGGTGACGCGTGCAGTATTTTGTTGCCGACCATGCAGTCGGAGATTTTTGGCTCTCTTTCTTCGTCGATCGCCATGGCGAACGGACGTGTTGTGGTTGTCTGTCATTTCTCTTTTTTCGTTGGATTTCGTGACGGACGGACGTAATTCGATTGTTACCACAACTGCGTAAATTGATGCAATGAAATTTTACTGTCGTGCCTTCCTCCTTGTGACTGCCATAGTTCCCAGCAATTGGGGTTCAGTCAGCACGCTCTTGCTCAAGAAACTTATTTCCTACAATAGCATCAATTCGTGACACTGGATTAAGAGGAAAGGCTTTTGTTCGAAAAGAGCTTAATAGGCACCTATTGCAATAGGTTATATGACTTAGGGGAAAAGCACGACCCTTTTTTCGTGCTACGACCGAATTAATGCAAACAGCGCAGGCAAAAATCTTAATGTCATAAATTTCAATAAGAAAGCGGGGACATAAAATCATCGAATAGGCCTACCGCTAAATAGCTCATTTCTTCAATTGTCAAAACGACCAACATGTTGGCGACCCCATCAGTTTTGACTGTGTTTTATCCCCCTCCTTACACTTTTAAATATTACGAATGGTAGTTTGTGACATCATTCTTTTTAAATACTTCCTGTCTTGATTGATAGACCAACATGATCACCATTACATGTACAGGAACTATGGCCTATATCTACTAAAAGATTTCGTTGTTGCTCTCATAAATGTTTGTACGGTGAAGCTGGCGCAGATGCATTAATTGATACGTTTTGAATCTGCATAGGTGATAGTATGGCCTGCCGGGGTAAAATCGCACCATACTTAGGAGAAACATGTTTTCTATTTTGCTTGATAATAGCTTTATAGAGCTACAGGAATCAAATCTGAAAATTTGGGAAAAGCAAGAACTCTTTTGACTTTTTGGAGCATGCATAAGCAAGGAAAAACAAATATGAATCATAATGCGTAGCCAGCAGGGACTTGAGAGAGTTAGAGGCGAAATCAAAATTAAAGACGTCACTGTCAAATTGCACCACATGGAATATATTATTGGTATTTTGCTTTATAGAGCTACTGGGATCAAACCAAACATTTGGGGAAAACCAAGGGCTTTTTAACTCTCCGGGACACGTCAATTAGGGAGAAAAAAACATGCTACATAATGCTATTTTGCTTGCTAATAGCTTAATATCAGAAATGTGTTTCCTAGTTTCAAACTACGGGAAACACAAGGGTCCCTTGGGTTCTTATCAGCAATGAACAGAGCACAGACCTAAGGCATAGCCAGGATTTTGAAATTCTATTAGGAAAGGAGCACAAAAGTCGTGAAAATCTTCTGTGCAGAAAGCACATAAACTTTTGGTAACTCTTCGCATAAGAGCCTGATAGGTAAAGCCGGCTTGGCCCTCTGAACTGACACTCTCAATCCAGACGTTACTGATGGGGACCTTTCGGATGATGCCGTTGTATCTATACTACAAAGCAAGGATTTTTTTCTGATATGCTGCCTGTTAAGATATTGATGTCTGTACTCTATATCATTGTGATAAAATCCCAAGTTTAGGAAAAAATCAAGATATAGCCATAACCGTAACAATTTGTAAAACTGAATTTACAGAGAACATTTGTTTGAAAATAACTCGGCTTGATGTACGCCTACTAAAATGTGGTAAATGATGTTGTGGAAATCATAGCCGTTTTTGTCGCTATGCCGGAAACAAGACCAATAGCGCAGCCAAGAGAACTTAATACTACAAAAGTAAATAGGAAAGGAGTAGCACCACATCGCAAAATAGGTTTACCACTAAATAGTTTTTTTCTGTAATTGTGAAAGCAACTACCATTTTGCCGCTACAATCAGTTTTGATTGTGTATCAATCCTTTCTCCCTCAAAAGTATTAACGATAATTTGTGGCAAGATTCTTTGTGAGCATTACCAGTTATGATTTAGATAATATGATGATCACGACTTTGTGTGCAGGAATTGTGAAGGTGCGTAAAATTCATTTCACTTTTCGCTACTGCTCACACAAGAGCCCGATGGATGAAGTCGGCTTTGCCGGTTGAATCGAAATACTAAACTCCGACATTACAGATAGAGGGCCCTTGCCGGGCGATGCCGGCTATTTAAGTTATAATATTAACAGTACCATATGTTACGTATGCAAGATTGTGTTTCGCAAAGGCATCTAAACTGCATTCAATACCTTTTCGAAACGCATTGATAACATTTTATGAAAATTTTTTCAACTAATTCATAAGGGTGTTCCCAACGAATTTTACTGGGACGACACAAAACTAATTTTACTCTATGAAAAGCAGTTTGAAACGCAACGAAATTTTACTACAGAAAAAACAGCTCGAAACGAAATTTTTCCATCGTCCCTCATCTGTGCCATCGTCCTCCTTCGAAAATTAATGGGACGATAGTAAGTGGCCGGTAGGCGTTTTCAATGCGGCTAGCGTGCATAGCATGTTCGTCACACGAGATGATCCACATCTTTTATGGTTTGATTTCGAGCTCATAGCGAAACGAAATTGCTTGGATGTCGAAACAAAACGAAATTCTTTACTACGGAAGTAAACCTGGGATTCATTTCCCCGGTCGAGTCATGCCACAAGACTAAAAAACAGTATTCAGAGCTTCCCTGCTGGGCGCTAAACACAAAAAAGATAGTGCGGAGTACAAGTTGGCAAGCTTGCTTTCTGGGTTCTTGGGCAAAACATTTCACGAGATTGTTCCATCTTTTGGTGGCAGACAGGTGGCGAGGCCAAGCAGTCTACCCATCGTGATGGCCCAGTCTACTGAAGACGAGCAAAAAAAGTTAGTGAGAAGCTCATAATCTGAGAAGCTTATCCAAGAGAAAGATCTTGCCCACTGCCATAAAAAACGTTATTCTTTGTTGTACTTCTACTTGCTAAAATCTGTTCTATAAATAAAAAAAAGACCAATATTCCAGCTTAAAGTCGTTAATGACTCACACTTTTGTTGTTACTGCGTTTCTAAATGCAACTACCTTGTTCTAGATTAAAAATGTCAACGACACCAACAACAGAAGCTGGAAAGCATCCAACGTAACAACCTCGCATCATTTCCGCAACGACTAAATTTACCTACACATAAACCAAAACAAAATTTATCGCAGCACCCGTACAACTTTTAAAAAGAACCGTCAGCATCACTACCAACAAAAATAGCGCTGCACCAATAAATAGAGGTCAAACCCAATTATCGGTATTGCTCGGGGGACATGGAATTCGGATAATTGAGTTTTTGAATAATCGAATTTTGCTGTTAATGGTATGGTCCTAGAACCAATGAAATTTAGGGATAAAATTATCTCAAAGATAATCGAAATTTTGGCTGATCGCAATTTAGATAATCGCGTTTGACCTCGACTTATTGAATAATCAAAAAAGCAAACACCAACAAATTACCGCGACGAAATTAAACATGGGGTTAAAGTAAAACACAAAAAAAGTGAACGTTACGCCAAAATAAAATTAAAAACTTAAGATACGAACCAAAAAATAAGGTTATTTGCGTTTGCAGACAAAAATAATTGCTCATAGGTACATAAAACAAAAATTGATCGTTGGGTTAGGGTTGGTTGGGATTAGGGTTAAGGTTAGGGGTTGGAGTTAGGTTGCATCATTACGTCGTAGACAACTGCCACGTCTGAACGAATGAACACGTGTGGTAATACTTTAGTTTCTGACTTTGAAAGCTGACCTCAATTAATTCAGGTTAAAATGAAGTTAGATTGTTAAATTAAGGTAAGGATTAGGTTATTATGTTGCAGCGTGACAAGTTCGGTTTACAAGGAACCAAAAAAAGTGACTTCGAACATACAATTTTTTTCGGTGAAATATTCCAGCCTACTTTTTACTGGATCGTTATTTTTTGCAAACATTTAATGTAGAAAAAAATGTCGATTGCCAAAACTAAGATTAAGGTTAAGCGAAAATAGAAGGAAGTGTAGCTGCTGATCATTATCACGTCACCGCTACGTGTATATTTAAAGTGTCGCTCTGCCTTTTTTCCTCTCTTCAATTGTTTGAGTTCTTCATAAAAGTTGTGTCAGTACGAATGTTAAAGTCTGATCTTGTGTAAGCGAAGTGCGATTTAATAAACAGCAAACTGCACCATCGGCGGGGGATCTTTTGTAGGAAGCCCCCGTTAGTAATGCAAAAATGTGAGATTTGAGAAAAACACCCCAGTCACAGTTATCTCTGTGAATTTATGTGGCGCACGAAATTTCGTGAGTTAAACCTTTTTGACAAAACGTTAGCTGACATCGCTGAATTCATTGCTGATTTCCATCAATGAATAAAAATTCTAAGTGGATAGTCACTAATTTTTTATTTTGAGCGGTGACGGGGGCTTTCTACAAAAGATCCTCGACGTGGTAGACAGCCACAGAATCAATTGTCAGAGCTCATTATTCGTCCGCTCTTGTTGGTTGCTCAACCCTACTATCACCGTCCACCGCCACAGATTATATCAAGCATGGGCTTACTTGCGTCCAGAAAGATAGTTTTGGACAACAGAGCTTACAACTAGCTCAAGCAAATTATATCAAGCATGGGCTTACTTGCGTCCAGAAAGATAGAAAGGATATCTCCCTGTGTTTTTGCTGCGTATTAAAACGCTGCTTAAAATCTTTCCATCCCAAGCAGCATTTGAACAATGCCACTACGGGCAAGCTAGCAAGTAAATTGAGTATTTTAAGTCCAAAGACTGTTTTAACGTGTCAGGCTGGATGCAGGGTGTCATTACCAAGCAAATTTTTCTATCCTTGTATTTTTCTGTGTAGTTGGAGCACTTAGCATTGCGGAAGCGAAGAGCCGCATACAGTTTCAGTAACAGTAAAGCTATGCCTCCTGGGTTGTGCTAAATCAGTTTTGGACAACAGAGCTTACAACTAGTTCAAGCAAATTCATCTTTTTAATGACACAATCTGTAGCAGAATCGTAGAAATGTCTGGGAATATCAAAATTCATCTTTTCAGCAGTATCATCTTCAGCTTTAAATCTCAACTTTTGTTCCACCGGTGAGCAATAATCACGACACAAATTTCTTTGGTGGTACCTTTATTTAGGCAGATCGGCCAACATCATCAGAGCAAACTGGCAACTTATTTGCTACAGCAGCATATCAATGAAATTTCAAAATGACTCGCCCCACTAGATTTACAAGTTATGATTGTCCAATAATTTTTCATGTAAGAAGTACTGAAGTAATTGAAAAAACTATCTCAGTCTATATGATAAAATATTGGACAATCCTATCTGGTAAATCTTGTGCGGCCAGTCATTTTGAAATTTCATTAACATGCTTCTGTAGATAAATTAGTAAATTTTACTCAGAAATGATCACCAACATCATACGGTACCATACAGCAGTCTATTAGATAATGTCAGTAACCGGTTTCGTTCTTATGAGACCCAATAAGCACTGTGTTTGACATAAAAAATGTCATATCATTGAAAAAATAGAATCATCGTTTTTTTTGCTTTCAAGTTGCGCTTTTTGTTTTTAATCAGTTAATTGTCTAGTAGCGCATTCTTTATCTCTGGCTCTAAATACATCAACTTCCTTGTTCATTAATTTCCTTGTTCCTTTCACGCGTGACATTACTAGAAAGCAAAATTTTATCGCGCTCGCCTGCAGTGTAAAGTTCCTTTTTTTGAATTTTACTCTATTTGGTAATATTTAATGGCGTACGGATGGAGGTCCAATGCGAGCGTCCTCTTCAGAAACACGCTGTTATTTTCAGCCATTATGCTTGCAATGGTTACAAACAACCTGTTCTACACCGATGAATTTAATTTAAATATCTTAGATCTTGGAAAGCATTATTTGTTTCATGTTATTCGTAATTCTTTTCGATAAACTACTCAGTGTCAGTGATAAAAATAGAACTTGCTTAGAATCTAGTTAGTATAAGTTATAACTACTAAAGTAGTGCTACTTCCAACTAATTAATTAAGTAGCTCGTTGCTGAAAATCTACGTATGTAAAACTACTTTGCTACTCACCACCTCTGGGTAGCGCCAAACTGATAATGAAGGTTAGTGTCCCTAGCCGACAATTTCAGCCTACGTGGAGAGAAGCAGCAAAAAAAGTAAATTGAAATGAATAAACCGCAAAACCAGCGACAGATCGTAAAAGAGAGAGTAGACAGAGATTTAATTTAAGGGAAAACGAAATGCATGATTCTTCACAAGACTCGTGAATCGAATTGAATTAACTTTGTGTTTGCGTTTTACTTATATAGCATGCGTTTATCCCCAACCCACCAACAGCTTTAACATTTCAACAGAGCTGAATGATTTACTGCCGAGTTGTTGCTTTTAAAGCGCTGGCGGCGGTCGGCTTCAACTTGCGACGCCAAGGAAATACAATGCTTTTGTGTGATGGGGGGGGGGGGGACAGAGAAGGGGGTAGGGGGCTTCAGATAAAAACTTAAGGCAAGGGTTGCACTCTATCATTTGACAGTGCAGTTGAAAAATGGACTTTTGACGTCGCAACTCAACAAATTGGCTGCCGGCACTAACTAATCAGAAACTTAATAAACTTGTAGGTGGTGTAAGGTTTAGCATTCATGCTGGAATGGGCAGATCGCTGTTGAAAACTGTACATACATGTTTAGTGAAGACACTGCGTGGGGGGTTTTTTATATTGCTACTATTTTGCAAAGTTTCGTTAAAACAACTAGCAGGACTTACAGAGCCAATAACCTGCACTCCGCAAAACATTGTTTGGAGTAGGCTGTCTTCGCCTTATACGGGCAGATTGACCAAACAAGCTTTTATAAAGAAAGGGTAAAGGAGCTCAAAATTTGATTCTAGGTGTTTTGTATTGTTCTAGTCAACTTTCTCAAAATTTATTGTTGATTTCACACGTTACCTGCCCAAAAATTCGTAAAAAGAAAACATTCGGAATAAACATTTTTAATTTTTTCTATATAGATCTGATTGAAACTTGATATTTACCGTTAACTTGAACACGACATCTGCTATGATTGCTATGGCCAAGCAAATAATACAAATACTGCTGATGTTGATAGTAGTTGCAAGCCTCTGCAAAGGTAAACATAGGCATAGTTATTAGTTAGAGGGGGATAAAAGAGATTTTGAAAAGTGAAGTCAACGCTATTTTACGTCACTTCAGATTCAAAATACGCAAAATTTACTTGAGAAACGTAAATTAAACTATGATTTTTGTTCAACTTTTTCATTTGCAGTGGAACATTAAAGCTTCTGAAAAATTTAGAGTTCTTTAATAATTTTCCTGGCTGAGCACTTGGGAGTAAACAAAGCCAAACGCATCATACGTTTTTGTGTTTGCAAAAATGATTATTTCAGGTGAGGCAAGCAGCACGCAAGCCTCTACGCAAAGCACCCAGCACTCTTGTCAATCAAAGAAGTGTCCACCATTAACAACGTTGGATCCAAAGAGTGGAAAATACGAGTGCACAAACTCAAACAATAATGGCAGTGTATGCAAGTAAGATATATTTCCTGAGATAGTTGCAATATTTTACTTTTATCTGATTTAGTCTTACAATGTTTCTTTTAACATAGTTGGGGTATCAATAAGTCAACTACATTATTGGGCAGTTTATAGATTCCTCTCGTAAAGGGCATTGAAGAACCCAACAAAACATGTATGAAATAATGGAAAAACTCAGTCTTGTATCGATATCATGGTTTGAAGAAAACAAGGAGTTTTGAAACTCAAATCGATGAAAAAGTCACTTGATTTATGTCCTGGAAAAATCCTTTAGATTTAATTAAAGTGGCCATCCTTTGAAGACACAACCATAGACATCCAGTAATGATAAGCGAGAAAAGCAATGGAGGAAGGAGGCAAATTTTTTGCATAAAAAAAGTTTAATCAAAATACCACAATCCACGTTTTTTTGTTTTTCAGTTAAACGTTTTTTACTCTAAAATGAAATTTGAAAAGTGAAGTCAACGCTTTTTTTACTCTATATCGGGGCTGTGCAAACTGTGGCCCGCAAGATAAAATTAAGCGCTTTCGTGAGGAATAGCCTTACAAAAATTGTCATAGTATCTCCAAAAAACTTCTTCCACCCTTTTTGAGGTAATTCTATGTCGTCGCTCTCTGCCTTTGGGTTGTTTCATATCGGGTACGAAAACGGTAGTCTATATAGAAAAATTTCGACGTGAAAAGCAATTGGAATTTTTTGGGCTTTGTTATTTAAAATTATATTTAAAAAAATAATTTCCCAAAAAAAGAAAAGATCGCCCTCTATATTCGGATGTATAATGTGCCGCGCAAACCCAGGATTGCTTGCCTTGCGGCTCTTTCAGTGGCGGCCAAATTGTCATTGCCTCTTTGGTATAGCAGGATTGGCCACCCTTGCTCTATAACACTGGTTCTTAACCGGGAGTCACTTGACGCAATAGGAAAAAATAGTTAATGTTGGAAGAATATTTGTTCAAGGGAGAAACTGGTGTGAAAAAATAAGATTTTTAAGTTTTTATTTTATGATTTACATCTCGGCTCCAGCGTTTTCCGTAAATCGTTGCTGAATTTATTTTTCGTTTTCGTATGGGCAAGATCTTTCATTTTTGGAGGGGCATCTCAGAATATGAGCTTTTCATTGGCTCTTTTTGCTGGTTTTTATTCAGACTGGGCCATGACGACGGGTAGACTGTTTGGCCCACCACCTGTCTACCACATATAAATAGAGACATCCCGTCAAGTGTCTTGCCAAAAGACAGAACAAGCAAGCTTGCCGGCTTGTTCTCCACACTATTCCTATTGTGCTGAGCGCCAAGCAGGGAAGCTGTAAATACAATTTTTTAAAGTCTTTTGGTATGACTCGACTTGGGAAATAAACCCCAGGTCTACCGACTGCAAAGTGGACGCTCTAACCACTATGCCATTGCGCCGGTTGCTGAATTTATTGAGATATGAAAACAAAAAATTTTGTTTGGTTGTTTGTAATAAATCAAATTGTAGCATATACCAAAACATACAGTTAATATAATTGTTTTTATCAAACAATAGTGTTGCAGCATCAGTATCTTTGATGCATTTATGTGCAGCTAACACAGTGGCGTGATCTTGTGAAAAAGCAGTTTAGTGCCTTCATTTAAGTTGAAGATCTTTTTTTGAAGATCAATTTTCTGAAAGCAAATTTTGTGCCTTTTCTTGGAAGTGAACAACAGGAAAAACATGAGAAGATTCGAGAAATATTTGTTTGTGCAGGATTGTTTGTCGACAAAATTACGGCAGAGTCGGCCCTAAAGACTTCACTTGCAAACAAAATTACGGAAAAAAGAACAATACAGAAATACAGTGTGGTGATGCGACTTGGTCAGTGGAGAAGCTTTCAACATGCAGAGGTAGATGAATAGGGTAGGAAGGGAGTTGTCAATTAGATGCCTATGAAGAATTTACATTATAAAGTAGAGTTTTGTCTGGAACTTGGTGCGTAAGAAAGTACTTCACATTTTAACTCCTACAAAATTACTTGACGTAGCCACAAGACACTTGAAACGATTGATTATTGATCCGATATAGGCGCCATTAAAGAGATTAGTAACGACGCAATGACTTCATAATTGAAGCCATCGTTTAAAGTCCAAATCTCTTGACAAAGGAAAACACCTTTTTGCTCAAATGAAAAGCAGCACCCAAATCAATAACATTATAAAAATTGTACCTCGATAAGGGAGTAATTCTTAAAATTTCTATGCCTCAATACCCCTAATCCAGATTTACGTAAATTTTAACTCCCATCACTTTTCAATTGCTATGTAATCTAATACATCTCTTATTTTGAAACAAAAATAGTCAATATTCTAAATTTACGATCAAATATCTGGTATTGAGGCAAACTTTAAAAACTCCTGTTTTAAGGAGTAAGATGACGTCACAATTATGGCTTAATTGGAAACTTGTCTTGAAAGTAGGCGAAGAAACGCGGGTAAAAACTTTTTTGGAATGAGAAAAAATTTCAACCGCTTTTCTACGGTCAACTGCGCTTCTGCGGTTTCTAGCTTTTCTTTCTGCAGAGTTTTTCCCTTTCTTCGTTTTATGCTTCCCCACGGCACCGGAGACGGCTATTTAAGAGAGTCAAAATATATTTTCTGGAAATAAAATTTAAGGTTGAATAATTTCCTTAATTTAATTTCCTAAATCAGGAAATTGTAAAGTGCTTCCAGCGACGAAAAATTTTGAGCCCCGCGGAAAGATGAAGAATGTGAATTCTTACCCAAACCTTGTGGGGTCTCTAAAAATAATATAAAAAAATTATCAGCAAGAAATTTGTTCCGGAAAAAACTATTTTGCCCTCTCTTTCTCTTTTGCCTCTATTTGAAATTTTTTACTATTTGCGCCAATTGATCTATTTATGGTAAATCTTAAATATTATGAAAGTTTTAATTTGTGATTAACTATATTGAAGTTAAAGAATCTTGGCGTAATTAAGTTGCTTCACATTTTAACTTTAACTTCTATCAATAAACTTTTTATCAAATGCTTAACACAACAATCAAAAACATAAAATCCAATAGATCTACGAGAAAATGTATTAATTATTACGATAATTTCGAGTAGAATGAAAAACCAAATTTTCGTGATTGAGAACCAACGTTAAATTTTTAGTTTGATGGAAGGATGATGACTATTTTATAATACTGGCTACTTTGCTTTTGTTGATCAGCTTCCGAGAGAAGCTTTTTTGACTCGTCTTGAAATTCAAGAATTTTGTCCGGCCCAGAGGAAAATTTACTCAGTACTAGGAGCATGGAGAAAATGGTGGTGCTGTACTGCCGTTTGCAGTAAATGAATGGAGCCGGGAAGTATTTTCCCGCCATTCCAGGTTCTATTTGTAATCCGCCTATTGCGCTACGCTGTTACCTGACTGAGCGAGATCGTTCAGCAGTTCCTTGCTTCAGGCACAAATGGGTGTCTCGTTTTGAATTGCCACAAATGCCCGAAAGATGGGGACACAAGTCTTTCGTGGAGCACATGTTCTGGCTCCTGAACGCAGCGAGCTAAAGATAGTATGTTTTTTTGGCGGCGAAGCTTAGTTGGTTGGATCCTCGCTAGAACAAAGAGGTTTTCCATTGGAATGGGACACAGGCAACCGGTTACTATGCACAAGGCGTCAATAATTGGCTTGTCGATGAGGCGAGTGTGAGCACTGCGACACCAAATAGCTGCGCAATACTCAGCAGTAGAGCGGACCAAGGCAAGGATGGTTGCGCGCTACTGGGGCGCACGCATCCCAACTTCATCCCAGTAGTTGTCTCAAAAGCCCAACGCAAGTTATTAACTACTTGTGCGGTGACTCCAAATGTCGACGAAACCTGAGTGCACTATCCAGCTTTGTGCCGAAGTAGGTTGATTTGGCACAAAAAGGTAGGGTCTGCCCTTCGACAAGAATTTTAAGCTCACCTCGTGTCTCCTGGTAGTAATAATAGAAGGCTGACGACTTTGTTTTTGTTGTAGCGGACTTGAAGTTCCATTTCTGGTGATAAGAAGATAGTGTTCCCATGTCCTGAGTAAGAGTCCCCTCTGACACCTGCTAGCTACTTGCAGATAAATCGCCAGATTGTCAGCCTATACGCGAAGTTTTGGTGATTGTTGCTGGCAGGTCGTGTGTGTAAATATTAAGCAAGAAGGATCCAGAACTGATCTCTGTGGGACGCTATTCTTAAAGCGTCGCAATCTGCTTAGATACACAGAAGTGATGGTAAGGGTGAAACTGCTGTTGCGGACAAGCTCCATGGCCATTGAGAACATGTGCCTGTCCCGAAGAAAACGCAGAGGCTTGCAGGTGATGCCACGATGCCATGCAGTATCGTAGGCTGCTGTGAGATCAACAAACCCAGCACCGACCTTTTTTAGCCAAAAAGCTATTTTCGATTTCTTGATTAAGGAGGGTGTCTTGGTCTACCGTCGTCATTCCAGGTCGAAACCCAGTTTGTTCTCGGGGTAGCAGCGGATCTATAATCGATTTCGCGCGGAGATAGATAAGTATCTCCTAGATCTTTTACGGGATACACAACATAGAGATTGGTCTACAGCTCTTTGGGTCTGCTGTTGGCTTATTCGGCTTCGGAATAGCAACCAATAATGCTCTTCTCCAGATTTTAGGAAGCTTGAGTTGGCGCATGTCGAAAGATAGGAACTTGTTTAACCAGGACTTCAGGGCAGCGTCGGCATGAAATATCAGCTGTGGGTAGATAGAATTAGGGCCTGGAACATTTCCGGAGATACATTTGCCAGAAAGTGTTAAAATCCTCTAGAGTTTGAACACCTCTTGCATCACTAGTCTGGCTGACTCACGATACTTCGACTTATAAACCCCATTCTGCACCAACTGCGAATCAATCAAATTAGCAGAAATAGGGCAAAAGTGATGTTGGTGTCTCGTCATGCCAGTAAAGTTGTTGATTGTATTATGTGCCAGCCAACTGGAGTGCGTGAAGTCGATAAAATTGACAGCTTAAGACAAGCGATCTTTTCTTTTTTCGTCAAGTCTAGAAAGCAAGGTGGATGCAGCTATATTAGTTGTCCCTCCATATTCTACCTAAAGAAAAACTTGGTGTAAGCGCTCGCACTCCTCATCCCAGCGCGGTCTGTAGTTGTTCTTACGACCGCGTGGTATTGACGTTTCTGCTGCTGCAAAGATGATACTGCAGAAATTCTCGTATGCCTCATCGATAGAGCTGGTGTCAGGAGGTAGTAATTCCTGAGAAAGCTTGCTTATGATAAGGCTATGTAGTTCCCAATTGGTCTTACGGAAGTTCCAACGCTTATGTGGTTCACTTGGGACTGGGGTCAAGTTTTTTTAGGCCGCAATCAGCAATGGTCGGCTTTGGGACTAAGGGAACTTTTCTATAGTACGTCTGTCCAATTGCAAGCTGTCGAGGCCAGCATTCAAGAAAGCTAGATCAGAATTAGTTCCTGTGTTCCAACGACCAGAGAAAAAGCTAAAGGCATCCTTAGAATTGTATAAGAGAGTGAGCTTGCCTTTGGCTGCCCAGTCAGCGAAGCATTCTCCATTTAGACTGGCAGAATCATAACTTCAGTATGTGTGCTGGCAGTTACAGTCACCAGCATAAAGACAGGGTTGTGGAAAAGCTAGGATGGATTTTGGTACTTGTCACGACGTTGGAGGTTTGTGGACGCTGATGATCTTGCAACCATCAATATTCACGCACAACCACTTAATTGCTGATTCTTCCGGAGATCGTTCACTAACCCTAACCCTAACCCTAACCATTTAAAACATTGTTTGGAATCGTGGTAATTATTAGTTGAAAAATATATTGCTACTGGAATGAGATTTTTTAAGCCACTGACTTCAGTGAAGTTACCGCAACAGCATCATGGGTTCACTCGAGCGCACAAGAATATTTGCGAGGAAGTGCATAAACTATAAACCTAGTGATAAAATTTATTTTTCTTTTTTAGAGATCATTCTAAATTTTTCCATAACTGCACATTTAAAAAATATATTGACATAAAGACCTTTAATAAATTACTTGCAAATCCAGACTCAGCTGTTTTTTTATTTTGTTGCCAATATCAAGAAAATACCCCACCTCTTAAACTGCGCTATTGCAGGTTCATCAAATTTCCTGATATTTTGTTGGTCACCACGAAAGCGATTAAAGTGTTTCAATCAGATATTAATTGTTGTCGATTGAGATGTATCAAGTAAAACTTGCTGTCGCAAAGTTAACGCCATCTTTGTTTCACCAAAAACAACATAAACTACCTCTAAATTCGCTATTTGGTATTCATAATTTTTGTGCGTTATTCGTCAATACCTCACATACATGGTATCACAAATTCCAACAGTGAATTGCCAATACCCATTAAAACATTGATACCTTATTAATAACGCATAACGAATGTTTGACAAGTTGCCGAGACCATTTGGAAAGGATACTCTAGGCAGTCTAGGGCAAGCTTATCTGTTGCTTGTACTAATTATGCAATGCGAAAGCTGCTGGCATACTGGAAACTGTAAAGCAAGTTTTGATCTAACTTATTTGTGCATAACGGCAAAGCCTTTCCGTGACAACAGAATAATGATCTGCAAAACTAACCAACAAACAATAAATTAATAACTAAGAGACATGCGACCATATTTTGATCTTAACTTTGCAGGTTATCTAATTGAAAACAGTTAGGCTACAGTGACCGAATCTACACTGTATATTATAGTTTGAATGATGTAGCTTAGAGTGTCTCCAGTAGAAAAGATTTACTTTAGAGTTAGAGGGGCGGGCAAGTAACAATATTCCAAAAACTTTGCTTTGGGATTAGTGGCTTGCCACATCTAACTGCAAGGTGATTGGAATGGGGATGGAGGTTAATCTTTGCTTGTTTCCTCCACAAATGCGTTGCCAAAAAATTACGATAATTATCTACAAGTTAACGAAATTTTTCATCTTTGTTTCTAATTTTTATATTTCAGCTTTGTTCTGTCCTAAAATGAATAAAACTGAAAATGGAAAAATGACTTGCACGAAAGGTAATAAATTAGGATCGCTTTGTAAGTTGAAGTGTAATGACGGTTATACAATTTCCCCGAAAGATCATCAAGGAAATCTATGCAACAACAAATCGGAATGGGTTGGTTCAACCGCTTCATGTATCGGTGAGCATGTAGGCCAACTTTGAAGAATACTTGGTTTTAATAAATTGTTTTTCGCGTTGTTGTTGTTGTTGTTGTTGGCATGAGTTCAATGTCAAAGTTGAGTTTACCCCACACCAAAACGGCCTGCTGCAAAATATCTTCACTAAAAAACAAAGAGTTTTCCTTTTTTTGTCTGTGAGTACTCCTCCAAAACTAGTAGGCGTAAAAACTATAAACTGGGCATGCTTAATCACCACGCCTGGCTGAATGTCCTGAAAGAGCTTGAGGCGTCATGATGATGTCAAACCTAATACATAATGCAGAGATCTGTTTGCGCATGCTTGCGTACATACGTGCGCTTTAGCTCCTCCAAAAACCACTTAGTTTATCTAAAACGCTAGTACTTAACTACTCAGCATAAATAAAAGTTGGCATGATTGATCACTGCTCCGAGATAAGTCTCGTAAAAGGTTGTTGACGTTATGATTATGTCATAACTAAAGATAATTTTTTTAATTTGCTTTTCTTGACGGTGGGAAACGAATTTTGTTTTTTTTATTTTGTCAAAAAGTACTGACCGTGGAAACAAGTCAAAAAGCTTTTTCGGGAGATGATGAGCTGCTAATACAATAATAGATTCACTTTTTGAGCAAGCTTTTTCTTTTTACTTGAACGCTTTAAAATCCTCATTTTGTCATAATGCTGTCTGGCATTATCATAGAGAAAATAATATCAGGCTGTGGCTGCGACACATTATATCCACTGTCGTTTTGAAAAGAAGCAACTGATATACTGCCTGTAAAACTGCATTGATACGTTGCAGTATTAGCTTTTTGATAGGCAAAAACCTGTTTATTATTAATGCAATGGCAAGTTAGAGTACCTTTGTTCAGCAGTATCGTCTGTCGGACTAATTTTAATTTCTAAGACATATTAATCAAGCGTATCAAAGTCGAAGAAGCTGGCAATTTTTTGAGTGAAATATTGCGAGAATTATCTGCCTCTTTAGGACAAAAACCTGGTCGATGGATTGTATTATTCAACTATAAGGAAGTAAAGTTCATTTTTCGCCTATATCAAACAAAATTAATAAACAAGTTAAAAAAAAGAAAACAAAAATTTGAATGACAATCGTTTTTGAGGCAAGGAACGTCTAAAAACTATTATGCTCCTTGTCAGTTGATCAACGTACTGAATACAACAAAGAAAAAACAAATATAATATCAAAGTTTTACATCGTCAATGTAGAATGGAATGAAATCTGAATTGAGTGCAGTCCATAAATAGTAGTAAAAACTCTTTTCATCATTCGTATGAACTAACCAAATAAATTTTGTATATTAAAAAAAAAAATCCAGAGCATGCTTTTAATTCGTGAGAGAATGGTTTGCCAAAGATTTTAAAACTATATATGAAACTTACTTTTCTGCATATGTTTTGTTAAATCTGGGTTGAAAATATTTTGTACTATTGGCTAACCTAGTGCAGTAATAGTTTTGCTTGTTGATTTTTGATTAAAGAAACCTCAAATAATTTTGGTAGTTTATAATTACAAAGAGGATGCATACATTTTCCCAAATCAGATCTATAAACGTCTTTAAGATCTAAAAAATTTAATTGTTTATGTATTGGTGAAAGTGAGGTTTTGCATAGTGGTACGAATGACAGTGTTCTGCCTCACTTTAATTTTATGCAAATTGGTGTTTGAAACAGTACCCCAAATAATAACACCATTTTGAATAAGTGAGTAAATTAAATTATGGTAAAGAATGCACAAGGGCTTCTTAGTAAAACACTTGCGAAGTCTAAATAACAACCCTGAGTGCTTCGCTAACTGCCGCGATGGAAATTTAATGTAAACTGACCAGCTTAATTTTTCATCAATGTGCAAGCAGAGATATCTAACAGATAAAGTTTTTGGTGGTTCTTTATTATTTTAAAAGTAATTTGATATCGAATTGGACTATTTGTTGAGGTTGTCATTGGATTTTGCATTGTTTAATGACAACTTATTTTTACGCAGCCAATGATTAATTGTTATTAACTCCATATTTACCATATTTTCTGAGGAAATTAATGAAATATCAGACAAACAAAAATACGTATCATCAGCGTATAACGGTGGTTAAAATTGTTCTGTTTGCATGACCTAAACTATTGTGCTAACTTAACTGTAAGTGCTTCACTTCGCGTTAGTTTGCTTCTCCCTAGCTAGGCTTATGCCAGGACCAAGCAACACACCCATAGCAAGAGATGTTAGATCACACAAATAGACATACAATTACAAAAAGTAGTATGCCAAATATTTAATAGCTGATTTTTGAAATAAAACAACAATTAATAATAGTAGGCCAACAAAACCGTTCTGTTCTAGTCCAGTTCATTCTTTAAAAACTGTTGGACCATTGTTTAAATGTTTTGAGATAATTTTGTAATCACGATTCAATTAGGTGATAGGAAGGTAGTTGCCAGGTAATAAACAATCTTCCCCCTACTTGGGTATCAATGTGACAAAAAGTTTGAACAAATTATGAAAATATGATCCATGTTGCATAGATTTACAGACAGCATTTCAAATTGCTTGAAATGATTTTTACTGTAACATATACCTAGTTTTATACAAGTGAGAAAAACATTTCCAGTTTTTATAAAAAAGATTTAGGGAATATTTAGGGAGATGTAAAGTTTGAAGGGAAATCCAAAACAATACTCTTATATGAAAAAAATGCTTGCTATTTTACAGTACTTAAAAATAATCAAAACCGTGAGCGCTAGAGTTTCAGATTTCTAGGTAACGTAGTGGTGTTTGTCCTCATTACTACTGGCTATGATTGTGAGCCGGACCTGCATTATTCATCAACTGCCTACATAGTAACTACAATTAAATAGCGAACCAATATGATTGCGAATCAAATAAATCAACAAGAAGTTTTCGAAGTCGCTTAGATTCAAAAATTTCGAGCAGGCTTAAAACTATTCATAACTGAGTTTGTGTCACGGGCCACAATTAATTTGAAAATTTTAGGATTCTTACGCCACAAATTGTCTGCGAGCAGCAGGATAAACATTCCTAATTCAGAATATTACTGCAGAATCTAACAAGCCTGCACCCGGACGCCCGAAGCTTGACATGCTAGTAAACTACTTTATCAACAACTTCAATCTCTTCTCAATCATATTATGCCAATATTTGCTCCCATTCCTACTAAAACATTTTCGCCAAAAATAAAGCCTTTAAAGAAATTAGAGTGTCCCAAGGGTAGGAGGCCCGGCGTGGTTTACACAGATTGTCTTCAGTGGGTCTGATACTCAAATCATTTAGCAAAAACGCAGTGAAGTGGGACTGTAGAAAGCAGGCTAAGACAGTAGCAAAATCATTGAGAGAGAAGCAATGAAAAAATAAGCAGAGATGTGCAGCAGAGCCATTAACAAAGTGTAAGAGCGAGCATACAGGCTTAGCAAAAATGCATGTTGCTTACTGCTCTCTATCAACCTAAATCAAAGCAAATAGCTAAATGCACACCACCAATATTTGGCTTTAATATTCCATTTACAATTAGATATTTATTTCATTTTTGCTTATAGTGAAAACAAAAATATATTGAATTAAGTTTTGGTAATGTGAAAGTTGCTTCCTGAAAGAAAGCTTTCGTTAAACCC
This sequence comes from Trididemnum clinides, assembly GCA_963675345.1. Classification (NCBI taxonomy): domain Eukaryota; kingdom Metazoa; phylum Chordata; class Ascidiacea; order Aplousobranchia; family Didemnidae; genus Trididemnum; species Trididemnum clinides. The sequence goes on along the minus strand of OY776288.1, from coordinate 30,272 downwards.
CAAAAAATAATCTATGGGAGTTGAATGAGGTTGGCGATGTTTTACCAAAATGAAACATGGTGTCTAAAGGAAGACTAAATGGCAATTTTTCAGAAGGTTTAAGAAAGAGCAATGGTAAGAGCATTGTGTAGATTTAAATTAATTGAAAAAGCGAATAGCCGAAAACTCATGAATGTGTTGGGTTTAGAACTTTTAAAAGTCTTAATAGACTCGCCAGAGTAACCAAAGTGTAAAGTCGTGAAAATGTTTTGAAGAAGAATAGCAATGATATGTGAAGAAGACCGTTCAATTTTCAAGCATTTGCAAGAAGTAAGCGAGTGCGACGAAAGATGACGCAGAGAAAACAAGTGGCATAGAAATTAAAAAAATTAGAATAAAGAATAAAGATGCCATCGACACAAAGAATTGGCGTAGTGCTGTGGCGGGTCTAGAAATTTTTGATGATGGGATGAATTATTTTGCGCATTGCATAAAAATAAATCAGCCGCCGCGAAAAAGTGGTAGGGCCGAGTTGTTTCGGGCTTTGGAGCGAAAGGTCTGAAGTTTGAAATTCTACAGAATAAAAAAAGCCATTAGTGTTCGCTAAGAAGGGCATTCACAATAAAAAGATGCTACTTTGTTTCAAAATAAAAGTCTGGTTTGAAAGCAAGCGGGTAGTGATGAACATACCCTACGTTAGATATTTATTCTGCCGTTACCGCCACATTTTCTGTAAGCCGTCTTTACGTTAAAATTGCTGCCTCTTGTTGATCACACGATCACGTGACCGTTCAAGCACAGCGCAAAATTCGTTTTTTCACTGTACTGTTGTTTTGTAATTTCAGTACTAAGTCAAAAGAGCTGGCAGTTGTATGTAGATTAGATTAGGTGTTTAGTAAGTTAAAGTCGGAAACTTAACTATTCTACTTGAATTTAGATGAAGTCGGTAATAATAAAGTGTGTTGCTATAATTGTTTGATAGAAGTTTGGCGCAATATTGTTTCTGGTACGTATTAATTTTCCTTAAGTATGACGTAATCATATTGGTAGCAACTGATTTTGGTATGTTTCTTTTATAGAAACCGTCTTGTACTGTCTAGTAACACCGCGTGTTTGAACGGTCCTCCCCACCCAACTTTCGCTCTTGGATTTCAAGTATCGTTGTTATTTTGAATCATTTATCTTTTAACCTTGTTTATATCTAAATAACATTTGTTCGAGTCAACGTCAGGAGATATTGAGAGGAAGCCAATACGAGACGCGTTGCAGAAATAAATAATACTGTATCAACAATCAAGTCGTAGCAGCCGCAGTTTGGTGCGAATAAGGCGTCGCCAAAGCGTCTTAAAGGAAAGAATTCGCAACACTCTATATTAGGGCTTCTTAAACTTTTTTTATTCTCGACCTCATTTATGATTGTGAGTTTTTCGCGAGCCCAGACAAATATAAAATAAAGATATGTAATTATTTTGGAATGATTTGTTGATTAGGTGACGATATACATGCATATGAAAAAATAGTTTTAGAATTTGTTTAGAAACATATAAAAATGTAAAATTAAAAATTGCACAAAAAGTTGTGAAATTTTATTTATTACACTTACATAAAGCGCAGTTGTTAACTGGTTATAGTTACAAATCTGTTGTTGATGAGAAATGTTGTGCTTGTGTTTTACTGCATAACAAATTAAATCTCGGTGCAATATTTGACATCGCAGGACGTAAAACCTCTTCAACATTTTTTAGAGACAAACGATATTGGGATTTAATATGTGTTAAAGCTAAAAAAATAATTTCACATAAATATATGGTGAATGGCAGAAGAACATTTGATGTCATATCAGAGATCGTGGGAAACTCAGTTTTAGTTCCGATCCAGAATTCAGTCAAGGGCTTTTTTGAAAATCTAGCTTTAAGTTTGAGCTTCTCAAAAGCTCAGCGAGTTCCTCCTTGAGCTGTATGTGGTAGGTGATCAATCTTACTAAAGCCAATCAAAAATGGTTTTTAAATCCACGATAACTTTTTCGAATCAGTATTTGTTGTAAGATATTTACGAAACTGTGTTTCTTGCGCTTTTAAGTGAACTATAATAATTTTTGCGATAAAAGTTTTACAATGATTTTTCTCGATTATAAAATTATCTATACTGGAAAACATTTCCAAAGAATCATTTTCTACTATATTTTTCCAAATGTTGATCTTTTTAATAAAACTTTTAATTTTATCATTTAGAGTAGATATATGGCAATTTCTTCCTTGAAGAGACAAGTTCAGGTCGTTTAATTTCTCAAAAATATCTGACAGATAACACAGCTTGAATAGTTATTGGTCATTTTGAAAAAAATTAGCAAGGTCACATTTTTATTTGGTTAAAAATATTTCGATTTCGTCCTTCAATAACAATAATCTTCTGAAACTTTGTCCTGTGGATATCCATCATACTTCGGCATGAAATAATAAATTTGTGTAGTGGGAATCCGTATCCTTACAGAGATTTGAAAATAAGCGGCTGTTAAGAGCATGGCTCTTAATAACATTTATAATCTTATCAGCATACTGAACCACATCTTTTAATTCTGATGCCAATTTTTCGCTGCGAGGGCCTCTTGATGCAAAAAGAAATTAAGCAAAATTATATAATTGTAATGAGCAGCTTGAAAAAATGATTTAAAACAACTGTTTTTGTCCGTCATCGCTTTTGCACCATCTGTGCATAATCCACAGCAATTTTTCCATTGTAAACCTTCAGTTTTTAAAAATTCGTCTACTTCGCAATGTATGTCTTTCCCTCTAGTGTGGTCTTTCAAAGGATGACAAAATAACAATTCTTTCTTGACGTTTTCTTCATAAACATATCTGGCATATATCAACAATTGAGCTAATTTAGTAATATTAGTTGTTTCGTGCAACTGAATTTAAAATTTTGGGCTTTCTTTAATTCTTGAAATCGCACTAATTGATCCTTGTTAACTTCAGAAATTCAATTCACAACAGTGTTGTTTGACAAAGGAATTTTTTGAATATCATCGCTATATTTACTTCCATGTAATAATTCCACCATTTTAGTAGCAGCAAATAATACAAGATCTTCTCCAATGGTGAACCGCTTTCTATTTTTAACAATACAGTATGAAACTTCATATGAGGCGAGTAAATACTGTATTTTTCATTAACAGTCACCAATTTTTCAAAAGAATTTATTTCTATTTAAAGATTTTAACAGTCTTTCAGAATATTCTTTTGGTTCATTGGCACACGAAGTATGCTTTGATTCCAGATGTCTTTTCATGATTGATGGCTTCATACTCTACGCAACCAATAATTCATTGCACATCACACAAAGAGATCTTTCATAACCATTACAATTTTTAAATTTCAAGCGAAATTGAAGAAGAGACTCATTATGTTTTCATTTTCGCTTATTAGATGCCTGCTTGTCAATATTAAGTCTCGCTTGAGGAGGTTTTGTAGCATTGTTATTAGCGTCATGACCTTTCTTACTTAAGTTTAGCCATTTATTCTTGTCCAAAAAAGATTTTAATCCTGAAAAGACCAATAAATGCTCAAAAATAACATGTTGCATGCAATAATTAATTATCGTATTAATAAAAACTATATCATTCTATCGATGACTACTCTTGCTTTCCGATGGAACAGACAACTGATTGCACTGGCACAACTAAATTTATTACTCTTCTTTCTTGCTAAATCAGTTTATTAGTAATCAACTTAGGTTATTTTCATTTTCAAGTTAGCCCATGCCCTAGGCTATGGCAGCAGCTTCCAGTTTTATGATTGCTTTTAAAACAAATCTAACTTAACCTAGAATGTTTATTTTTAACTTTGCACATGAATTAATGTAAATATCCTTTCTTATTAAATATTTTAATAAAACTTTACAGGACATACCATAACCATTCCGTTCTGCAAGACAGCAACTCCGCCCTGCAAGTCATTAAAATCTCGCGACCGCAAATGGGGTTGCTACCCATAATTTAAAAAGCCCTGCCCTATTTCATGACGTTCGAGTCTGCCAAAGACAGGACGAGAAAACGGTAAATCGGAAGTAGAAAAATGATGTGCTTTAAAAGTTGTTTCTGCACATTTAGTCATTTGATTTATGCTTCCATAATATTTAGCACAATTAAAGTGCAGAATGCCACACTAACGAAGCACATGTGTGTAAGCTTCTTTACATGTACTTTGACCTGCATAACAACCAAAATTCACAAAATTGAAAGTTGAATTGTGTTGGGCTAGTTTGAATTTCCCAGCTTTGCTTCCAAAAAACAAATTTGATTCAGTGATATAAGCTACCTTGGTATGTGGGCTGTAAGTTGTTCAGAAAAAATACTATATTGCAATTTTTGGTGACAAATCACGAAAACACACGAAATGCGCTGATTTACTCCTTTGATTCATGCAATCTGTTTATTTTAAGAAAGGTGTCATCCAGAAGTCTACAATTACTGTACAATTAAATCAGCTTAAAGGCACCAATTGATAAAGAATGAATTTTTGTCAGCTTATACTTAATGTTATGAACGAACAAAATGTATACTATAGAGCACAAACTTTCGTGTGGCCCACGAAAGCCTCAAGAAAGTAATTAAAAAAAGATTGATTAATGTAGAAGAACGTAATTGGGTTCATTTCTCATTAGATATTTAAAAATTTAGAAAATTAAATGTGCTTGCATTTTCAATTGAATAAAACTACTTTGATTCATTTGTCAAATATATGTTGGTTTTAATGTTATACCAATTTTAAAGTGCAAATCAATTAGAATAATATACCAATGCGTTCGTTAAAAAGTAAAAAAGTTAAAAAGCGTTGAAAAGTTCGTTAAAAACTGAAAAAGCTAGCTTCCATGACCGCGATGCTACCCGCCCAAAACAATTGCTCACCCCTGCTTTAGAGTATATTAGCTTAATGCATTTAAAAAAAATTAATATTGATTGCTGAAAAATTAGGTTACGTTTTGACTCGCTTTGCCCCGCATCATCCATTATACTAATGGTTTTTAGTGGGAGGTGGATGCATCCGCGGCTGCCGTCAGTTAGTAAATAAATGTGAAGAAAAAATTATTGTCTAATACAGAGGTGGAAAGAGGGACTACATGCAAACATGTGTGCTTTACAATTTGGAAACTAATCAAATCTGTAAAAACATATAACTAATTTGTAAGGTTGCTAATAGGGGTTCGGAAATGTATGTACACCAGAATATTTGCAAAATTATCAAATTTAAGACATGATAAAACTAAAAAGCAGGATTGAGGGGAGGAAGAACGCCGGCAGGATTTGAGGGGAGGGAGGATGCCGGCACGAATGAAGGGAAGGGAGAACGCCGGCAGGACTGAAGGAGGGAGGACACCGGCAGGATTGAGGGGAGGGAGGATGCCGGCAGGATTGAAGGGAGGACGCCGGCAGGATTGAGGGGAGGGAGGGCACGGGAAGGATCGAGGGAAGGGAGGACGCCGGTAGGATTGAGGAGAGAGAGGGCACACGAAAGATTAAGGGGAGGGAGGACGTCAGCAGAATTGAGGGCAGGGAGGACGCCGGAAGTTGCTTCTAAATATTCAAAAAAATTGTTAAAAGAAAAGGGATGTATAGAAACTTTCAATCTGTCTTTGTTGGGATGCTTACCAACTAATTCACATGAAACTAGTTCAAATTTTGAAATAGTTTAAAAGTGATCACAAGCGTAAATTTAAATAGCTGGTTAGTGGCTGCACTTTTCATTAAAGCCAGATTCGCCCTGAATTGATGTTAGAAGTAAAACCTAATATCTGATTTTAGACCACTAGAAATTTATGAATACTTTACATTTTTTAACTATACTAAAACATGTCATTTTACTGCTGGTGGGGATGCATCCCTTACATTCGCCCTGGATTCGCCACAGGCACATTGCTGTTTGTACCATTACGAGGAACATGTAGTGAGTATGGCTACTTTCGTAAATGAAGACAAAACCAAATATGTAAACTCTTTTAAATAAAACGCGTCAGCTTTTCGAACACACTGCGTTTACGGCGATGTTATTCGTGATTTGTCTTGTGAAATCTTTTGTGAGCTTTAATTGTTTTACTACCTAAAAATAATCAAAATTGAACCATAACATTTTGGCAAACTTGGCAAAATTTTGCAAGATGTATGGTTTTAAATAACAATGCAAATTTGGCGTTGGACAGTTATCATGTGCTACAATTTCAAACACTCAATTACACAGCAAACAAATGCTATACAAATTCACAGTTTTAGCTGATAATCTCTCAAATATATTAAATTTCTCTTCCTTAAAATGAGTGGTTGGAAGGTATTTGAACTGCCCTCACATTTTTGAATATCACAGAAGCTCCTAGTCCTCCTGCAGGAAATTCTCTTTTTCATTTCTTTTCGTAGAAATTCATATCGTAACGGAAGTCTATTTTTGAGCAACTCATGATCCATTGTTTAATTCCAAATCTTATAAGTTTTCCTTTTATGATTTGTTTTAAATCATGCCTGCCGTAGTAGCGCATCATCTGCTCATCAATGCTCAACTCATTGGAGAATATTCCAAACTGTGAATATTTTTTGTTGTGTTTCTCAAGCAAAGGAGCAATTTTAAATGAACACTTTGGGTTATCTTGTTCGTGCTAGAGCAAACTGTCATTGAAGTGCAAGTTCCTTTTTATATCAAGGCGGCGATTTCTTGTCATTGTCGCACATAGATTACCTGGAGGTCTTTTTCTTTTGAGTAATACATCCACTCTTGTGGAAGTGAATGGTAATCAGTTAACAATAATATGCCTGTAGCGGTTCACTATCTTATGACTCCGTGCTTTAGATAGAAAAATCAGGAAATGTTTGAAACAAATTTATATTTTTAAAACTCTTTGGCTAACTATGAACTTTAAAACTCAGATGTCCAAGCTTTACTGACGAAAATCTCCAATTGATTGAAAAATGCAAAACTAAACTACATCACCTACTAATTTGCCAAAGGATGAGCAAGAAACAAGGTGACTAAAAAAAAAAAATAATCAACAAAGTAAATTAAGATGAGGTGATGATACGCAACTTAAAGGTAAAGTACAAAATTAACGCATGAAAAAATCTAAACAAAACATACAATAAATTAACGAACAAATAATTCTAAAAAATCCAAAGAAAGTAATTCCGACATGCCAATAAGCTTTTGTAAGCACTCAACTGAAAATTGAAAAGTGTGGCAATTATTTTGACTAGCATATGTTGTGGATTGCAAAACTACGCATTTCATAATATTTTCGTCAAATAGCATTTCAAAAATTTCAACCGGTAATTCATCCTTTGAATGTTCTTTGATTTTGAAAATTTTTCTGAACTTGTTTATTTAGATGCTTTCTGTATTTTGAAGTGAGGAATACTTTTTTTTTCTGGTTAGAAGAATCAACTTTTTGACGCTTAGCAGAAATTGGCTTCGTGTTGGTCTGTTGATTCAATATGATGGGAAAGTTATTTTTATCTGTCCCAGCCGCATGTATCTCTGCAAAGCCTAGAACAGTGTTTTCTAAACTTTTTCAATTCGCGTACAAATAGAAGGTTTCGCACTATGTTTGCGTACCACCTACATTTGGAAAATTTAATAGCTCAGAAATATACAGTACCAATGTTTTATTAAACAAGCATCAGTCCAGAGTTGAAAAAAACTAAACAATGACTGAAAGCACAATAATAGCTTGGATCAGAAGGATGTAGTTGTTTTTTCCCCACTAATTGATCAATTCTAGAAATAACTTTGCTTACAGCGCATCTAAAATCATGCACAGGCACAGCAAGGCGGTTTCAGCTTTTCGATTTTATGCCCATTAAAGCTGAGAACCCCTGCTCGCACATCCACGTTGACGGAAAAATCAATAATTATGGAACAGCGTGAGTGGCTAGGTTAGGGTATGATGATTCCATGCTCAGCCAGATGTTTATAGGACAGCCGCATTCCTCATGCTTGATCTTTGCTGCCTCGTCAGTTTGAATGTCTATTAGCTCTTCTTCTTCTCCAGTCCCCACAGGCAGATCGGCTGGATTAACGGAGAATGGGTTGATGCAATAAGCGCAAGATGTAACGTCAGGAAAGTAATGCCTCAACTTCTTTTTTAATTGCGAAAGATGGCAGACAATTTCTTCAGAAAATTCATCATTAGGTTTGTCCTCAACCGAGGTGAGGAGTTTGAACATTGCCTACTTTTTATTCTTCACGTTCTCTATCTAGAGTGCCAGCTTTGAAATATATTCAGGTAAAGTTCCGTCGGTACCTTAGAATGACATATCGAAGTTGTTTAGAGCTTCAAAAATGTCGGATAAATAGGCCAATTTTGCAACAAACTCCTTACTCTCAAGATCTTCCTGAAAATCGTTATTCTTTTCCCTGAAAAATTGAAATAGTTTATCCAGCAGTTTAAAAAGATGCCTCGTCGCATTACCTCTGGAGAGCCAGCGCACTTCCGTGTAATTGAGAAGACAGGTACGTTTGGAGCCAAAATCTTCGCAAAGTCGCTTAAATAATCGGGTATTTACGGCAGATGTTTTTACAAAATTTACAAGTTTGATGACTCGCTTCAAACGTAATAGCATTTTCTCAGGAAGCGCCTTCGCACAAAGAGCAAATCTATGTATGAAGCAATGAACAATGGTTGCGTTTGATGAAACAGTTTTCACGTAAGTTGTAAACCCAGATTTACGTCCCAACATGGAAAGAGCCCCGTCGACTGTACAGCCAATCAACTTTTTTCAGTCCAGTTCATTCTGTTTGAAAAATTGTCCGAAACCTCAAAAACATCCTTTCCTTTTTGTTGGGCTGGAAAGTTTCTTGCTCATCAGCAACTCAGCTTTCACATCATGAGTACTATAGCGAACATACACGAGTAATTAAGCACTGTTCGTTATGTCCGTCGACTCGTCCAGTTGCATAGAAAACCCAAACTTTGAGTTTTTCACACCCGAAATTACTTGGTCCGCAATATCGATGGACATCTCCTCTATTCGATTTTTAACCGTGTTGTTAGAGAGGGATACAGTTTCTTGCTTTGCAGCTGCCTCCACTTCAATTACGTTCTTAATCACAATTTTTGCTGCTGGCATTACAAGAAAGAAACTCGCCAATGGTATGTGCTTTCGTGCTTTTAGCAACTAGGAAAACAATTTCATACGATGCTTTGACAACATCCTTCTTTTTCTGGTAAATCATGCCAGCCTTGTTTAGGCGTTGTCTTTTTGCATTCTCTCTAAGTCGCTGGAAGTTACTCTCGTCTTGTTCTTTCTCTTTAACATGATTTGTCACAAAGTAACGCTTGAGGAGGCTGGGTTTCATTACTGACCTAGAAAGTGTCTTTATACAAATTACACATTGTGGCAGAGATTCTCCCCCACGCTCAATGGCTATGAACCCACACTTTATGTACGTTGGACAGTACTTTCGCTTCGGCATTTAGAAAAATATTTTATATATTCAGTTAAAGATTAATTAGTTTAAAACAAATTATAATTTAGCTCTTATATATATTCAGCTAAATATTTTATATCGCTTCGACTATTTCTAACAATATAAAAATTAGTTTTAAACAATGTAAGAGGAATAAATAGGCTACAATTTTTACTGCAATCAGCAGTTGACCTTACAGCTCAAACCAACTTTATATTCACTTTATTTATTAATATTAGACAATTAGCCTTTCAATTGGCGTGTAAAGCCCAAATAAATACGATTATGACATAATAATTTTAAAGTATTTTCAATTTTTAATATTCATTGTTGTAGCTTATCAACCTAAGTAAGTTACTCGCGAACCACCTGAAAGAATCTCGCGTACCACAGTTTGGGAACCACTAGCCTAGAACGTCCTTTGGGCAATTATCATTTAAATTGTTTCATCAATATCTTCCTTATCAGTTACACAGTCAACAGTATCAGGAAAAAGTTCAACAATATATATTGGAGATTTGCTTTCTCCAAGCCGCTAAGAAAATTGGGGTCATTCAGTGTATTCTCTACTTCTCCAAGTCTCAAAAACTATTTAATGACCATGACATGACAGCATTTAGCATTAAATTTGTTCTAATGTATAGCATGCAAAGCAAACTTGTATTAAACAGTATGTAAAATTTTAAGTATAAAAACTAAGTTTTTCTATTAGTGCAGTCAAATTTGCAGCGTTGCTCAAACATATTGTTTAGAAGGCTAATAAATAAGATGCTTGTCTATGATTCTACAACCAAGCTAAGCTGCCCAACGTATGTTCAAAAGTGAATTCTATATTCTTAATTGTTTAGTAGTCGCCAGTTACTGATCTATAATACGGTCTAATTCAACAGGCAGTAACCCTTCCAGTTGAAGTTCAGTAACATGAATTATTCTTTCCACAAAATTTTTAATCTCGCATGCCGTTGCTGTCAATTCAACTTTCAAAAATACCAAGAAATCACTCGCTGCTTCTGTCCAGCCAGTTTGCGCAATCTCTTTTTAGGAATTTGTGGTAACGTAATCCAGCACCGAGTACAGTTCAGTGTATAATTAATTTTGTCATGTAACATTTGAGATAACAAAAGAGGCACGCAAAACAGTCGTCAATATAAAATAAATGTATAGAAATGAATAAACAATATACAGAAAAAAAATGAATAAACAAGGAGTCCACAAGTTCGGTTTGAAGGAGACAACCAATCTAAATGGGTCCACTATAACGTCGTCTAGTATATCGAGAAATTTGTATTGGTTGCTGGTACACTCATTCGGGCAATATCAGTCTTTGTTGGTTTTAAAGCGAGATTTCAGTAAGAGGGAATTTGGTTTGAGGTCATCCGCGCTAGCAGGTTGTCGCTGCATCGCAGATGTTCCTTCAAGCGGCTTCTGGGGCTGGATGAGTCGCTAAAGTAAAGCTTTGGCCTTTCCATCCTCTGTGGACAACAACTATCTAACAGTTTGAGATAACATACCTACAAAATGTTATTTTTGTCAATGATGTAATTCCAATTTTAAAAAGTAGTGTGCAGCAGATAGTACAACGCTTTAATTGCAATCGTGATCAAATAGTTGTGAATTCAGTTTAAAGCTTAACCGCACTAGATTTTGGTTGGCCACTTCCAGGCAATTTTGTCTATTTTGTTCTTACACAAGATCTAAAATGTGAGAGGGTACTAACTCGACAACCCAACTACATCCTTTGGAATGTGTGTTAGCCGGTCTTTCGCATTCTCTTTCTGATAGTCAAAACTTATAAAACGATTGACTTTGATCTTTGACTTTTCTCAATTAAAACTTGTTACTGCTAACAAGCGGCAAACAAATTCAGTAGACCAAATCAATCATTTCACAAATTGAGATTAACAGAATATTTCCAAATTTAATGCATGAAAAATCAACATAGCTTTCGCTGATTTTCCATATAAGATAAAAATAAAAATGACAAACGTACCAACACAAAACTAACCTGATGACAAGACCAAGATTTTCTCTGTGAAATTTCTAATCCCAATTTTTTAAATAGCATATGTCTTCAGCTTCACAAGTCATCAATAACTTTTTCAGATCTGTTGCCTTTATGTTTATATCTTTAATGCGACAGCTCTGCAATGGCTTGTTAAATCTAAATTTAACTTTTGACTTCAGAAGTTTTTAACCTTCTGTCAAGTAATAATTTCGTGTGCAGAATAAGGTGGGAGCCTACACACCATCTAGCGTGAACCAGGCCATTCGTAGACAAATTGGCCCTCAGTGAAAGTTTTCAATAAATCTTCATTGAATTGGTCATTACGTCATGATATTGCGCTGTACTGACGGTGACTGTTTCAACGCCTTCTTCTTACCAGTAGGAACCCAATAAGCCATGCCTGACATTGTATGCAACACAGGCAGTGACTCTTGATCACTTCAATTGCAGCGCGTGATTTCTTATAGTCATTCAGATAAGGCAAAAAGAACAAACTCAAACATATGATTTTGCTCGATACCAAAATTGTACAATTTTTATGTTTTGACGCTTAATAAATGCCATTTCACATAGCAAAATACATTGCACATATAAGATATCACAGTAATGCCACAAAACCTGTAAAATAAATGGCTATTTTTACAAATGCCTATGTAGCTTACAAATACAGTCGGTTAACTTTTTTGAAACACTATGTGTATATTTTTACACAATAAAACCAACAAGTATTTTACATAGTTTTACTCATATGAATGTGGGCCTATATACAGTACAAAAACATCAGTGAGCGAAGCGATCCTCGCAAACCTAGTGTACCAAGCGATCCTCGCGTACCAAGCGATCTTCGCGTACCGAGTGTACCAAGCGATCCTCGCGTACCTAAAGTAACAAGCGATCCTCGCGTACCTAAAGTAACAAGCGATTCTCGCGTACCTGTATATTTTAAAAATACCCTTTCTGTAATTTAACACAAGCTAAGCCAACATATTCAACACACAAAACAAATGCAAGCTCACTTACCGACTGTTTATCAACGAAAGACAAGACATTCTAAATGCCGCAAATTTTGCACAAGTTCATAAAAAGATAGCAAAGGCGTGGAAAAAAGAGAAAAGTTCTAAGAAATGCAAACTTAAAGCTGAGATGTTTGTTTGTGGTTACCCTTCCTCTTCCTCGGGATGGAGGTACGGCATGAATGGCAATGCTCATGCCGTCAACCTAATTGAAATTAGGCTAGGGGAAAGATGGCAGCCCATTTCGAACCAGTCGTGAGTGGCTGGTAGCCCCACCACCAACAAGGTGGACTGCCACTGGTGGGTACCCAAGAGTCGTCTTTGGGTACCCACCAGTGGCAATTAAGGTCAGCAAATGATTGGCCGAAACACCATAAAATCGAGAATACTGCCAAACCATGGCAACTTTCGGTCGTAAAATAAAAGGAAGCTATGCAGAGTTAAATCCAGCAGCAACAGGTTTATTGTTTCGCTAACATTGCTACACGACAAAGCGCCAGCGAAAAGCAATAATACGCCTCTGTTTAGCCTATAGGCGATCATGTGCTAGCGGGTTTCTACCAACGATCTCCCTATACGCGGCCAACCATAACAAATGTGCTGTTGTTGTAGCCTATGACTATAATGCCAGGGTTTCTAACAATGATGTGCCTATAATTTGCCAACCAATTTTATCGATGAAAAGCTTACTGATCAAACACATACTGCTAGTTAGAATTTACACAGCATCAATTAGCGCAATGGCTTACGTCAGTTATTGATCCTGTTCTTTTACTTTATTCTACCTACTGTATTTCCGATTCTTTTACTTTTGCTGACAAAGTCAAAACTTTTAACTTTCCTCCATCTGTCTTTCTCTGCTCCTATGACGTCTGTAGCCTTTTTACTAATGTTCCACTCGCAGAAACTATTGAAATCTGCGCTAATGCTCTGTATGATGGCGAGCTTACTCCGCCTCCTTTTCCTCGTGCAGTTTTTGTGGAGCTGATGCAAACGGCTACTTCCTCCGTAGAATTCAGTTTCAACAATATAATGCACCGACAGATTGATGGCGTTGCTATGGGTTCACCTCTTGGCCCATCTCTTGCCAACATCTTTGTCGGATATTACGAAGCTTTGCTTTTCAAAAGAGTCAACAAACCACTTATGTATTATCGATACGTCGATGATACTTTTACAGTTTTTAACGATGAAGACGAATGCAATGAGTTTTTCTCTCATCTAAATTCTCTCCATCCATCGCTTCGTTTCCCTTTTGAAAAGGAATGCAATCGGACTTTGCCCTTTCTTGACGTCCTGGTAGAAAAGAATGATCACGAATTTGTCACATCGATCTACAGGAAGCCGACTTTCACTGGCCAATACATTCGCTGGAACTCTTTTTGCCCCATGAAGCGGAAGACTAATTTGATTTCAACTCTAGTCCACAGAGCTCTAGTTATCTGTTCGAAATCTACTCTTGAAAATGAACTTTCCAATATTCGATCAATCCTTATCAACAACGGTTACCCTGAAGCTATAATCAATACTGTTATGACCAAGAAAATGAATCAATTTCGCAGACCAGCGCAATTCGGTCCGAAGAAATGCCCAGTTTATTTTCACTTGCCATGGCTGGGCAATGTTTCGATGAGGTACGAAATGCAAATTAAAACAGCCGTCAAACGCTGTTACTTTGCAGTTGAACCATGCATTGTCTACACCACCAGACAACTTTTGCCTGTAGCCAAAAAGGATGTACTACCCGCTTTTCATCAAAGCAACATTGTTTATCAATTTCTGTGCCACTGCGATAGTCGGTACGTGGGTCGTACGTCTCAAAGGCTACAACAGAGGATTAAGCAGCACGTGCCGAAAACCATACTCCAGAAGCATATTTCTCAGGACCGAAGCACATTGGCCCGCTCTTGCAAGCCAATCAGAAGCTTTAAAACTGAAACTTCCTTTTCTGCCATAGGTCAACATCTTTTACAAAACCCTACATGCGCACACGAATATAATGACAACAAATTTTCTATTCTTGCCCGTGGCCATACTTCTTTTCACCTTTCCACCCTTGAAGCCACGTACATTAAAACATCCAAACTAAATTTATGCAAACAAAAGGAATTCGTTTATGGTCTAAAAATCGCACATTAGTTTCCGCTCCTTCTATTGGTCTCTTCTTTTTACCAATCACGATAGAGCCTTTTTTCCTTTTTTTTTTTTTTTTCTTTTTCGTCAACTGTGTCTCTATATAAGTGACTCACTTCACCTTTTCACTCTATTTCTGACGGATTCTCTTGAAAAGTGTCAGACGAAAAGCTTCGAGAATGAATACTCTACTTTCTGCAATTTTCAAATTCTGTACCACAAATCAACTCTTCACATTTTCTTTTGAAGTAGGCATAAATACAGACCTGCACTTTTGCCAACAGCGGGGTAGATTAGCGATACGTTATTCCTAAAAGAGTTTGTTCAGGTGCATCGCACTCGCACGACTGCGCAAAAACCTTTTCATAAATCTTTTTCGTTACAGAGCGTTGCACGGACGAGATTGACGTTGTGTTTGTGATCGATAGTTCTTCTAGTGTTGGGGCAAATAACTTTGCGTCTCTTCGTCAGTTTGTGATAAGTCTCATTCGAGAATTCCGATTTTCACGCGACGGCGGTGCCCAGGTAAAGCAATCAAATAAAATACGTTTGCTGCTATTTAAATCTGTTATTTGTACCTGACTGAGGACTAAAAGACAACGTTTTGCATAAGTGATTAGCCATTTGATAATCATTAATTTATTGCGTGTTTATCTTTCATACTTGCAGGCAATGGGAGTGCGACTAACTATAGAACAGCTGTTCAGACCGACGTCAGTGTTTACTAGTTTTAACAATATGCTTGAATTGCTCGATTTAACTTTTAGTGAATTTACTACTTTTACGATTCGCTAAGTGAGGAAGTTACCGTAAAACACCTTTCCTGAAGGCGCCACAATTCGGTCAGTCTGAGGTGTGAACAAGTGACCGTTGTTACCGCAAAAACGGCGGGTTTTATCCATTGGACTGTCTTGCCGATTTGATTTAAAGTTATCAACTGTTATTTTGACATTGTGAGGGGTATCAGAGGAGTCGTAGCAATACAGGTTGTTTCAAAACGGTACAAATTGTAAAGAATGTACGTACCATCAACAACTTTTAAGTTTAAGAGAATAAAATGTTGTTTAGTTTGCGGCTATACGATACAATAGAGATGTCAATGATTTGTTTAATTTCAACGACTTTTCAACGCAAGCGGAACTAATTGCAGCTGTTCGTGCTATCCCATTCGATGGAACCGGTACTCTCACAGGAAAAGCTCTTAGGTTTACTCGCGAAAATAAACTATCTCCGGAAAAAGGCAGAAGATCAAACGTTCCTTTGATGACTGTTGTCTTGACAGATGGTAAGACCATATAATCACATTCCCTTAATTGGTCTTGGACAGGGTTACCGTAGCTTTTCTAATATTCATTTTGGCTTTCTGTGTCGTGCCTATTTTCGTTTTTCATCTTTGCTTTACGTCGTTTAAACTCTTAATCATGGTTTTTCAAGTAGACCAAAATGAATTGGCTGAAACTATATAATGAGCAACAGATGAGTACATGCATGTACGCAGTGTCACAATTACGACAAGTAAATAAGTTACTTTTAGCAAAAAATACAGCCACAACGTTCACCAGTATTGCATCCTTTTTCAGTTAAAAACTCCAAAAAATTTCATTGTTATGATTTTGCAAATTTTGTTCAATGAGGAAAATTTTCCAGGCGAGATCAAATTTTAAAAGCATGCTTCTCACGTTGTTTGTTCAAAATAATTTAAATTATTGATTGATTATATTCACGAACAAAAGTATTTTCTTGACGTTGCAGCGTTTTTAGAAAGGCGAGACACTAACCTGCGCATGCCTGTTAATTATGATCAGTTCCACATCGTAGTGAAAATGCTTTTTTCTACAGGCAACAGCAACTCTCTAGAAACACCTAAGCTCAAAACCAGAGCACTTTTTTCATCAGCACATCTACTGAATAGAGTAGGAGTAACAAGTGGTGTTTGCATGTAAGTAGTATGTAATATGTTTTTCGACCCGGATTTTGTGGTGCAGTTGTGGTGCACTACGTCATTTCCGAACGTGTTGATACGTCATTTCCGAACGTGTTGATACATGAACTTGAAGTACATTGTAACAACTTGTAGATACAACGTGTACCAACTTGTAAATTACAACTTGTAAATTACAACTTGAAACAAATGTCAATACAATGTGAAAACAAATGGTAACCTTGTCAATACAACTTGAAAACAAATGGTAATCTTGTCAACACAACTTGAAAACAAATGGTAATCTGGGAAACACAACTGGAAAAGAAATGGTAACCTTGCCAATACAACTTGAAAACAAATGTCAATACAATTTGAAAACAAATGTGAATCTTGTCAACACAACTTGAAAAGAAATGTGAATCTTGTAAATAGAACTTGAAATTGATTTGTTATAGGCACCCCTTTTGAGAATACCGTCACTTCAAAAGTTCTCCAATTGATTTCACTTTTCAGCTCGTTTACGATTTTTGTCTTATTGTAAGCACAACTGCTGTAAAACGGAAACATTAACTTTGAGATCGTGACTGAAGCCTTTGATATTAAATCATAACAACTTCCTTTCGAGCGTAAGCATTAATCGCGCGTAATCATTTACTTCTTGAAATTGTTATGAAATCATGTGGCCTCTGGTTGATTTCTCCTTTTGATTCCCTAGAATGTTGTTTCTTTACTCTTTTAGATATGTTTATTGGAGGTATTTTCCTTTACTCGTGATATTTCTGCAGTTGGTTGGAATTAATTTACATTTATTTCAGTAGAACTAGGTAGGTAATGGATTCAGTCTTTCTTTAGTCTTTTTGTCAATAATTTTCTGACCACACATAGCTTCCATCATAGCTCTCTCCACTCTCTTTAAAATTGCGTTTTCATTTTCTTTTAAACACCATACCTCACTTAAATCACTACTGTTTACATCGTAAAACTGAAAAGATTTATCATTAATTGTGTACAAATCATAAAACATTCACCTCAAATTTACATTCATCTTTCATACAACTAGAAACCAAAATTGCATCCTATCATCACACTGTTTTAAGATTTTTTCCGAAATTTAGCAACTTTTAAACTTATTAACACGAAGTTTTTACTACCTTCCAAAGTCTACTTAACTCACCTACATAGAAATAAACACAACTTTTAACATTGTTCATAGGACATTGACACAAAATTCATAGTTTTTACAGTTTCCTTAGCTCACCTACATAGAAATAAGCACAACTTTTGACATTATTCGTAGGATATTAACACAAAATTCGTAGTTTTTACAGTCTACTTAGTTCACCTACATAGCAATAAGCACAACTTTTGACATTATTCGTGGGACATTACCATAAAATTCATAGTCTCCTCAACTCACCTACATAGAAATAAGCACAACTTTTAACATCATTTGTAGGACATTAACATCGAATTCAGGGTTTTCAACATTTACATTTATTACAGCTAGTCGTTAGTTTTAAAGGAAAATAACCAACAGTTTTCTAGGTTATCAGGTTTGTTGGAGAAAAATCACAGGCAGTGACGTTGTAAGTTTGGTGAAAGAAACACTATCAAATTTGATACAATTTCAATCAAACTTTTACCGTTAGATGTTAATTTCACACTTTCTTGGAAGACAATTTTAGTAGATTAACCAGACCTTTGAGTGAAATGTAGAATTGCTTCAGATATGACAGTGAGGTAGTTGAAGTACAGTGGTGGAAACATTTTGAAAAAATCACAACAAAGAAGCTTGTTTCAATTCAGCAGTTTTTAATCACTACTAAATATTATTAAACCAAGAAGATTGAACCTTTATTGTGTTTGGAGACTACTTCAATAATTGCTAAACTTTTACTTGTAAACATTCACCATACATCTAATTTACAATATCTTTTCATATAACTAGAAAACAAAAATTGTATCCTGTTATAACACTGTTTTAAGTAAAAACTATCAAATTCTTGAGCCACCAACATAAAATTCATATTTTTCAAAATCAGCTAAGACTACTATCAACAAAAATCTGATGCAAACGGAAACATCAACATCACGTCAGCAAATCTTTAACCAATCACAATCGATGTAGAACTTCAAAAATGGTTTACTATCAACAAAAATCTGACGCCAGCGGAAGCATAGACCGTACGGAGGTGATTACGTCTTTAAAGTTATAAACATTCTTACCTCTTATTTGACCAATCACGAACCAGCGGGTGTTTTGATATGTACTACATCACAAGTTTTCATTGCACAATTGTTGGAAAGAACAAGACAGGTCTAGGCAAGAATAGTGATTTTTCTTCTTTCTTTGTTAACATTTCTCTATAAAAGTCGTATGTTTTGCGTGAAAATTGGAAGAAGAACAATGGAAAACTGCAGCGAGACACACACTTCAATTGCTGACGACTATGAAGAGAGCAGAAAATGTCGACGTTACAACAAACCACCCCATTCCTCATGCTACGACGGGTTGTTGGAGCAATCGAAGTTGTTGAGGTGTGCAAGAAAACACCAAGAACAAGCAAGAAAAATACATAAAATCTTCCTCGACATTGACAAAGAAGGGAAATCAATACTCTCAGACGGTGAAATGTTGCGAAAAGGCGTGCTGACTGTGTCCAGAGGAAAAGCTCTCTTTTCAACCGATCAGCTTCTTCATGTGTGTGAGCATATGTTTGAAGGCCTACCGTTTGTGGCTTTCAAAGGCCCAGCAGATGCATGTCCTTACGTGGTGGTGATTTTCTCAGCTAACTGTCAATACGGCGGTGTCTGCGAAGTGAAAACAAGATTGGAGATTTTCAAAAAAGAGGCAGCTGTAGAGAACTTTCTCATTCGATTTAAAATCGAATCCATCTTTTCACCCGAGAAATATTTTCAACTTCGAATCTGAAAAAGCGCGAGTCTTATCCTTCTCAGACGCTTGACCTCGTCGAGTCGATAATTTAAGCCCTGAACGAATGGCTCAAGCTGTATTTTTATACAGAGGCAGTTGCAATTGAGCAATTTGTTTTTCTGCGGCTTAAGTATTTACCAGTGGGCAGATACGGACATCCCAGAAATTGAACACGCAAAATACTGGTCCGCGTATGCCTATCTAGAGAGAACGTTTGGATCTGAATTCATTAACCAACACAGTAATTACCACATTCCAGAAGAGGAGTTTTTGTCGGAAACGAGATTCGGGTTTACTACTCCTGAAGAAGCAGCAGATCCAACAATTGCGAGAAACCCTCCAGTTGAAAATGAAGAACCGAACATGACCCCCTAACTGAAGCAAAAGAGTGGGACACATCTCAAGAACTTGTGTGTAAAGTGTGCTTCGATGCTTGAATTAATGCTTTAACCATGCCTTGTGGACATTGCTTTGGATGTCTGAACTACTCGGCTAAGCTTTATTCAAAGGATTGTCCTATATGTCGCGTGGTTATTTTGGATGTAAATCGTATTTATATTGTATAGTAAAAACACTCGATTGCGTTCAATTCTGTTTATTTCACGTAAAACAGTTACATTTTCAGTAAATTCTGAATAAAGCGCTCAACAACAGTTTTATCGTTTAAACTAACATTACTGGAGAAATGAGTCAATATCTTGGATAGAGAGCAACCACGCGAGCGAAATAAGATGTAGTACATGGTATAATGTCCACAGACTTCAGATATCAAACTCTGTAAGGTCTTTGAGTTGTAGGTCCAGGATGAGGAGTGAGAATCTAAAAATCTGTCAAACCATAAACAATTGGATGTAGACCATAGCTATCAAAAACTCAGCAGATCTTTGATTGTTGAAGAACATAGCAACCCAGTGTTCTCCAGGAGCAGTGCTCGGATCGGTGTTAACAACATAACTCCCAGGACACTCCACAGTAGGTGGCTGATCTTTAGGATAAATGCCCTTAAAAATCTTTTTTGCACAGGAGTCATTCCTCTCAATCTGTAGTGTGTCCATCAGTCAATACGTTTCTATCAGTCGGTCAATCAGTCAATTCTGCATGAATTATGACATTGCTTCTGTTGGAGGAGTGTTAAAGTCTAGACGAATGTTTCCCATCAACTCCAGATGCGCACAAGAAGCCCCAGATCTGGCGCAAGAATTCAAAACTTTTCATAGTTTGATGACAAGAAAAAACTCACGGCCAACAGACATAAAATTTCACCATCTCCGCAAATTTAGGTAGAAATCTGTACAGTAGGTTTTATTTTTCCAATCACAATACCTATTTGAGACACTTCAAAACTATTATGCTGCAGTCATCACCACACTCATACAAAATAAGTGCCCAGACCCGGGTTTGAACCGGGGATCTTTAGATCTTCAGTCTAACGCTCTTCCAACTGAGCTATCGAGGCAGTAATGGCCAGTACGGGGCTCGAACCCGCGACATTAACACGACACTATAACCGACTGAGCTAACCGGCCACTTGTTGAATTCCCAGAAATTTCTCTATTAAGTGAAGCAACTGTCTTTGATGTTATGTGTCTGTAAGAAATAACGCTTTTAAAATTTTTTTGAAAAAGTATTACAGATTTATCTAGTTCAGGGCTTCTCAACTCATTTTCCTTCGTGGACCACCATGC
Organism: Trididemnum clinides; assembly: GCA_963675345.1. NCBI lineage: Eukaryota > Metazoa > Chordata > Ascidiacea > Aplousobranchia > Didemnidae > Trididemnum > Trididemnum clinides. The sequence goes on along the minus strand of OY776288.1, from coordinate 9,152 downwards.
CTATTCAGATAACTCTGTGGACCACAGCAGACAGCAAAAAATTACAAAGACACAAAGATCAATTTACACATTGCATTTAATACACAATTTTACCAGTATATTAGTTTATGCTACTGTAGATGTGCTTCCAGACTTTTGGATGCGTTTATTGCTAACAAGCTTTTCGATGTTAGGAGTGGTATTAGATAAGGCACAACGTAAATCACTTTCTACTGCTTTAAGACAATTCCTCTGTTTGGACTTGATGTTCAACAGAGACGAAAAACCACACTCACACGAATAAGTTGATGCAAATGGCAAAAGTCGACTGATTGCAGATGATGAGACATCTGGGTAGGCACTTAACATACCACTCCAAAATTTTCTAATGTGGATTGTTTATACAAATCCTTAACCGACAAGTCATTTTTCAATTCTAAGATTTCTTCTTGAAAGTGCAGTGGATCAGTATGGACCTCAGCAGTAAATGGATCCCTTACAAAAGATAAATCATCTCTTGTGATGTCCACTTCTGGAAAATACCGTTGAAATTCATCTTCCAACTTTGACAAATGTTCAAGGACTCGCACCCGAATGTTTTGCTTATCCCCAACCGTACCATTTACACATGGGAATTGAACAAAGTTGATATTCCCTACTCTATTAAACCAGAGTTGTAATTTTTCAACAAAAGCTTTGATTATCCCTTGGTGAGTAAACAAATTCACGCCTTTTCCTTGCAACTGAAGATTCAACTTATTCAAAATTGAAAAAATGTCGACGAGGTATGCAAGTTTCAATTCCGATTGAGCAACAATATTTTTGAAATCATATTTTTCTTCGCACTGGAGAAATTCCATCAACTCCTCTTTCAGAGTAAAAATTCGGTTGAGTATCTTCCCAGCTGACAACCACCTTACTGGAGTGTGAAACAGCAACACCTCAAAGTCGGACTCCATGTCCTAATATATTTTCCGAAACAGCCTGGTGTTTAATGCCGATGATTTTACATAATTAACTAGTTTCACTAAAACTTTGAAAACAGTGTTTAGTTATCCGGAAGTGTTTTTGATGCCAATGCCTCTCTGTGAATGAAACAGTGAACTCCAATTGCCAATGGAGCATGCTGTTTCACCAAGGTTTGGAAGCCTGACCGCGAGCCTAACATGGTAGGTGCACCATCAGTGGTAATCCCCACTAAATTGCCCCAGTCCAAACCATTTTCATTAAAGAAATCATTACCTGCTCCTAACACATCCTCAGCTCTAGTATTGAGTTTAAGAGGCTTGCAAAATAAAAATTCCTCCTTGAAATTTCCCTCATGTACATATCGCACAAATGCCAATAGCTGAGAAAATTGTGAGACATCAGTTGATTCGTCCAACTGTATGGCAAAAAAAGGAGATTTTTTTATTTCATCCACAACTTGCTCCTTAATGTTCAGTGAGATTTCATTTATACGTCTTGATACAGTGTCATTAGATACAGATATATCATCAAGTTTCCGAGCTGCATCCTCACCGACAACAAGCCTAACCATTTCTTTTGCACATGGTTGTATCAATTGTTCAACAATAGTGTGAGGTTTTTGGCCTGAGCTACCTTGTACACAACAATGTATGAAGCACGAACTGCATTGGTGGTCCTCTCATGGTATGTACCAAATGAGTTGAGACGTTGCCGTTTAAACGAAGATAAATGTCGCTCAAAATAACTTTTATCCTTTTGTACCAAAGTGGGGTGACACTTGCCAAGATGAAGCTTAAGCTTAGCAGGTTTTAATGAGTCATTTCCCAAAACTTTGTAGCAAATAACGCATTGCGGTATATCAACGTCATCTTTTTTTTGACAAGTGAAGCCGTATTGAATGTAGGTTTCCAAATACGTACGCTTTTTGGCCATGAAAATTTAATATTTAATTGTACAAATCTTTATATAAAATTTATTTCAAGTTTATCTTGAAATAACTAAAATTAGGCTGTCAAAAAATGCATTCGCAATTAAGTAAAAACTCATTTACTCTGACATTCTCTTCTGGTTTAGCAAATTATATTTTCCCTTAACAGCTTAACTTATTCAACATTATCTTTTAACTAATCTCGCAGAAGCTTGTCAGCATCCTAACAGTAGCCTTGCGTTCCTAACTAACGATAATTCCTAACTTGCTATAATCACTAAATCACTCCTTATGACATCACATAGACATGATTGTAATAACTGTGATGGCTATTTATGTCATTGCAACTTGCTCCATTGACCAGCAGCGAAGTGGATATAGTCACTGTTCAAATGGGTTCTTTAAACAACAGGATCTTTATCGCTGGTCAGCAACGCATGTATTATTTCATAAGAAAATCATGTGGACCCCTTCAATAGGTCACCATGGACCCTTAGGGGTCCATGGACCCCCAGTTGAGAAGCCCTGATCTAGTTACAATGCTTCCCAACAAGCCTCCACTTTCAAAATCACAATTTCCTTTCCTTTCTTACCTACTTATACTTCTTGAGGGGTTGCTGATAGTTATTGTTTTAGACACTGTATCAGTTCTGATGTGTTAAAGTAAGATATTCATGAAAACCGTAAGCTTTAGACCTGCAATAGTTTATAAGGGCAATTAATAAAATCATATTTTCTTTCTCCTGGACAACATGGAATTAAATATTTTTACGCTTATGACAAAGACCTATGTATATTAATTTTTTAAATGTTTAAAGTTTTTCAAATCTGATTCTGGCTCCAACATTTGGAGATTATTCAAAGCTTGCGAGCATGTCGAGTGCAACATGTAAAGACAACAAACAAACAAAAGAAAAAGAGACTGTAGAAATATTGGTCACGCTGAATGAAGATTAAATAACTTGGCAAATGTTTGGAAATATGTAGTTTTTGCTTCACCACATTCAACTTTTTATGTCAATACACTTGAATTCACACCAAAATTTTAAAATCTAATATTCATTGGTTGAAAACGCGGTGGGAAACTTTAACATTTCTTTCAGATTTATTCACTTGTTAAAATTCTCATCAAATGTTGAAGACGTTGAGACAACAAAATATTTTTATTTGACACCCTTGTGAAATATTTCAGTTGAAGACCACTAAGCTACATTGTGTGCATTCAAGGTACAGTATTTTTCAATTTTAAGTTATCAATCATCGCAGATTCACAACTATTATTTCTGAGCTAAATCAAAAATGGTGAATGAGTGGCGTAATGTTTTGCATTATTTTTGCACTATGTTAATTCTTTTGCTGTATGTTTATTCAAAAATTCTATCCTATAAGGTTTTTAAACTTAAATTTTCTTACTGTGAATTTACCTCACCACATATCTCTGTACATAACAGCAAATCAACCCTAATATTTGTAACTTTCAACACTACATAATCACTGAAACGATACAACACCAATTGTTTGTCAGATTTTGATTACCTTACAAGTTATTTTATGCAACAAAAAAATCAAACTTATGACGATTGAAATCTACAGATAGGTGGTGGGTTCGGTGTTCCAGCTGCAAACATAAACTTATATCGCCACTACATGTAATTTCAAAGACCACCTGTTTCCAATTTACACCTAAATCGTTCTATTTTTACTCCTCTTCTCCTATTTTGTTTTATTTGCAGTACAAATTGATATCTTTCTAGTGATTGTCTCTAACATATTGCTGCATAACATCCAGATTACATCAATTTTGTTTATTTGATAACTTCCAGGTTTACAATTCGTGGTCATTAATCTAAGAGTAATTGATAACTTTACCTTGGCAGATATTGTTCTCAGAGCTGAGAAAGTAATTTTTCACTAAACTTTTTGAGATCATACTACAAATTTGATTGGGTTTATCACATAATGTTCACATTGACCAAGGTTTATGCAGCATAGAGATGGTTTATTCTGAACAATTAAATCTTATTTCTAAATTTACTAATACTTTAAACTACAAGCAACTTTAATAAACAAAGGGTTTTATTCGTAAAACATTTAAAATTTCAAACGTTTTTGACTTTTTCAAGAATTAAAATCTGTAAATGTAATAATTTCAAATAATGAAGATTACATTGTGTCCAAAAAAAATCGGTACTGTTCAAAAAATTTACGTCTTTTCCTTTATTTTTTTTGCAATAAATCGGTACCTTTCAAAATATCTACGTCTTTTCCATCATTCGTTTCACAATAAGTCGGTACCTTTCAAAAAATCTACATATCTCACATCATTTTTTCACAAAGAATGTGGTTCTCATTTCCCATATACATAACTGACATTTCATACTTCAAAAAAACCACGTATTACTTTGGAATATCAAGTTTGTTGGATAGTCTCTTCATTCATCTTTGACATCTTTCTCCACATCATCGATTGCATCTTTCGTTCAGTTGGTCTTCCACTTCTTGGTCTGTCAAACAAGTTACCAGTCTTCAATAACTTGGTACTCCAAGCCTTGATTATGCGATGTTCTGGTGGTTCAATATCATATTGCACACGCAGTCTGTCTCTAACTAGCTTCATGGCATGTCTAGTTTGCTCACTTGCAATAAAAAATGAAGCGGCGTGAACTCTATATTCAACCGTGTAGTCACTTGAATCAATCATTTTTATTGAATAAACTACAAAGTATGAAATGTCAGTTATGTATATGGGAAATGAGAACCACATTCTTTGTGAAAAAATGATGTGAGATATGTAGATTTTTTGAAAGGTACCGACTTATTGTGAAACGAATGATGGAAAAGACGTAGATATTTTGAAAGGTACCGATTTATTGCAAAAAAAATAAAGGAAAAGACGTAAATTTTTTGAACGGTACCGATTTTTTTTGGACACAATGTAATCTTCATTATTTGAAATTATTACATTTACAGATTTTAATTCTTGAAAAAGTCAAAAACGTTTGAAATTTTAAATGTTTTACGAATAAAACCCTTTGTTTATTAAAGTTGCTTGTAGTTTAAAGTATTAGTAAATTTAGAAATAAGATTTAATTGTTCAGAATAAACCATCTCTATGCTGCATAAACCTTGGTCAATGTGAACATTATGTGATAAACCCAATCAAATTTGTAGTATGATCTCAAAAAGTTTAGTGAAAAATTACTTTCTCAGCTCTGAGAACAATATCTGCCAAGGTAAAGTTATCAATTACTCTTAGATTAATGACCACGAATTGTAAACCTGGAAGTTATCAAATAAACAAAATTGATGTAATCTGGATGTTATGCAGCAATATGTTAGAGACAATCACTAGAAAGATATCAATTTGTACTGCAAATAAAACAAAATAGGAGAAGAGGAGTAAAAATAGAACGATTTAGGTGTAAATTGGAAACAGGTGGTCTTTGAAATTACATGTAGTGGCGATATAAGTTTATGTTTGCAGCTGGAACACCGAACCCACCACCTATCTGTAGATTTCAATCGTCATAAGTTTGATTTTTTTGTTGCATAAAATAACTTGTAAGGTAATCAAAATCTGACAAACAATTGGTGTTGTATCGTTTCAGTGATTATGTAGTGTTGAAAGTTACAAATATTAGGGTTGATTTGCTGTTATGTACAGAGATATGTGGTGAGGTAAATTCACAGTAAGAAAATTTAAGTTTAAAAACCTTATAGGATAGAATTTTTGAATAAACATACAGCAAAAGAATTAACATAGTGCAAAAATAATGCAAAACATTACGCCACTCATTCACCATTTTTGATTTAGCTCAGAAATAATAGTTGTGAATCTGCGATGATTGATAACTTAAAATTGAAAAATACTGTACCTTGAATGCACACAATGTAGCTTAGTGGTCTTCAACTGAAATATTTCACAAGGGTGTCAAATAAAAATATTTTGTTGTCTCAACGTCTTCAACATTTGATGAGAATTTTAACAAGTGAATAAATCTGAAAGAAATGTTAAAGTTTCCCACCGCGTTTTCAACCAATGAATATTAGATTTTAAAATTTTGGTGTGAATTCAAGTGTATTGACATAAAAAGTTGAATGTGGTGAAGCAAAAACTACATATTTCCAAACATTTGCCAAGTTATTTAATCTTCATTCAGCGTGACCAATATTTCTACAGTCTCTTTTTCTTTTGTTTGTTTGTTGTCTTTACATGTTGCACTCGACATGCTCGCAAGCTTTGAATAATCTCCAAATGTTGGAGCCAGAATCAGATTTGAAAAACTTTAAACATTTAAAAAATTAATATACATAGGTCTTTGTCATAAGCGTAAAAATATTTAATTCCATGTTGTCCAGGAGAAAGAAAATATGATTTTATTAATTGCCCTTATAAACTATTGCAGGTCTAAAGCTTACGGTTTTCATGAATATCTTACTTTAACACATCAGAACTGATACAGTGTCTAAAACAATAACTATCAGCAACCCCTCAAGAAGTATAAGTAGGTAAGAAAGGAAAGGAAATTGTGATTTTGAAAGTGGAGGCTTGTTGGGAAGCATTGTAACTAGATCAGGGCTTCTCAACTGGGGGTCCATGGACCCCTAAGGGTCCATGGTGACCTATTGAAGGGGTCCACATGATTTTCTTATGAAATAATACATGCGTTGCTGACCAGCGATAAAGATCCTGTTGTTTAAAGAACCATTTGAACAGTGACTATATCCACTTCGCTGCTGGTCAATGGAGCAAGTTGCAATGACATAAATAGCCATCACAGTTATTACAATCATGTCTATGTGATGTCATAAGGAGTGATTTAGTGATTATAGCAAGTTAGGAATTATCGTTAGTTAGGAACGCAAGGCTACTGTTAGGATGCTGACAAGCTTCTGCGAGATTAGTTAAAAGATAATGTTGAATAAGTTAAGCTGTTAAGGGAAAATATAATTTGCTAAACCAGAAGAGAATGTCAGAGTAAATGAGTTTTTACTTAATTGCGAATGCATTTTTTGACAGCCTAATTTTAGTTATTTCAAGATAAACTTGAAATAAATTTTATATAAAGATTTGTACAATTAAATATTAAATTTTCATGGCCAAAAAGCGTACGTATTTGGAAACCTACATTCAATACGGCTTCACTTGTCAAAAAAAGATGACGTTGATATACCGCAATGCGTTATTTGCTACAAAGTTTTGGGAAATGACTCATTAAAACCTGCTAAGCTTAAGCTTCATCTTGGCAAGTGTCACCCCACTTTGGTACAAAAGGATAAAAGTTATTTTGAGCGACATTTATCTTCGTTTAAACGGCAACGTCTCAACTCATTTGGTACATACCATGAGAGGACCACCAATGCAGTTCGTGCTTCATACATTGTTGTGTACAAGGTAGCTCAGGCCAAAAACCTCACACTATTGTTGAACAATTGATACAACCATGTGCAAAAGAAATGGTTAGGCTTGTTGTCGGTGAGGATGCAGCTCGGAAACTTGATGATATATCTGTATCTAATGACACTGTATCAAGACGTATAAATGAAATCTCACTGAACATTAAGGAGCAAGTTGTGGATGAAATAAAAAAAATCTCCTTTTTTTGCCATACAGTTGGACGAATCAACTGATGTCTCACAATTTTCTCAGCTATTGGCATTTGTGCGATATGTACATGAGGGAAATTTCAAGGAGGAATTTTTATTTTGCAAGCCTCTTAAACTCAATACTAGAGCTGAGGATGTGTTAGGAGCAGGTAATGATTTCTTTAATGAAAATGGTTTGGACTGGGGCAATTTAGTGGGGATTACCACTGATGGTGCACCTACCATGTTAGGCTCGCGGTCAGGCTTCCAAACTTGGTGAAACAGCATGCTCCATGGCAATTGGAGTTCACTGTTTCATTCACAGAGAGGCATTGGCATCAAAAACACTTCCGGATAACTAAACACTGTTTTCAAAGTTTTAGTGAAACTAGTTAATTATGTAAAATCATCGGCATTAAACACCAGGCTGTTTCGGAAAATTATATAGGACATGGAGTCCGACTTTGAGGTGTTGCTGTTTCACACTCCAGTAAGGTGGTTGTCAGCTGGAAGATACTCAACCGAATTTTTACTCTGAAAGAGGAGTTGATGGAATTTCTCCAGTGCGAAGAAAAATATGATTTCAAAAATATTGTTGCTCAATCGGAATTGAAACTTGCATACCTCGTCGACATTTTTTCAATTTTGAATAAGTTGAATCTTCAGTTGCAAGGAAAAGGCGTGAATTTGTTTACTCACCAAGGATAATCAAAGCTTTTGTTGAAAAATTACAACTCTGGTTTATAGAGTAGGGAATATCAACTTTGTTCAATTCCCATGTGTAAATGGTACGGTTGGGGATAAGCAAAAACATTCGGGTGCGAGTCCTTGAACATTTGTCAAAGTTGGAAGATGAATTTCAACGGTATTTTCCAGAAGTGGACATCACAAGAGATGATTTTATCTTTTGTAAGGGATCCATTTTACTGCTGAGGTCCATACTGATCCACTGCCTCTTTCAGAAGAAATCTTAGAATTGAAAAATGACTTGTCAGTTAAGGATTTGTATAAACAATCCACATTAGAAAATTTTGGAGTGGTATGTTAAGTGCCTACCCAGATGTCTCATCATCTGCAATCAGTCGACTTTTGCCATTTGCATCAACTTATTCGTGTGAGTGTGGTTTTTCGTCTCTGTTGAACATCAAGTCCAAACAGAGGAATTGTCTTAAAGCAGTAGAAAGTGATTTACGTTGTGCCTTATCTAATACCACTCCTAACATCGAAAAGCTTGTTAGCAATAAACGCATCAAAAGTCTGGAAGCACATCTACAGTAGCTTAAACTAATATACTGGGTAAAATTGTGTATTAAATGCAATGTGTAAATTGATCTTTGTGTCTTTGTAATTTTTTTGCTGTCTGCTGTGGTCCACAGAGTTATCTGAATAGGCATGGTGGTCCACGAAGGAAAATGAGTTGAGAAGCCCTGACTAGATAAATCTGTAATACTTTTTCAAAAAAATTTTAAAAGCGTTATTTCTTACAGACACATAACATCAAAGACAGTTGCTTCACTTAATAGAGAAATTTCTGGGAATTCAACAAGTGGCCGGTTAGCTCAGTCGGTTATAGTGTCGTGTTAATGTCGCGGGTTCGAGCCCCGTACTGGCCATTTACTGCCTCGATAGCTCAGTTGGAAGAGCGTTAGACTGAAGATCTAAGATCCCCGGTTCAAACCGGGTCTGGGCA